>JAIPUX010001232.1:4494323-4507892 GCA_020142125.1 Phrynosoma platyrhinos
CAGTCCTTTTACAAGAAGACATATCTACATTTCACATTTTATAATCAGGTACAAAAAAAAAAAAAGTTCAGACACACCAAATGGATTGTAATCTCAACTAAATAGAGAAAATTACTAATTTGTATTTCTATTCCATTTATCAACTGGGTTTTCAAAGCACTTTACAAAACCAAATTCAAAAGGCAGAAATTGCCATCTTTCCAAACAGAAAGCTGATTCACACAGTGAGATCTCATTAAGCAAATAAACCAGCATACTCTTATAATGATTGGTTGGAAAACAAATACATTTACTTTCTTGTTAAGATGGTACCTCGATTAGATGAAAATTACCAAGATTATCACTTGAAAGCTAGCTATAACCATCATTGAATTTGACTCAAGCTGGTCATTTCATATAGTCCAAGAGAAGATCCAACAAATCCCAGAAAGGTATGGGAATACAAGTCAACAAACCCAATATTCACAGCAAGATATAACATGGTGTAATTGAGTAGCAAACACTCAGAACATCCTAAAAATGTCTAACCAACTGATTTTAAAACTCTGGCTAAGATCCTGGATTCAGGAGATGAAACTGTGCATCTTGTCTAACACTCTAAATTCATCTTTATCAATGCTATCCTACCATGGTTTATTCCTGACCAGTGGAGGTAGCTGAAAACTATCCAATCATCTTCCTATAGTTGTTACCTAGATGTAATTCTTTGCTAGTTTTGCTCTGAAAGAAGTAATTTTAGCAACGTTTTCCCACTGCAAAAAAGTCTTCAAAAACAGTGCAATTTTTGAACACTATTAATAGTTCAGGACTTACTCTGCACAAAATTCATACATGATGGTTTTGTGCAAAAATTGGCCAATTCTGTGCAAGTAATAGTATTTTCAACACATAAATTATTTCTGCATATTTTCTGTGCGGTAAATAATGTTTCCTACACAAAAACCTAATGTGTGATGGTGATAATATATTATTATTATTACTACTACTAGTAGTAGTAGTAGTATGTGTATCCCACTCTTTTTCCAGAACTGGGACTCAGAGCAGCTTTACAATATTAAAAAAGCAATACAATTAAAAACATAAAAAGAGGTGCATTGAAAAGGAATTAAATTGTTACAATGTTAAAATAGCTATCTATTGAAATAATAACATACATTTTAAAAAGATAAAACTATATAAAACACTTTAAAATGATGCAACATTCAAAGCCGATCCTTGTATGCAGAATTAGTCCCATCTAGAACATATTCTGCATCAGAAATAGTATTTTGTGAGCAGAAAAATGCTTCTACTTATGCAAGAAGAACTGCTTTCTGCACACACACAAAAATGTTCATATTTTGCAGAAAATAAGTGCTGACCTGCAAAGACTCTTCTCAACAGGGTTTCCTCAAGAAACATGTTTTTCATCCATTTTTGGCATTTTGGGGTTAGTATTTTCACCCCTATTGGATACACAATGACAAACATCCATGAGTAAACTACAATAAACTAGCCAAGAATTCATTAAGAATTCATTAAACCAGCCAATAATTAAAGCAAGTTGCTTGTAAGATCTATGTAAAGCCTAGATCTTCCAGCTTCATGACTCACTGGCATGTTTACTAAGGCACACATGATATATGACAAGTGTCGGGTCTCTGCTCAACTGAGATCCAAATTAAAAGGTAGGGGAACTAATTTTAAGCAAAAGAGTGGCAGGAAGGTAACCGGAACTGAACTCACCCCTGTTTTACATCATGATGCTCAGTAGTTTCAGACCATTTTCTTCTAGCCTGACTCTCTTCCAGTATCAGTTTGAGAGAAAAGTGTCTGAAGTGATAAACTATGATTGGAGTTCAACAACCCCACAATCAGTGCTCTCTTTCTGATGCAAAAAGAAAACTCACCTCATGAATGCTTTATTTAGGAATGGAACATGAGTATCAAAATGTGACTGCCCTCTCTTGTCTCTTTTGACCCCAAAAAGCTTTGCTAAACCTGAGCTGTTAGGTTACTCTCTAATGATATCATTGGTCAGGAAATGGCCATGTAAAAAGGCTAGTGCAGCTGAGAATAGGTGGGTTTTGAGAGAGGCTGATTTTTGTACAGTCAGTGGAAAATCTTGACCTCTTCAAAGATACAAAAAAGTTACAATAATCTCCAATTCAATTTACAACCTCCTAACTAACTAACAGGAAGCCAGTCTCTGTTTCACTTCATGTGAAATATGAATAAAGACTCCATTAATTACTTCTAAGATACAGATCCAATTGTGGCTCCACTAAATGTGAAAGCACAGGAAACAAAAACAAATGTTGCTTTTTTAAATTGGTTACTTGATTGCACAGGAGAAGGCCAAGTACAATATCCAATCACCTTGATTTGTCTCCCCAGCATCTCATTCTTTGCATACATTCTTCATTTTTCAGTCCCAGTTGGCTTTGTTTTCACCCTTTCCAAGGGGCAAGGGGAGGTAGCCTAGAATGAACCTGGATTTATGAGGAGCAATGCCTCCTGAGGCTTAGCCCTTCCTGGGTTATGTGATGCAGGCTAAGTGATCTACTTATTGGTCTGAAAGACACTCTGAACATACTTTCAGAAGCACTTCTTGCTGGTTGTTAGGTAGATGACTAGTTGTTTCTTTTGGCTTTCACAACAGAATTCAAACCCATCACTGGCAGCATCCTTCTGGCCTGTTTTAGTGATGTGAGAATTGAAGGCAGTATTTTTTATTGCTAATCCCAGAATGTTATCACATGAAGCAATAAATCAGCATTAAAGTGAGATATTAGTGTACTTGGTGAGTACTTTTCACATGACATTGTGTCTACTCAGTTGCTGTTTTGCTTTTCCTTTGTTTCTGTAGTGCACCATTCCATTGATGGGGAAAACCCATCAATAGACTCCTAGTATCACTCATATTCCATTAGTCCCTCCAGTATGATAGGCCCCTTCTGTTGTAATAATGATTGAAACAGTCATGTGGCATGACTCTCAACCTCAGAGGAACGCAATGGCAAATTCCCTTTCTTTCTTGTCAAGCAAACCCATGATAGGTTCAACTTAGGGTCATCATAAGTGAGAAACAACTTGAAATCATACAGTAAGTTATAGTAAGAATGTAGGAAATTCAGGATCAAAGATGAGGCTTAAATACCACTCTTTTGGATTTTGTGATTTTAGCAGTTGTATCTGTGTGTATTGTGGATCTACAATCTATTTCACTTCCATTTAAACCAAGAGGTCTGTGTTCATTGTTAATACAGTGCTTCCTATATCTTTTACAACTGTTGTCCAATATGTACTTGTGATGCTTCAATGTAAACAACCCCCCTCCACCTCTGAAACACAATCAGGTGAACAGAGAAAGCAAGACAAAGTGCAGCACACTTCAACTATCAGTGCGGTGAAAAAGGGCTAGGTGTGTGTGTGGATGGTTACAGAGAAAGTAATTTTTCTCCCATCTTCACAACAACCAAGGCTGGGGAGTGACAAGCAAATTGACACACTGCTCAGAGGGCAAAAGATAAATGTTTGATGAATTGGCCATCACTGGAGGAGTGATGGGCTTCATATGTGCATAATGGACTAGCTGCCTTTCAATTGAGATTGCCTGCCAAGATAAGAAGCTATAATGAATGGACCAAGCAGAGCCTCTACCATAAGAAAAGTATAATCTGACTAGTTTTAATAAACTTAATAAAAAAGATGAAGTGGAGAGAGGCCAGCAGAAAACCAGCCTTTGTGACCAGCTACCAGAGGTGCAAGCTAATAATAGATGGACTCATGCATGATGGAAAAGGGGGAAATGTTATGGAGAAGTTGCATTTGAATTATTCTCTTATTGTTCACAGATGATCTGGCAACCTGAAATCAACCTTCTTAGAGTAACATTTCATATATTTAAGGTTTATGTTATCCCTTGACCCACATATGCTTTTAGAGAGCAGTCCACATTTTGAAGTAATATGAATGTGTTTCAAAGAACGGATATTCCAATTTGCTGCCCTCATGTTTCAAAGTGCTTCAGAGTTTTACAGACCTCCAGTACTGGGGGGAAATCACAGTCACTGTGAAGCAGCAGTATGTTTTACTATGATCACCCAGCACCAATTTCCCATTCTAAAATCAGCTTTTTGTTCTCATGACAGGATAGACTCCTCCAGAGATCACTTGTGTAATTTTAGCTCTGGCTCCTCATGTGTGGTACTGCAAGCATATCTGGCCCAATACTGAGAACATCCCAACTACATATGAACCACTGATGCACTAGTTTCTTCTTTCTGCCTATCTTGTTTAAGAAGCCATCTGGCAGGAGCCCAGGCTGTGGCTTCACATTCATAACCAGCATCAGCACTGGATGGGGAAAACCATTAACATGAACTGCTCTCACATGATTATGCCATCTTGTGTTACCTTGACATCACAGTGAAAAGTCATGCAATAACAGCTCTCATAGTATGAGAATGATTTTAAGTGCATACACACTGCCCTTCCAACCATCTGAACCTACAAGGCAGTTTAACAACAATATAAAACCATATAGGTAAAAACATAAGCAACAACCTCATTTCAGGCAACTTATGCACATCAGCAGGTTGAATAAACTGAAATACTCAATGAAAACTTGCCATCATCACAGAATCTATTCTCAATGTTGATTCCAAGTCAGAACCAGTACAAGTAACTTTTTCAACAAAACATTTTCCCAGTTCATGGCAAAAACTTTCTAAGGTCTCATCTTCAGCCTTTGATGTGTAGAAAGTAGGAGCCTCTTGTTTTTATTGTTGTTGGGTACCTTCAAATCTTTTCCAGCTTATGGCAACCCTATCACAGGGTCTTCTTTGCAAGGTTTGTTCAGAGGTAACTTGCCTCTGCTTTGTCCTAGTCCAACACTCAAACCTATACATCACACTAGTTCAAGAGCCTCTTACCTACTGAAAGTAACTCAGCTGCATGGGATTGTGCTGAAGTTATTTGCTGCCATCACAGCCACTCTGCAGCTGCAACTCATTTCAGAGCTGCAGAATAGGCCCTAAAATGGGCCACACCCTATGGATGATCAGATTTTTCCCATGATTTATATCCTGCCATGGGACACAAGGTGGCATACAACATTTTAAAAACACAATACAATTAAACTGTCCATACAAAAGTCAAAACACAATGAAAACTAAATTTCTATTTTAAAAAAAACAAACACAAGTTAAAATAATTTTAAAAGCATTAAAATGAAATTAGAAACAGCATTAAAATATACTTAAAAGCATAATAAAATAAAAACACACAACCCAGACCCCTCATTAAAGCTTTATCTGCCATATACACTAACTCTAGTCTTCTGTCCAAGCATTTCATTGCTCTGAGTCCTTCAGAAAACCCAAAGACCCATGCTTTGTTATGAGGGCCAAGAGGAATGTCATTCACTCTAGCACTCTACCTATTCCACAGATCAACCAGGGCATCTCTAGAATCACTCACTCTAGTAGCTGGAAAATTACCCAGCAGACTTAGAAATACTCATGTATTAATTACTCTCTGAAAGAGAGGACCACTTGAGTGGATCCCCTAACCCTACAGAGAATAGGGATCTCAGCAAATCTAAATCTATGAGGTAGAGTTTGGTGATGCCCAAAGGAGTCTTTCAATCCTTCTATTTGCAGATCACCCATATCCTGGCCAGCAAAAATAAGCATGTCTTGTCATGTATACAAACCCAGATATTCATTGAGACTGAGCAATGCATGCTTTATGAGCATGATATTGAGAAAAGATAGGAGGCATCTTTTCATCTTAACATCACAAATGTTAAAACACACACACACAATTTAAAGGAAATCAGCATCACCTTTGAGGTCACCTTTATCAGCACAGACAGGGAGACAGTTGGAAGGTACACCAACAGAATCTAATTGCTCTGCAACTAGGTATGCATATTCCTTGGAGACTGCCAGACAGGTACCTCAGTAGATTAATCTTAATAAGCATAGCTTTCAAGTGCCACCTAATCCTCATGAATGAGGAAACAAGAAAGATACTCTCAGTTGTCCCAATTTGGAAGCTACAATGGAACAGTCTCTGTCATGTACCCAGTCTACCACCACATTTCAAAAGATATGGGAATACAGAGAAAGATTTGATCTAAGAGAACAGATACATGCACAAGGGAATGATTCACCTGCCTACTCCCAATTCCAGAGCTTCTTTTTTTAAAAAAAAGTTTTAGAAGTCAAAATCAGTATTTTGAATGAGACCCACATTTCTATTAGAAGCCAATCCAATTGATATTATAAAATTTAAAGCAGTTAATGCTTTTGCTGCTACATTTGAAGCCAGCTTTTGGTCCAAATGCTTTGGGCAGGTAATGTGGAAGACATTACAGTACTCTGCTTTGGATCTAACTCTCCCCCATCAAGAGAGACAGCCATTTGAGGCAGCAGATTTTTGAATGTCACAACAGAGCATAAAGCAGTCACTTGTTTAGTGTACACTTATTATATTTTTACCTGCCAGAGAAAGAAACAGATGCTTGTGAGATTTTCTGTCTCATGTTACAGAATAATTTGTCTGTGCACCATGAGCTGGAGGAAGAGATGCCATTTTCTGCTCTGTCTCAAAAATCAAAATGTTTTCCTTTCCTTTTTGTCTAAGTCCTATACTTAGGACTTTTCTTCCCCTAGATTCACTTTGACTTTGGCCTCACCCACCACTTTGTATAGACCTTCCAACCATTGACAATAATATGATACCCCCTTCTTATCCCATCTTTTATATGTGGCTAATCTTGATCATCTCTATTCCAAAATGTATATTTTAAAAAGGTTTAGAGATGTGCTTTAACATTTACTTGCATTAATCCTTCCTTATCCCAAGAAACGTGTTTATCCCAGTCTTCTTCAGATTGTGAATTCCTTGGGTACAGCAACCAGTTTGTGAAAATCTGCAAGATGTCACATATCCTTATGAACTGTATAACTTCATCATCATCATCAACAACAACAACAACATTCTGTCAGAGCTAATGTTTTTTGCTCACTGCCACCTCAAATAATCACCTTGAATCCTAGGCACCTTGGTTTCAATCCTAGGTCTAATCTGCACTGCAGAAATAATTTATAGTTGGTGGGGCACCAGAGAAGGCTAAATATCTCACAAAACTACAAATTCCAGAATTCCATAGCATAGAACCACTGCAGTTAAGGTGGTGTCAAACTGCATTATTTCTGCAGTGCTGATTAGATTTATGTCTGAGCAGAAATGTACATGTTCACACTGTTAATCCAACTAAATCCTCTGGCCCTCTCAAAAAAGACCTAGCTTCAGCTTGTTCTTTCACAACTCCAGAAAGTAATATTAACACATGTAGAGGAAAGGTTGTGAGTCCAATAATTTTATTACCATTTTAATTTTCTAATTTAGGGGAATTTTCATTGTAGAGGGGCATGGGTGTTTGTGTGTCCTCATTTACAGTCTAAATGGTATTGTCCAATTTGCCACTTCATGGTTTGCCTATGATTTTCAACACTGGGGTGTGCCCAAAAGAGAAAGAGAAGAAATATACTTTTAAAACAAGCAAACCAATAACCAAAACCAATAACCATACACACAAGAGAGAATGAGAGCTTTGTGATCAGTCTCCACATTCTCAGTGAAGATCAGGAGAGGAAGCTGTGGAATCTTTCATCCTCGGAAACTTCCAAAATCTTGCATCACAATTCTTCCAGTTTCCTCAAAATTCTTTGGCTAGTTCTCCAAAGCAGGATATTAGATATATGTGCACTTTTTATTATTAACAAACAGAACTGATCTTACAACATGTGTAATCTATTCCCATTGTCATTTTAATGATAAATATTGTATGCAACATAAAAAAAAATAGATACAAACAAGCCATTTAAACTCATTATGGGAAAACACAGGAAAGGCTCCCTCTATTGATAAAACGATAGAAGGCGCACTGATCACAAAGCTCTCATTCTCTCTTGTGTGTATGCTTTTTGAGAGTGAGAAAGCAAGGAGAGAAGAGAGAGAGAGAGACAGAAAGACAGAGAGGTAAGGCTCAGGAGTGCTGGGTGAATTATAGACTGCCTCTCAAGATTCACAGCTCTTCAAGGTAGGAGGTTAATATTCTCACATGTCATTGGGTCTGCTGGCTCTACTGATGGCTCATTGAATCAGGCAGCAAATTATTTCCTCATGCAGCAGAGGACATCACACTTCAAAGGAAAGGAGCCAGGGTCAAGACGGCTCTCCAGTTCGATTAATGAGTTGGGATCAACAGAGGTTGCCTGTAGGTAAGAAAAGTGACTGAAGCTTTTGACAAAGCTGACTTTTTGAACAGGACCTCCCTTGCTGTCATGCCTCCCCTTTATCCAGCACCAAATTTTATTTCCAAGCATTGCCTTTGACTGACCTGGCTTAGGCCTGCTGCGGTTGTTTTGACCTCCTCATTCTTTGTTACCAGACACAGACGCTGTCTCAACTATAGCAGATATGCACCTCTCTGGAGACAACGCAACCTCACAAGGCCCTCGACAAAATTTGCCACAAATACAAAACAGTGAGAAGTATTTGGGTGACTGTCAGGATTTAAATCCTTTTCTTATTCAACATCTTATCAAATTAATGGAAATGTGTTAACAGTGGTTTAAAACTATCTCTTCTTTTTTTAAAAAAAACGCAATTGAACAGCTTATCATGTCATATAGCAAAACTTTTTTTTTACAAAAATATTTTAGCTACCCCAAAAACTTTCACCCCTACACACATAGCCTATTAAAAATATAGATTTTCCCCCTCCGCACATATAAATGGAGGCTGAGAGCTGGAAAATATATATACACTTCTGTCATTGCAAAATCACCAACTAACAGCATTCTTGGCAAATAATATATAATATCAGATCTTTCGGTACATTTAAAACAATGTTTATTGCCATCACAGCAGCAGATAAGAGATAATTAAAACTTAAACAGCCACTGTATTTATCAGTCTCAGAAAAGCTGAGCAGTACACTCAGTTTAAAATGGCCCTATAACAACTTTAATGCATATTTAACTTAATCTAATAAAGCACTTTAATGAACTCCATGCTAGTAATGTAATTTTTAACATATATGATCAATTCAAAATTAACCTTTGTTAAAACAAGGATGAGTGATTATATCAAAACAAAAACTACTGGGCTATTTTTTTTATTTATTTTTTTTTCACTTATTAAATCAAAATACAGTGAAATGCCTCTTCAAAAAAAATTGATCAAAAATTACAACTCAGAATTACCATTGTAATTCTGAATATTGCCCACAGAATGGCTGACTCTGTAGCTAAAAGCCTATACTTTGGTTTGTTTGGTGGCTTCCAGAATTCTCTCCAACATCTACCAAAATTAACAGTCAAAAAGCCATTGAGTCTTTATTGTTATGTACCTTCAAGTTGTTTTTCACTTGTGGCTGCCCTAAGGTGACCCTATCATGGGGTTTTCTCAGGCTTAGAGTGTGTACCTCGCCCAAGTCACCCAGTTGGTTTCCACAGCTGCACTGAGATTCGAACCCTGATCTCAAAATTATAGTGTAATGCTATGCTGGTTCTTGTTGAGATTTTACATTATCTGATTTAAGTCGTGATTAAACCCTAATATCTATTTGCCTGCCTTTATTATGAAAACAAAAATGAATTAAAATGGTGCTAATTAGCAAGTCCTGACAAATGCTTCTCTAGCTGGAGAGAATATTTTTTGCCCTACAGTTAGGGAATGTCAAGATAGGGCCAAGAGGAACATGAGTCTGACAGAGAAATTGAAATAACCCTCCCTAAATTGAAAATCCAAATTACAGTGGACCCTTCATATAGATGAGCTGGCAAACTGTGGGTTTGACCATCCACAACTCAACATACCCCATATTATTCAATGCATGCACACTGATGTGCTGATGTGCCCACATGGAAGTCACAACCATTGAATAATATGTTTTTTGCCACCTATGGGGGTGATGGGGAAATGGGAAGTGTCCAAGGTACTTTTTCCTAATTTAATTGCAAACAGCTTCTTACAGTGGAGTGTAGGTGACCCAACAGTTTAAAAGTCTTCCAAGTATACATAAAGTTTTTTTTCTGTACTGTTTCTAAGTTATAATCTGATTCTCAAGTATTTGAATATTATGAACCACCATATCCACTTGCTAAATTTTGGTTTGTACTTTTCTTTTCATCCTTTCAGCAGCTACCCCCCTCTTAGACTTACAATGCCTTGTTGGGACTTTGACAAAATATTACTGTTCCCTTTCCTTTTATAGATACCTTTGGTTTAAGTGGATGACCTTTTGCTGTGAAAGGTGACAAATGTCTGGACAGCTCTCTAGGTTGAAAATATAGCCCTTGTCTGTGTGGGCCAAATAAAACATTCTCCTCACATTCCCATAGTGAGTATCTGATGATGCAGAGCCAAATCCTTAGTTTTGGTGCAAACTATCTGGACGATGTCTAATCAGTTTGGCACTAAACCCACCATATACCCTTTGATAACAGTATAAAAAACCTCCCTGTTTACTCCAGATCTTCGCAGAAGACCCAGAGACCTCTGTTGCAACACCAGGTAGATGTTTACAATGCATGCCACTGTGACCAATTGCCAGCACTGCCACAAGTTACTCCCTCTGCGGTCAGAATGAGGTGCCCAGCCATGTGATTGACTCTGACCTTAGAGCAAGTGGAGGCAGCAGGCGACACAGTGGGCTGCTTATGAGAACAGCCACTCAGCATTGCAATGGAATGCCCAAGGTGACGGGGGGACATTGAGGTGACTCTGGGGCCAGAATGCTCCCAGAGTATTCTGACCTGTGCAGACCCAGTCATAGAGACTAGTAATAGAGCTAAGTGAAAAAGAAAGATTAGGTAAAGACAATATTTGAATAATTTATAAAGTTTAACATTTTTAAGATAAGTCATATAAAAGGCACCAAGCCTTCGCATTCTTCAGTGATCCTCCTTCACCTTCACTACATTGGAACCTAGATTCCAATTTAGGGTCTCTTTCCAAACTATGGTGCTCATTTGATGCACAGAAATGGGTATCAGGACTATAAGGAGCCATGCTCAATCCAATGGGGTATCTGAAAGTCCAGAAATATCACACAGTGTCTTGTCACATTCAAACCAATGAGCTGAAGGGAATCACTAATGAAGACATTAGCCTATGAATGGGACTGACCTAGGACAAAACCAGTTATACTGCCCAGGAATAAAGAGAGCAGCCAACCCAACAATCTAACTACACCATGTACAAGACATACATTTCCAGCATGTATTGACAAAACCACATGACTTTTAAGATATAGAAATCAGGTGGAAACAGAGAATCAATGTGAGGAGTTGGAGAGAGTGGCTCTGAAAAAGGATGTAGGTCTCTTTCAGCAGAATACATGTCTGTGTAAGCAAAGCCCTAACATGAAAATGCTGATTACCAGGAACCTCAGAATGGCCTGATTCATTGGTTACTGGCTTATAGACAGTTGTCTTGTGTAATACAATTTGAAAACATACTTCAATATAACATCAGTGTTTTTCAAGTTGGCCTTACATCTGTGCACTACTGAATATGTTTGAAATATGGGGCAGTACCTCAAAAGGGGATGTAGTGTGAAATTGGAGACATGTAGCAATGTATGTAATACTGTCAATTATTACATTAACAATGTCATTAGTCAGTTTTAGCAATGACTAGAGCTTCTGCTTATACTGAAATCAGAGACCATGGTCTGAAACTAATTTTGAATCTTGTGTGTTGCTACCAATATAAGCATGTTCTGTTTTTAAATATACTACATGACATGTGGGCTGTAGGTCTGAGAATAGCAGAGCAAGTAGGGTGTGATCTGTAATTCAATGGCAGAGTTGCACCTCTGTCCCCCATGTCGTGGTGACTTACTGGTAGAAATCTGCACACATTTTAAACATGTTTTCTGATGGCCTATGTCCCAGTCACATAAAGTTAATGCACTGCTTTTATGCAGAGTAAATTTTGACAGAAAATTAATCAATAACATTGTATAGACTGAAAATAATAAAAAAGACAGCACAGCTAGTATATGTATGCTTTGTCCTTGCAAAAAGGTAAAGGAGTATATTTCTTTTTGTAAAAACTGATCCAAAAATTAAACCTTCTTCTTATGTAATTGGAACTAGGCCTTGGGCTTTAGTAGTAAAGAAGGGATTAAGGCCTTCAACCACCTGGGTTGTCATTCTCTTGGGCCCCATTACCACCCCCTTATTCGTCTTTATAGCCAACAGATTAAAATGCAAGCGCCACAATCTTTGATCTTTCACTTGCTGACACAAATCCTTTCAAGCTTCCAATTTTTTCTACTGAGGTAATTAGTACTAATTAAAAGGTTTCCAACAGCCTTTGCTCTAGGTTCCCCCTCCAAAGAAATTGCTTTTACAAGTGCCTTCCATCTTAAAAAATGTATGCATCGCTCACTTTCTTCTTTATCTGACTCAGAGAGATCAAGTAGATTAGTGACTCCATTATTTGCCAAGACAAAGCCAGACAACAAACAGGTTTTCACTATCTCTCTGACCTGTTGAGGTGCAGGGTTTATATTCAGAAACAAGTGCCTCCACATGTATTAAAAGACAGTCCAATTATGCATTAACAGACACAAGGCAGGGTTCCTGCATTTAAGCGTGGACATCATTTAACGATCCACTCTTTTCTTCAGCAGGAGAGAAGTGACTAATCAAACTGACAAGTAGTAGAATAAATAATGGAACTGGCTGGTTTTCATTCTTCTTTCTGGGTGTCTGTTAGGCAAAGTACATTTTTTTGGGGGGGGGAAAGCTGCTAAAAGTTTTTTTTAATTGTTAAAAATATACCTTTTGGAATAATTTAGGGTTGCTGTTAGCCACTTTGGAAATGTTTCTAATATTAGCATCATTATAGCAAAAGTAGATGGATTACCATTAAAATATTACAAGCACAAAATCCATTGTTTTATAGGTGACCAAAGCAGATTTAAAATATGTGTAGCAAGTTGCTGCAATATATATTTATTTTAAAAAAACAAAAAACATTGATGTGTGAGTTGCTTGTTTTTTCAAAGGAACACTCAGCTGATGTGGCTACTGTATGGATCATGTTTCTTTATGAAAACCTAGACAATTTGTGCCTACTGTGATAAAAAATAAAGTATACTTCATGCAGCCAAAATGCTATTCAGAAAAGAAGACTTAAAGTTCTCACTTTCTACTGAATTTGACAGTAATTCTCTCATGCTGTAGTTTCTCTGGCACAACAGATCAGGAATTGCACAAGCAGCTACAAAAGGCTATCTAGCATATCATTAGAAACACAGGGGTCTATTCTTCTCTTCCAAGGGGAGCACAAAGCACCTGCCAGCACTAATGGGTGTTGTGGTATCAACTGAGGGCACAGGAAGCAAATACAATATTCTAAACTGAAGGGACAGAAATTCTGCTAAGGCCAAACTACAAATAAAATCTAGGACTCAAATGTCAGGACTTAAACTAACATTTCAGCTAGTTTTCCAATCATGGGGCCCACAAACAGACCATACTTTCACCTCTTAGG
>JAIPUX010001232.1:4512212-4535576 GCA_020142125.1 Phrynosoma platyrhinos
CGGCCCCGTGCCGCCAGTCTGCTTAGGTCCTAAGTTATTTCATGTTACCTTTCTGTCTCTGCAACATGCTAAGCCAAATTTAACATAAATCCATGCATATAATTGAAAGCAGACAAACCATAATTTGTTCTCTTATTATTCTTATATCTTTCATTCCTTATAATAATGCTTATTTATATTACCTTATTGGTTAATTAAATCTATCTGTAATGTAATGTACGTTGTAGTTGATCCTTTGCTTTTATTCGTATAAGCAAAGTTATCTTTGTCATTAAGTTCTGATTTGTGTGTCAATGCATATCTTCACATTTTTTTGCCACATCTTAATTTCAGTTCACAATTCTTTCATATTTCTTCCTATTTTCATAAATTGCCTTATACTTGTAGTTTAAGCTGTATCCAATCTATTACCTCCTTCCATTCATCTACAAACTTTTTGTTTGGGATATTTCTTAACATACCGGTCAACCTGTCCATTTCTATATATTCCAGTAGTCTCCAATACCATTCTGTCAGCTCCGGTGCCCTATCTTGCTTCCAAAAGGCTGCATATGTTATCCTTGCTGCCGTTGTCATGTAGTACATATTTTTTCTATGTACTTTTTCTAAATTCGGATCTGTCATACCTAACATGTCTTCCACATGTCTTTCTGTCCAATATGGGGTCTAAGACCCCATTCATGTCCCCCATCATTATAATATTTTCATATGTGTATTCTGTCACTTCATTAAGTAACTTCTCATAAAACTTACTTTTTTCATTTAGTGGAGCATATACACCTATAATACCTCTAAATCCTCCCATTTTCCCACCCCCCACCCCGATATAATGTTCATCTTTGTCCACAAATAGTTCTTTTGCCTTTATATTGTCATTTATGTATAAGGCTACTCCCTTTTTACGTTTCTCCGATGCTGACACAAAAAGTAAGCCCAATTTGTTGTTTTTTAACAATCTTATATCTTTATTGTTTATGTGGGTTTCTTGAAGACAGATTATCTCAGCTCTCAGTGAAACCTGGGATTTGTAGTTTGTTGTGCCACCAGAGCACTCTGAGAGAGAAGGCTAAATATTTTACAATAAATTCTTCTTGATTTAATTCTTTTTTAAGGGGTGGGAGGGTTAGGGCATGGGATCTGGGTATATTTTCACTGTTCCTTGTTTTAATATGTTGTTCACTGCCCCAATTGCTGAGCAGAGGGGTGGCTTATAAATAAAAATTTATTATTATTTATTATTTATTACAACTCTACCAATCCCAGAATTCCATAGCATGGAGCATCATTAAATGAACAGTAGAATTCTTCTCCTCCTTGCACAATTCTTCTCTGAAGCTATATTTATAAGAGCAACTCTATGCCAACAGCAGATCACACAGTATAACAGCAACTTGACTGTACCATGAAAGATGACTGATTACTGATTACTGGATCAATATGCATGAATAAACTCTCTCTGGTGAACCAACTCTTATCCCTTCTCCCTCAGTAAAAATGTATCTAGACAATTAATATGGTCAGCTAGTTGAGACTCAATTTATAAAGCCTCAATTTAGACATGGATATATCCTAGACTGATTTTCACTCTTTCCTCCTACCCCTGATTCAGCTTATATGAAGCAAGTACAGCAGAAGCCACCTGGAGGATGCATGACTAGGTCTACCCCAACTTTGCAAAGGTGCTCAGTTCTAAAATAACGTGGTTAACAACATTTTAAAACAATGAAAACAAATTTACATCTTGGAACTCAGGTGAGAGTTCAGCCTGTCCCTGGACTTCAAGATTGTTTTGCTGAGTTATTCCTACCATCCCGATGAGTATGATTAGTGATTGTCTATCTTCATTTTATTTTGTATCAACTAATTCTGACCTTCTCTCTGCTTGGCTCTTTAACAAATATACCAAACTAGAAACTGTTGTTGATTAGGTTCTCTTACCTCATCTGAAAGTTGCCTTTATTCATGTGCTGGATCACCTGTCTGAAACATTTTATCCTTACTATTTAAACATGTCAGAGTTTAATTTTTTTAAGGTAAAGTTTTTTAAAAATGTTTTTATCTGTGAGCCACCTTGGATCCCTTTCTGTGAAAAAGGAGGCACACAAATAAATAAATAAATAAATACATGAGAAAAGTGAGGCATATTCATCAACCTTGTATTTGCACATGTGCAAACTTTATGATAGTACTATCTCTGGGAAAAATAGGCTAAAATGTGTGAGGGGGGTGTCTTGCAACCTATTCCCCTTTGCAGGATAGGAAGTGCAAACATATCAGTTTGTCATACTTGCATATTGTTTAGAAAAACATGCACATAGAAAACTGCAACACCAGGGAACAGAGCTGTGTCCTAGACCTCTGTCTGATATGCTTGGTTTTTATCTGTGGGATTTATCCCCAACCCAACACACATATGTATGATATTTGTGCACAGTAGCCTCTAAGCAAGCCTTGTCTCTACATGATCAGGACAAGACCTATATTTAAAGCTACACTGGAAAGAAATAGAAAAACTAAGATTTTTAAGTATATGGTTAGAGGCCTGACTGCAGAAACTTTACTATTGGGGAACGACAGGAAAAAGTCAGCTCCTGGAGATTCCCCTTTCCCCTAAAATTACCATGTAAACAGAACTGCAACTAGTAACTGATAGCATGAAAAAGAGAAGAAAGGGGGATATTATTGGAAATAGCTATTACTCAGTGGTGGTGGTGGTGGTGGCGGCGGCAGTGTGGCTAGATCTGAAAAATAGCTCTGGGTATTAGTCACGACACTAGCACTGTTAAAAGTTTAACCAATATTTGTATAACCAGAACAATTTGTATTTGAGTAAACCTACATCCATTGCTAATAAATCCAGTCTTTATTTCAGTAAAAGGGCTATTCTGTATACTTTTTTAGTTGTCTGGATTTTATTATCAATTACTTGTAGTTCTAAAATAATTTCCTTTCTACATTATTACTGTTAGTATAATGATTCTTCAGCAGGTTGAATATTTTCCTTCTTTTCCCTTCCATTTTTAGGCTAAAAATGTAAAATCCACACCTCTCACCATGATAGTATTTATTGTTGGTATAATTCTGAAAACAATTAAGGACTATAACAATACTAATTTAAATTTAAATTTGTAGTGGGTAAAATGTTATTGGTCAGATGTGCAAATGATTTTTTTTATATATTTGTAGTACAATATAGTGTTCAATTTTCTGTTAATATAATTTGACTGTTTTGATCATTATACTTTAGCTTGCAATATAGTTCCTGCTGTTTATATGAAATAGACAAGGTATCTCTTTTTTTCCCCTTAAATAAAAAGTGTCATGATCCTTATCCTGCCTGTCTTCAAAACAGCCCAGGGAAAATTTGGAAAGAGCTTACACAGTCACCTTGTCCAGATGACTCTCTTGGCTGTAAATAGATTTGAAACTAGAACTCTAATTTCACAGTGTAAATATAACCTCTGGATCACTTTTGTTCTCAGGTCTGTCAAAGTCTGCTATATATAATTCTCTTTGTGCATTACAAAGTTGAAGAATCTCTATTTTCTGTGACATATGAACATTTGATTGTACAAATATTAAATCTTCTGTATGTATATGTGTGTGTGTGTGTGTTTGAAATTTTTAAAATCTTGAATCAAATAAAAATATATGCACTTAAATGCCACAAACCAGCCTTGGGCATCTGAAGCAGCACACATTTCCTTCAAAAGTATAACACAACTTGAGATAGCACATCTCAAGGTCAATTGAAACAGGGGCGCACCAGGAAAGCAGTGCTTAAACTGCAGCAGACTTAACAGCTTAACCAATAAAGCTACTCCATCCTTCAGTCAATGGGAATCAAAACAATGATTTCAAACTATTTTATTCAATCTGCTAGAAGGATTACTAGGTGACAGAGCTCTCCAGTTTCCTCCTCTTGCCCCCATATACAATGTAGTGCTTTCTGAAGTTTTAAAAGATTTTCTTTAAGACAGGTATATTGTGCAACATTTTGTGGCTACAATTACAAGGTCACAGATTATATTTTTTGCAGTACGTATTATATCCACTCTGCATCACTCAAAATCTTTAAGTCATTCAAACTAAAGTTCAAATCCTCCCCGCTTTGCTTCTTCTGTGGAAACCTCAAGCCATGTCTGAAATTCTGCCATTTAGTAGTCACTGATTTCTTTGAGAACTGTGGTTTAGAACCCCATGTTGTCAAAGAGATAAACTCATTAATATATATATATATATATATATATATATATAGTAAATTAAGTCATTTGCTGCCATAAGCAGAATAAAGGTAATGATCCAAAATAGAATAAATTACAACATCAATCATTATCAGAAGTTTCCCTTCCTGAAATAATTTGAAAACTGTCAATAAGGATTTCAAAAGATCATGTAGATTAAATCTCTTTCCCTGTTTCTTGAAATCCCTTCCTCTTAACACTTGTTTCAGTCTAAGTTTTTAAAAAGTGAATCTCTCTTTTTTGGTGCCTTAATATCAATTAAGATATTTCATAGCAGTATACTAGTATTCCACAGTAAATTAGTCTGCAAAATTGCCTTAACTGTGACACTCAAAGATGCCCTCTGGGTTTTATCTTTGGGGAAGAAAAAAATCTCTCTGTCTAAACACTATTGTGTGTCATCCCGGCTGAGCCTCCTGCCTAGCGGGGACATTGAAGTTGGGCAGCGGCAGGAGCTGCGTCTCAGGCTTTAAGGACTACAGTAAATCTTCAAACAATTTATCCAAACAAAGGCCAGCGTGTAGAGAGAAAAATACACGGGAAGCAGATGAATAAGCAACATCAATTATGGGGGGTTGACCTTTCTTGCCCCACACCATGGCACAGATTTCACACCAAATCGCAGCAGATTGAAGTTGACATGCCTGGAGTGAACACACTGGTCTCCACAATGTTGCCACTCTGCATTCACCAGGGCTGGGGAGAAAGGGAGAGGAGAGAGAAAATAAAGCTCTCTCTCTCTCTCTCTCTCTCTCTGTGTGTGTGTGTGTGTGTGTGCACGCACACACATAAGAAAAATCACACATAATGGTCCCGGGTTTATTTTTTACAGAGAGCAAAATAGCTCAATTTGAGCACTTAGATTGTTGAAATTGGCTCCTGTGAGATACAGAAGGTACATCCAAAGGGACAGTTGATTCAGCTGCCTCAAGGTACATGGCCAGGGAAAAGGGGAAATACCAAATACATTTTAATCAAAATTAAACACAGTTCAACAATAACAACTGCTTATGTGTACAGACCTCTACACACACACATGAAAATAATGATCAGTTTTACAGAATTGTTCAAAGCATGGAAGAATATAAAGACTAAGATTTAATAATAATACATACATGCAAATTTTTTCAAATGCACAAGTGTATATATGCTTTAACACGTTTCCTGATAGGTACACATTCACTCACATGCACTTTGTGCATGGACTCCACTTAGTTTGAAATTCTTGTTGAGAAAACAGATGGCGGAAGACAATCTCATCTGAGCTGCAAACTTTAAGCTCCTCCAGGTTTTACTAAAATAAAAAAGCTCACTCATTTAAAATGTAGTGTTTATCAGAGATATACGTCTTGAAAAGAATTGCCTAAAAGAGATAAAACCATTCAACCCAGGAAAAAGCCACACTGAGTAATGTGTATCAATTAAAATTCAGGTTCTGGCCTTTGGAACAGTCTATTTAAAGATTTCTCTCACTACATCTGTAGACAGATGATTATTAAATATTTATATGTCTGCAAAAGGCAATGCAAAAGCATTTGCTTTGTTTACCCAAATATTCCTCCACCAAAAGATATTTATTCATTTTGTTTAGCTGCTTCATCCACTGGTTATTCAGTTAACAATCACATTTTCATACCAATGCTTCCATAAAGGTTTAGTACACTCAGAACAATCCAAAATGAAGTGCTCCAATGCAAATCCCATTTAAATGAGAGCTGTGGAAGTATATGCAAGTGCTCTGGTACATCTCCCATTTATTCCATTGAAGCCTGAACATTAGAACATAATCCTATAAAATCATGTCCACAATCCCCCTCAACACATATCAATATGCTCCTTATCTGGTTAATTGTTAAAATATATGGTACAATTGCTTCCATGTGTTTTTCAAATAAGCAAGTACTTTTCTTTTTCCCTATAGACCAGTAAGCAATAGTAAAGGGATAACCAGATCTAGCCACCTAATTAAAAGTAGCATAATCTACCATAATCTTTAATCTTCAGCTATGATTGCTACTGAAATGATATTAGTTCTCATGTCTCCCACAGTAATTATGTTGATTTGTGTACACTAGCACACTGGATGGACTTACAAAACCCAGTATCTCTTAGGTACAACACTTCTAAATGTAATCAGTGTCCTCAATTATGCACCAGTAGAAAAGAAGATTGAAGAAGCTACAAGTTGCATATGTTCATTTATATATATTTCTGAAAACTGAGAAATTTTTATGATAATTTAAATAGAACTATAGTGCGTCTCACCATAGTGGGGAAGGCTGTGCCCAAGTGGTATGTCTATCTTCTGAGTCTGCTGTCCAGGTGCTAACTGTTAACAGGTTACTTCAATACTTTTTTCCTCTTCTCTGATGGGTCTTTGGCATAAATCCAATTAGTAGTCCCAACTAAAACAGATCCATTGAAGCAATAAGAATAGCTAAGGCAGCATTGCAAGGTTAGTTCTTTCAGTGGCTCTACTCTTATTTGGGACTAGCAAGAGAATTTAAACTTATCCCTTTAAACCAGACTTTGATTGGACAACCCTTTAAATGCAATAGAGGCTTGCCCTCCATACAGTAGGACCCATGGCCACCCTTACTTGTAATCTATTTACAAGACTGCTGTAAAAATCACTACAGTAATTAAACAAAATTATTTAAATAATACTAGACATTATTATCTCTCATAAGCAAACCAAAACTACTTGGATAGCAGCTCTTCCAATTTATTTGTTACAAAACAATGTCTTCCCTCCTTCAAATATAATTAATATCTTGTGGACTCCCCTCCCCACTTCACCTTCATATACCTTAATTTTATTTTCTCAAACTGTTCTCTTCCCCCTACTGTCAACTTCCCTCCAAACTAGAACCCATCCCCAGTCTCACCCCAATCCAGCTAAACTTGTTTTTATGTGTTTTCATACATTTCATGGGCTCATGGCAGAAAAACATCCTGTTCTGACACGCTTACTTGTTTGCAAAAGTATACCAGAGTATTTGGTACCTCTGGTTCTAGTGAGCCCATAAATTCAACAGTTTTCTACTTCAAACAATTACTCATGATACCAGTGGCGTCTCTAGGGTTGGTGTCGCCCAGTGTTGCAACTCATGGTGTAACCTTCCCACATCAACTTCCTCCCATACAACACCATAAAGAATCCTTAGTACAGCTGTCCCTCCATTTTTGCAACTTTGAGTCTGCGGTCCCACTTTTAGTGAACTGGCAAGCGGGGAGGGATATAATGGCGCGCACACCCATTCAAGCCAATGGGGCTTGAATATTTGCAGTTTTTCATTTTCACAAGGGGGGGTCCAGAACGGATCCCCCACAAAAATGGAGGGGTGACTGTATGGTGTGATAAGGGAATAGGTCAAAGGGGGGGGGGTGAGTTACCACACTGGATGACACCAACCCTAGTGATGCCCTGGGGTGGCTTGAATATTTTTGAGTAGCCGTGTTGGCCGTATAGCAAAACAGAGTATCATCCAAAATCCACAAAACAGGAATACCTTTACGAGGCCAACCACAATCTTCAACATTCTGTGTAATTTTTTTTTGTACTACTGTTACTCACAAATCATGATTACCATATATTGCTGAATGTCATGACAATAGTTGTGACATAAACAACTAGCAAAATTAAAATTGAAATTACATTATCATACTCATAGCCTAAATGCATTTACATGTATGTCATTTTATGTGGTTGAAGTGAACATTTTATAACAGGGGTAGGCAACCTTTCCCCTTTAAGGGCCAAGGGACTTCAGCTCCCAGAATCCCAGGAGCTATTGGCCAACATGGCTGAGGCTTCTGGGAGCTGAAGTCCCTCGGCCCTTAAAGGGGAAAGGTTGCCTACCCCTGTTTTATAAGATGTGATGTTTTTTAAAGAAAATTTTAAAAGAATAATATTTTATTTTTAAATTTTAGAATTTTTTTTTATAAAACCTAGGGCATCTCTTTTCTCTTTTCACTGAGCCTCTCCCACACACACACACCATTTCTTCAGTATTTTAAAGGGACACAGGCAGACCCCACAACCAAAAGGCAGATGTGTGGGAGTAGTGGTGTCACTCTTCCCTAGGGTGCCACCTGGTGTGGTCTGCATTTACCGCACCCCCTTAGTAATGCCCCTGCATGATACATGTTCACAATCTCAGTTCCTCGAGATTATAAAGCACAAGGATAGAGCCACCAACAGGAAAAGGAGAACAAAATCTTCAAACAGAAATTTCCCTGCTACCAAATTAACCATGGATCTGACAGGTGGTTGTAGCTCACTCTTTCTGTTCTTTCTGGTGGGCCAAGTGTGGGCCAAAGGCTGCATGTGGCCTCCATGGCAGTTTTGAAGGCCCAAACAATGAAGCCATGGCAGGTAACATGGTATCAAAGCACTATAATTATGTAGTGTGAATGAGATCCAAAAATCACAAATATAACTCCTTCCAGAACTAATCACTTTGTATACTAAGGTAGAAAATGAAGGGCTACAACTGGACATACATGGGGGCAAAGGAGGCAGAAAAACCTACCAGTTGCATTTCCTCATCAGGTTTCCCAAGCTTTTCAGACTGCACAGAGAATTCTTAAGTGTAGGCTTTATACATTTGCCATTGTGACAGAAAAACTCATGTTCCCTCAGCCATATGTCAAGACCAGGGCTTGTCTTAAAGTATATTGCCTACACATTTTAAGATACATGTAATATTTTTGTAGTTTCCCACATGTGTCCTTCATTATGCTATCTTTTATCAACAATGGATATGAACACACTCTAGCAATTAGGATGCCAGATAGAGAAGGGTCTTTACAGACTGCCAGAAATAATCCAGCTTGAGACCACTTTAACTGCCCTGGCACAGTGCTAGGGAATCATGGGAAATGTAGTTTATTGTGGCACCAGAGCTCTTTGACAGAGAAGTCTCAATGTCTCAGAAAAAACTACAATTCCCATGATTCCCTAGCATTGAGCAAGGGCAGTTAAAGTGGTCTCAAGCTGCATTATTTCTGGCAGTCTGTAAAGGCTCTCAGACTGAAGGACTTCATAGGATTCAAGCTACCTAAGTGTTATTGCACAGTGCTAAGGCAGAATTCCAGTTAAGAAAACATTAAGAAAACAAAAATAATGGCCAGAGATGACTGACATAACTTTAAAGGAGATGTTGCTGACATTGAAATAGTTCAAGATTTTCCATATCTTGGCTCAATACTTAATCAGAATGGGGACTGCAAATAAGAAATTAGAAGAAGATTAGGACAGCTATGAAGGGACTAGAAAAGATCCCGAAGTGTAAAGATACACAGCTGGCCAAATGGATTCTTTATCCAAGCATCCACAGATTGAAAATATTAAAAAAAAATATAGAAATTCCAAAATGCAAACTTTCATTTTGCCATTTTATATATGGGACACCATTTTACTGTACTTAATGGGCACTAGCCATCCACGGATCTTGGTATCCATGGTGGAGGGACTGGAAGTAAACCCCAGCAGATATCAAGGGCCCACTCTACCATTGAATACTAAAATTAGGATTGTCCAGGCCATTGCATTTTCCATTTCTGTGTATCACTGTGAATGCCAGACAGTTAAGAAAGCAGATAGGAAGAAAATCAACTCATTTGAAATATGGTGCTGGAAAAGAGTTCTACAGATGCTTAAAAAAAAAAAAGGGCCAATAAATGAGCCATAGAGCTGAACACTCCCTAGAAGCGAAGAAGACTAAACTGAGACTATCATACTTTGGCCATCTCATGATAAGGCATGACTTACTAGGAAAGATAATGATGCTTGATAAGGTAGAAGACAGTAGAAAAAGAGGAAAACAACATAGATGGACAGACTCAATCAAGGAAGCCACGGTCCTAAGTCTGTCAGAGCTGAGCAGAGCTATTGATGGCAGGGTGACTTGGAGTTCTCTCATTTATGGGGCCGCCATATGTCAAAATCAACTTGACTGTAGGTAAAAATAAAATGTTATTGTTGGAAGAAAGGCTCTCCATATGCAACTGTCTGAGATGTGCTGGACATTTACCTCTAAAAACAATAAGTAAAAACAATTGAAATAAACTATCATATTCATGCTGTTACTACTCCTAAAACTGAATAATCTCAGGTTAGTCCAGACAATGTCCATTATTTTAGACATCTGTCTCTTTAAAATGACAAAGCTACTACTTATTCAAGAAGGAATAGAGGTAACTGTCTTTTTTTAAAATAAAAATAAAAATAAAAGACTTTACACATTCCCTAATTAATTCAAAGAGACTTCCAGTTTTAGATATTATTATTCCTTTTATCACTTGCCATCCAGCACTTGGTATAATGTCAACACTTACATCTTTCCCCCCCCTTACCAAAATCATTTTAAAAACATTTTTTATCCTAAAATGTTCACTTCGATTTAAAAAAAATTATCTCAAAGATAAGAGATTTCTTTCCATTTCAGTCCCACAACAAGGAGAATGTCAGCACAGCTTTTTTGACAGACAAATTATTGAATCAAAGAAAGAATATGCCATTAAACCCACAGGTTAGGAAGTGTCAGGAATGGCTTAAAGAGATATTCCATTTATCTTCAAAACATGCACGGAATGTCACTAATGTGTGTTTATCATGTATAATCAGACAAAGAAAATATCGAAATAAAGTACTCCTGCATACAATAGAAGTCTCCTTCCATCTCTCAAGATATCAGTGCTATTCAAATAGAATAATAATGATGAAACCCTTTTTTCTTGAAAATGGAAATCAAGCAAAATGTAGATAGAAATGATTTTCTGCAGCTGATGTACATTTCTAAAAGTGCATTAACAGGAAATCCAGAACTTTTTAGGTCAATTATATTGTCAGCATTGTCAATGCCACTGAAATGAATACCTAAGCAGCACGTATTCCTGCTGGGACAGAGATAGAGAGTGAAATCCTGCATCCCTTTATACAGGGAATGGAGGCTGCATGGATAGATTTAAGGGGCAACATTTGTTCCAAACAGTATTCCATTGTACTACATGTTGTATACAAAACAATAGCATTTTAATTTCATTGGTTTCTGCCATTTGCACCTTATGTTTAAAGCCAATCTCAGGAAGTATTTTGAGGTATTACTGTTTTTGTATGACATATAGCTAGCTCTCCATATCCACAAATTATGTATCTGTGGATTCAACCATCTAAGGCTTGAAAATATTTTAAAAATATATAAATTCCAAAGATCAAACCTTGATTTTGCAATTTTATATAAGGAACACCATTTACACTATTGAATTTAATGGGATCTCAGCATCCACCCACATCATTTCACTATGATGTTGTATATAATGAGACTTGAGCATCCACAGAAATTTAGTATCCATAGGGGCTCCTGGAACCAAATCCCAGCAGATACCAAGGGCCCATTGTTCTGATCACACCTTCTTCCAAGGATGGAAGACTTTCTGCTTTGTTCTCTTCACCACCATTGTCTGTTTTATCTTCTAAAGACTTTAAGATAGATCAGTCTGAAGGTGTAAGGTCATCCAGTTAGCTTTACAACAGAGCAGGTATTTGAATCAGACCCTCCACAATCTAACCTGAGTATTCTAATGAATACTCTATCCAGCAGATGTAATACTCTATCCACTACACTATTAGTCTACAGTTCATGGTTCAGGATTCACACATGAGACAAATTACATCCCCTTACCATGTGTTTGCTTTCCTTTCCTTTTTTTGTTGTTGTTTAGCATCAATGTAAATCAGAAAACAAGGAACAGGAGGAAACTTCCCAGACACAACAAAGCATAGGGCTTTATAGCTGTGTAGTTGGGAGAATTTCAAAAGGTGCACCTTTTCTGTCTCCTTCATGGAAATACATATTTACTCAAATTCCCCCTTCTATACAACTGTTAAAACCGCTAGAACCTTTGTCATCTTTCTTATCTAGTCATTTTTAAAAGAAAGCATATGGGTATAAAAAGGAAATTAATTGTTGCCAACTGAAAGGAAGTGCTGCAAATATGAATTCAAATGGACTCTGAGACTGTTAAAGTTGACTACAAGACTACTGCGCTGCACCACATCCCTTTGTGGTGGTTCACATTGCAAACATTAAGTTGCTGATTATATCAGTTATATCCAAAGAGTAAATACTGCTAATTAATGAGTTACAGGAGAAAACATCCTGTACCTGTCTAGTTTCTTTTCATCATTCCAGCTACATAACCCATGTCCTATAAGATGATGAGAACAACCACAAAGAGAACCAAAAATAAAAAGCTCAGCAAGATACTGCTATAACAAATGTTTTCCTGTGCAGCCACTGTGCTGAAAAGTGCAACTGAGCACTCAGCTTAATATTTTTAAGAGACCACTATACTACATATACATCAAAGCAAGGCCCCAGACAAACAGAAACCCAGCCAAACAATTCTATATGACTGATCCTTGGATTTGCCTCATACTATGTAATGTTTCTTCACAAAAAGAAATCCCTACACATGGGAGGGGGGGTATTTCCAAAGTGTCAAGCAATCTCCTTGACAAACTAATTTTATACATACAGGAATGTTCACTCTGTTAAGTGAATCCCTGCCTGCAATGTGGAGCAGTACTGCTAGACACAGGTTAAACACTTGTATAAGAACTAGGCATTTACACATGCAGATGTTACAAGTAGAGAAATTGGGAGGGACTTCAGTTTGTGATAAGGTCCTTGGTCCATTTTTATGTCCTCAGCCATCAATAAAGAAAAAGGTACAAGCTGCCATAATTTATTAAGACGCAAAGCTAAATAGGCTTAAAGTGTATCTGCACAGTATAATACCAATTTGATACCCATTAACTGCCATGGTTCCATCCTATGGAATCTGGAGATTTTGAAGAAGAGGGTGAAGAAGCAAATAACAACTGGGATAGAGTCAAGCATCCCCATGTTATCCAGCCCATGGAGAGCTGATCAGGTGGAGAGGTTTACCCCTCACAGTAAAGGTTTCCATTCCCATGATAATCCATAAGGAAATAATTTTGCAATGTAGCAGTTGGCTATTCCCCCTCCACAGATTTCACATAATGTAATTCATATTTTACCATTATGCACCCTTATTGCAGCAAGAACACAGTGTTAATGCTTACTATCTTAATTTAAAATTAGTGGAAAGAATCTAGAAAAGACTTAACTCTTTCACTGGCAACAATAAAAGAGGGAAAAGAGGGAAAAATTGGACATCAGAAAAGTAAATAAAAACATAACAAGAGAGAAGTATAATGCCACATTTCAACACTTCGCCTCTTGAAAATTTAAATGAATGCTCCTTGAGAGCAAACTACAAAATGCTAACCTTGAAGTGTTGAGTGGCAGAAGGAATTATGGGTTATTGTACTGTCAGAATGCCAGACAGCTGTATGTTGAGTTACTGTGTTATTTAGACAATCAGAAACTTGGAAGCTAATGTGACTTTTTTCCTCCTGTGTGAGAGTGTCTGACATGCGTCATGATAATTTCTAAAAGGACAAAATGTGGGTGGGGGGGCACAGTGAGGGGGAAACACCTATTGCCTTAGGAAATTAATTCACAGGTAGAATGGTCCTGCCATGCTGGTACCCAAACTGATGTGTTTTTAATGTCATTAACACTTCAAATAGTTCCCACACACAAGAACAGGGTTCTCCTATGAAATATCTATAGCCCTGTGTTTGTATAACCAAATGTAACCAAGTATTACACAGAGTGTAAAGATTTCATTTTTGATTCATGTGAGAGTACTTACAAACTGTAATACCCATTCCTGGCTCACTTGAGATGATGATGATGATGATGATGATGATGATGATGATGATAATTTTTATCCTGCCCCTCTGCGTAATGCAACCAGGGTGGCTTACAACATTAAAATACACATTTCATATCCCACAATCCCACCCACCCCTTAAAATACAATTAAACAATGATAATTTAAAAACATGCTTAACATAATAATACAAATAGACAAATAAACAATAATTGCAGCAGAGTCAGGGGAGCAGGTTGGGCTGTCTCTTGATGGCCGGGATAGGCTTGCCAGAAGAGATCCATCTTAACAGCCTTTTTAAAGCTGTTCAAGGTGGTAATATGACAGATTTCATCCGGCAGGCCATTCCATAATCTGGGAGCAGTTGCCGAAAAGTTCCTCTGGGCGGTTGCAGACAATCTAGGTTTTTTTATAGGCTGCAAAATAGTCCAAAAACATTTTGGGCTAGTTTGACACAATACCAGGATGTGCAAGCTGTAAAACCAGGACATTTGTTTTGATCAAACATCCCCGAGTAACTCACAGATTAGTCTAAGCATCTACTCCTTCCTTCTTTCCTTCCCTCAACCTCAATAAGGGGGTGATAATACTGGCTTATTAGAAAAGGCTGTTTTAAGGATTTGCTGACATAACGTATTTAAAACACTATGAAACTCAAATATATTATATACATATCAAGATACCTACTACTATTATATTATACTTTATTCCCAATTTGAAAAACAAACAAACAAACATTCCCTCTTTTGAGAAGATTTTCCCGTACTTCCAAAAAACTTCCATCTAGAAGGTTATGGTGAAACAGTTCTAAGTTTACACACTAAAGTTTTCACTTATGCTCTCTTCTTTGTATCTCTTACTTTGTATTTCTATGTGCACACACATGCATATGCATGCATGAATTGCCCATAATCTCTGTGATCAGAGTCCCACATTGCATGATCATTCTGGCAAACATGGGTGATGTATTGTTAAATATGGTGTTATACGATATGTTGCCAACCCAAGAAGGAAAGAAGGAATAGACCTTTCACTCACATTGTTGAAGCTTTGGTTCAGTGCATTGCTGTACTGGAAGCTGTTTCAAATTTCTGTAACTTCATAATCAGTGGCTTAGACACGTGTATTTTTCCCCAAATACTCCAAACATGTGTTTTTAGAATTCTGGAAACTTCATTCATTATTTTTGCAAGTGATCTAACCAGAGTTTTTTGCTTGCTTTTGGATAGTTCTACATATTTACACACATAAACACATGGACACATGGACACACATACATGGACACACAACACACACACATCCCTACTGGGTATGCATTGTCTCATCATCTCCATTTTGGGGAAGCACAAACTTCAAGGTCAAACTTCCTAAGAATCTATTTCATATTTACATAGGCTACAATCTGCAGACAGAATTAAAATCTTGTGAGTGTTGGAACCTCAGGGAGGGTTATCTGTCCAGAACTATGTAACAATCACAAAAATATATTAAGCTTCAGTTGAATTAAAGCTAACATTCCACTAAAATGCAATTTCAATTATACTTGGCTCTGGTTATGGGATTTAAATGAGCAATGCCTTGTCTTTTCTTTTCTTTTCCAGCTTATTAATTTTTATTTTTATTTGACAGTTAACCTAATGCTAAGATAATACTGTGTAACTTTAATGCTGAAAATTGATATATAGCTATAGGCTATTCCTTATGATGAATGAGCTCTGCCTCTGCAGAAGAATCCATACAATTTGATTACTATTGTTCATATTGAACCAAGGTGATGAATATTTGAAAGGTTAATATGAACGTAGAAAAATATTTTTATAATAAGATGTTCAATTGTGCTACCTCTAAAGCACCTCCTACACTTAATATAACCAACAGAACAGTATATGGTATATATTCTCTCTGGATCATTGCATCTCTTTATTTCAATGTTTCTCAGTTTTGTCTTTTTTTCTGCAGGTAAGAATTAGCAACCGGATCCTAATTCATAACTGTTGTTTGGAAGTGTAATTCAGAAAACTACACTTCATTCCATTGGGCCTCTCCTTCCACCTCCAGACATCATTCTCTTCCTTAGCACCATAGATTTCAACTTCCTTCAATTACACTGGGATGGATCTGGACTAGTTGGATCTGCTGGTATTAAATGTCACAGAAATTAGTGGGGTTAAGGCCAGTATTAATTGATTTCAATAGTAAATTAAGTCTGGATACAACCAATTGGGTTTAAATAGAAACATGCTAGATAGCAGAGGAGAGGCTGATTTTCATAAAGATATTAATAATAATCTTTTGTTGGGGCTTTTTTCATGAAACAACATAAAAAAGATTAATAGTTCATTGATATTAAATGTAACTCTTTTACATTTTGTTGTTTTATTTTGTCTTTATAAATGTATTGATAAAATAACTAATTAAACTATGGCCTCATATGACAGGCAATACAGTGGGTCCTTGGTATCTACTGGAGTTTGCTTCTGGGACCCTCCGTGGATAACAAAATCTGTGGATGTTCAAATCCCACTAAATATAATGGCATAGTAAAATGGTGTCTCTTGTATGAAATAAAAAAATGAAGGTTTGTTTTTTTGGAATTAATACATTTTAAAAATATGTTTGAATCCATGGATTAAAAAAATCAGTGGATACAGAGGGCTGACTGTACAGATGAATGTTCTGAATCTCTGCTCTTTCTCATGCCATTGTGCAGTAACTTCCACATCACACAAGAGTCAAGTCTATTTTGAGAGACCTCTCTCACATATCATTTTTAGTAGCCTCACCCACCTGCATCATCAAGGACTCACAAATTGCATTTTGCTATGTACACATTGCAAACAATGTTGCAGCAGCTCCCATGCTGCAAGAGTAAATGATGGGGACTATGGTTGGTCTTATGTATGAAGCAGAATGAGATCACAGTGAGGACAGAAGTATGGAAAAGATCACAAAATACATTGGAAAAGATTGAGGAGATTGGAAACAGTAATAAGCCAAATGGGGATGAATAAACTAAAGATCAATCCATTAAGATGGAGACACTGCGATTCAACAGTTCTAGGAAGTAATAATGTTAGCAAGCAACAATGCTGGCAAGTAATTCCATGCAGTATTGCATCCTCTTTGGGGAGCATGTTTATAATTTAGAGCAGGGGTAGGCAACCTTTCCCCTTTAAGGGCCGAGGGACTTCAGCTCCCAGAAGCCTCAGCCATGTTGGCCAATAGTCCCATGTTGGCCAATAGCTCCTGGGATTCTGGGAGCTGAAGTCCCTTGGCCCTTAAAGGGGAAAGGTTGCCTACCCCTGATTTAGAGCAATTGTAAAGTTTTAGTAAATACTCTAGCAGAGTTCATGGTGCAAGCTGTCTTCCACCATAATTATGGTCCTGTCCTGACAGAGAGACAGGGCTGGAGCAGATGGGCACAAAAGAGTGACATGAGTCTGCTCTGGCCAAAAGCAGGTCAGAAACCTGCTGTCTGCAAAGCCTGCTCCCAAAGTGGGCTATGGATGCAGTGGCTGACCACCACCACCAGGAGTCAGATTAACCCAGCTCCTTTTTGCTCTGGTCCTGAGGACCATAGTGTGGCTGTGACACAGCTTTGGAGGCAAGCATCATCAAAATGCCCCACCTCCAAGGTGGGCAGAAGCTGCTCCATTTGGTGTGTCTGTTTCACCCCACATCCATACGTCTGTTTCACCCCCACATCTGTTTCACCCCACATCCATACGTATCCATTGTCTGTGTATAGCAGTCTTTAAAGGCAGCTCAAAAATATCAGCTGGTTCAGAACATCACAGAAAGATTGTTAATTGGAATGTGACAGAATGATCACATTTTGCTATCTACAGGCACAATCCAGTGTTTTCTGTGGATTCTTCCATGCCACCATCCTCTGAAGATGCCAGTAACAGTTGCATGTAAAACACCGGGAATAAATTCTTCCAGAATGTGGCCACACAGCCCAAAAAATGCACAGAAAACTATGGATGCTGGCCATGAAAGCCTTCAACTTCACACAATCCAGTGTACTAGCTTTCAGGTTTAGCTGACTTCTTAAAAGCCCAAGGACCAAGATATTGAAATTCTACTCTGTCTTTCATATCTGCTTCAGGGGAGGTTTTCTACATGACCCTGACTTCAGAAGTGATGATGGTTCCCTGTGTGGAGTGAGAATACCCATCTTCTTAAGAAATAGCACCCCATATATGAAATGTTATCCATATGCACATCCATAGACATTTGTTTTGTTTTCAATTAGTTGCCACATTAAGACCTTTTTACACACCAAGATGTTTTCTGAATTGTGTTCTGCTCCTTTACTAGTATTTTACAAGCTTCATCTTCTGCTTGTATCTATTTTATTTGTTAGATGGTAATTTAGGATATATATTTTTCTGATGATTATGAAAAGCCTTAAAGGCTTTTTTTAAAGTAAAAAAACATATGTAATGTTTTCCCCATTTTTTCTAAACCCTTTTTTCCTGGGGGGAAATAGACTATAGGGTACTTTCCAAGAGAAATATAAAATATTTAAGGCAAGTCGTTCATATAGTCACTCCTCCCAAATTATTTTTAGAACACAAAGTGGCACCCTGCGTTCTGGATATACTTGGTTCTGCTCCCCCCACACACACACACACATACACACATTTGCCATATTTAATGGATGGTCCCTCTTAGAATACAATAAGTTTGTTTGCTTCTGTGGTATTCCAAGACACTTCAATATTTTAACAGAAAAAGTAGCATTTCCCTTTCTTCACTAAGAATACAAGCTTCGTAACAGCAATATACTGAACACACGGTTCACTGCATCATGTTATTTAGTCTTTATTATCCACACAAATATTCTTAATCATTTCCCCTTATACCTAGAGTGCTTATTTCTTATTTATAGCTATAAATAAAAAAAGCCAGTAAGATCATATTTTACAGACAGTCATTCCAGTGGCACCAGACCATTTCCAACATTACGAATCAGCATTCCTCTATTTCTATGCACGTTTTATTATAAAAGGGGTTTACCATAAATACTGCAGTTTGAATTCCACCCAAGTAATGCATTAATAGATACTAAACCATTAATAATTCTTGTACTTTTTTCACAAATGGGCAAAGTCCAATAAATAAACGATAGCTCTTACATGTTGGAACAGGGTTAACAAGGACCAAGGAGATTTCAAAGACAAACTACTTCCATGGCCTGCCAGAAGATAAGATTCATAATGATGCCACAAATTCCAGGGGCCCATTTTTTACTGCCCACTGTGGCAAGTATTTGAAATTAAATGCTAAGCAGAAATTTGTCCCAGATCCTGACATGCAGTAGTTAAGGGTAAACAATCTCTAAAATTAAAAACAGATTCTTGATAATAAATCCCAGTGTGTATATCTTCATAACAGAAAACTCTTCTTGTAAATCAAAAGCTTAATCCATTGTCACAGCAGCCTATTTTTCATATTAGTACTGATAATTCATCTGAAATATTTCATCTGTCTCCACTCGTTAATGAATGTCCACAATTAATTCCAATAGGGGGGAAATATTTTATGAAATATTCCAAAAGATATGATAATGATAGCTGTCACATAAAGCAGTTTAAATTAAAGAGGACAAAGGACCATGTTTTCACAGTCTTTGGACCTGGCTTGCATAATCAGCCGACTGAGGTAGTGAAGTGGTAGGGTGGAATGTACTAATCCAAGCTACAGGCAAGCACATGGGGTGAAGAAGGTGACTTTACCAAGGCTAGGAGGTCCAGGGGAGACTAAAGTCCAGAAGGGGTCTGTCCAGGTGCAATAAAAAGAACAATATCTGGAGTAAACCTGACATGAATCAAACATAACATGACATGACAGCCACACGTGTTTGTTCACTTGTCTGCCACATTGTATCAGCTAGATCTGGGCATCTAATTTTAATAATGAAAACAGTGCACAAGTGGGAGCTGCTGAACAATGCTCCTTCATTATGTATTTACACTCTGTTACTCTTCTTCCAGTCTGGCTCACTTCCAGTGTTGAAAAACATGGTGAACAGGAAGGTAAAGCAAAAGCAGATCCCCTGGTGAATGAAAATTGGCTGATCTGAGTAAAATACAGTATTCCAGCAACATTTGTTGGCCTTCTTATTCATGTGAGTATACTTTTCTCTCTAAAATCCCAGGCTTCAGGTAAACAGCATTTGAATTATTAACATGATAGTCATAGATAAAAAAAATGTATAATTTTGAAGCCAACTCAAAATTTCCCATGTGAGCTGTGCTTGTACAGACACACATCTTGTTCTAATTGACAGGGACAACTAACATATAATCAACACAGATTAAGTGTCGGGGTGAAGATCAGAGAAGGGTTTCAACCCTTCTGATAAAACTGTAGCTGTTCACATTACCCAATTCAAATGCTCTTCTGATCTTTTATTTCAATATTTTGTTTGTAACTCTGTGTGTCCAACCCTTCACAATGCTCCACATCCTGCCTCCAGATATATTACCTGATGTGTTGCAATGTTCAAGTGCCCTTCTGCTGTCTCCTCAATTGTATTTATTTATTTATTTAGAGTATTTATACCCCACTCTTCAGCCACAAAGGCACCCAGAGTGGCTTACAAATAGTTAATTAGACAGTTCCCTGCCCTCAGGCTTACAATCTAAAAAGACATAGCTCAAAAGGAAAAGGGAATGGCAACAGGGAAAGGATCAGATCCAGCAGTTCTTCTCTCCCTTTGAGGCCTGGACCATGGCAGATAGACTGGAGGGAGGGCTCTCCTTCTTACTCTAGGCTAGGCCCAATGAAGCTGGGCCAGGCTCTCTCCCTCTGAGGCCGGATGGTATCAGATGGACTGGAGGGATGGCTCTCCTTCTTACTCTAGGCTAGACCCAATGAAGCTGGGCCTGCTTCTCTCCCTCTGAGGCTGAATAGTATCAGATGGACAGGAGGGAGTGCTCTTCTTCTTAGTCTAGGCTGGGCCTGATGGAACTGGGCTTGACTCTCTCCCTCTTAAGGCCAGATGGTATCAGATGGACTGGAGGGAGGGTTCTCCTTCTTAGTCTAGGCTAGGGCCGATAGAGCTGGGCCTGCTTCTCTCCCTCTGAGGCCAGATGGTATCAGATGGACTGAAAGGAGGGCTCTCCTTCTTAGTCTAGGCTAGGCCCAATAGAGGTGGGCCCGACTCTCTCCCTCTATGTCTGGATATCATCAGATGGACTGGAGGGAGGGCTCTCCTTCTTAGTCTAGGCTAGGCCCAATAGAGCTGGGGCTGACTCTCCCCCTCTGAGGTTGGATTACCATGAGATGGACTGGAGGGAGGGCTCTCCTTCTTACTTTAGGCTAGGCCTGATGAAGCTGTGCCTGCTTCTTTCCATCTGAGGCTGGATAGTATCAGATGGACTGGAAGGAGGGTTCTTCTTCTTGTCTCCTTGCTCCTTACAATTTTATCTTTAAAAAAAACCTCTAGAACTTCAGTAGTGTGGCTGTATACTGTGATGGTGGTATCACTGTGTTTTTCCTCCTTAAAATTTACAAAAACCCTAGGACAGAACCCTGAGGCACTCCACTCGAGACCTCCTTTTGGTGTGAAGTGCAACCATTGATAACAGCTCTTTGAGCATGGTTTTGTAACCAGTTATAGATCCATCTGCCAGTGTTCCCATCTATTCCACATTTAATCACTTTGTGAATAACGGATGACCTTATCAAATGCTTTTGTGAAATCCAGAGAAATGACACCTACAGAATTCCTACTACTAACTAGTGACCAAGAGATAACATTTGGTTGGTAGGATTTGTTCTTGACAAACCCATGGTGGCCTCTACTGATCCTTCTCAAGTTAAGAAACAGTCAAGACTTGGGAAATTTGTGTCTGAAGAAGCTTCAAAAAACCTAATGATTTTTAGTAATACTGTTAAATAGCTACCTATCAAATTTAATACTTTTTACACCTTTTGCCTCTGTTTACCCCCGTGTCAAGAATTGATTCTGAAACCGTTGCTGCATCAATGAGAAGGGAGAAAAGTTCAAAGCTAAAAATTCAGTTGGTGATATTCAAGTAGGATTGCAATCTCTTTTAACACTCTTGAATATATATTTGTATTTGTAATTGCTATAACCTATTTTTTTTAAAAAAAATAGTTTACAGTTATTGTATGTACAACCCTGGCCCAAGGCAAGTATTTTTATATCCCATTGTTTTTCACTGAAGAAATACTTCACTCTTCCCAGGATTTTAAAAAGCTTCTCCTAGGGCAAGAGCTTACCCTGTATGTAAGTAAGCAGAAGAAGCAGATGGACAAATATTTTATTCTGCAGGTTGCGTGCTGCTCCCATTCAGATAACCTTAGTGAAGACTGGGTTAAAAATCTCAATAACTGCATGTATAGTATGAGAGCAATATTTTATATGAATGCTACACTTTCAACTAATGACAAATACAACTGGAACATGAAGAACAATCTTGTCTCAGGCTTCTTAACAGATAATGACTTCAAGGTCATTCCATTAGTGATCACAGCAGCTTTTAAATGAAACACATATAACCCTAATCCAATTAATGAAAGTATCTTACATTTCTTACACATACTAATCTTGAATGAATGCTTAAACCTTGGTCATTCACCAGAGCAGGCATTATAACTCAAAATGAGAGGAGCACAATAACATGAGAGAGCAAGGAGGAGGAAAGGAATGAATGTGTATGGAAGAGGAAAACATCTTTCAGCCATTTTCATTTCCTTATGCGGGCACTCTGCTTCTGTTTGTTTGTTTCAAAATTCAATTCTTAAATTGAAAATTTAAATTAAAAATATCTTTTTGTGAGCCAACTGTCTGCTATTTCTGCCAATTCTATTGAATGCTTACTCACTGTGTGTTGCCCTCACTTCCATTTGCTTCCATCTCCCATTTGCTGAATTTCAAATTGTAAATTCCTCAGAGCTGGGGACTATTTTAATTTTTCCCATACTCTGTACAGCACCATGCACTCTGATAATGCCATACAAATAATAATTATTGTTATGTTCTTTTGATATCCCTGCTTTTCTATTTTATATTGTGCTTTTGTTATTCTATTCATGGCCCTGAAATCCTCTCATCCTTCTTATAGATCTCACACGACCATTTATTTCTCTATTTAAAAGCACTTTGGGCTGCATTGCACTTATTCACATGAAATACACATTAGATATAATTTTTAGTTTTTGTTCTTTTGAACATTGTTTTAATAGAAATTAAGAGTCCAGTATGGATTAGTGAATGGACTAAATCTATTTGCTTTCTATCTCAGTTGCTAACTCGGGACTTAGATGCACAGGCAGGAGACCATATGCCAGGGGTCGGCAACCTACGGCC
>JAIPUX010001232.1:4549269-4554269 GCA_020142125.1 Phrynosoma platyrhinos
GGGAGGCTTCCTTCTCTTTATGTGGAGAGTAATGAGCATGAACAACATAACTTTTCCTACATGAGGGGGCAGGATGGAGCTAGCCCACTTTCCTCTTCAGATGTTGACTGAACACATTTGTACAACTGCATAGAGCTAATAGTTCTGTGAACTCACCTTAAACTCTCCAAAATCTAGTGTGCTTATTCAGTGTCAGATGAAGTCAAAATCAACCCCTACTTTCTGCAACAGAGGTCTAACTAAGCACTGATTTAAACATCACAGGCATTTTTAAAAAAAAAAAAATCAAGAATTGTCAATATTGGTTTAATAATTTCCCTCCTTTAAAGAAGCATGCAGAAGCATGTTAGAGTTTGCTTTCCTTTGATCTCCTTCAACAACATAAAAGAAAGAGCCTTTTGATTTCACCCACAGGGGCAAAGCATCTTCCCCAGTGGAACACTGTTTGTAAAAATAAAGCAACTAAAATACAGTCGTAGAAATCAAATGGGAACATTAAGCATAACAAATTGCAGTTTAAGTCCCAGCTCAAGTATTTTCCATAGAAATGTATGATAGATGTGTTTGCCAGGCCAGGAAACCCCATCACAGCATGCAAAATTTCTCATTTTTTGTTACAACCCACAAATTTCTACAGGATTGCTGATTGATGTAACCCTTGGATTAGAAATACACAACATGAAATAAAGTTCCCAGAGTGGAAAAAAGGAACTCCTTGATGAGACTGTTGAAAGAGCGATAAAAGCTTCACTCAAGGACTCCACTTTAGTATCAGATTGTGGGAAAGTTTCATTTAAACAGCCCAATGGAGTCCATTAGCCATCAATCTGCAGGCACTAAATAAACCCTTAACACCTCTTCCTAGAAACTGCAACATAATCATCTAGCCATCCTGCTGGAGTTACTGACAAAAAGAGCTGTTGAAGATTGGAGAAAGTTTATAGGGGAGAAGAAGAAATTTCCTCCCAATGCAACTGTTCACAGTAAAACCATGCAATTTTATTTCTTCAGTGGCCAGTTTAGTAAGCACAAAACAAAAATACTATCGCTTCAAACAAACAAGACAATAAATAGAGACAGAATTTTTAGGAGGCTGTCATTTCAGAAGATTATGGACCAACTTATTTTTGAGATGATAGTTATACTCCAGCCCAGTCAAGATACAGGCTCCAAAACCAATTGGACAGAATACAGGAATTTTTTTTTTAAAAAAATAGCTCTTCTACAAAGTGTTTTGGCTACCACATAATGCTGAAATATAGTTTAGCAACGTATGCTTGGATCTCAGGTTTTGTGCATTTCCCCCTCATGTTTTATTAATAGAATCCACTTCTATTTTAACTATTGGCTATGTTTTGTTATAGCCAAACTGATTTTTCCCCCACAACTTAAATTCAATTTGAGTTTTTAAAGAAATAAATTCTAGGCTATATCCTGCAGCCCATGTAGAAATTGCCAGATGCTGGAAAACAGTGGATGTATCTTTAGATAAGTAGTGGAAAAAAGTATGGGACCTATGGTTACTGGAAAAACTGTCAGACAGGATGGAAAGTTACTCAGGACAACCAAAATCATGACCTTTTATAGACAAATGGTTCCCACTCATTGACTTTATAAACAAAGACAGAAACAAGAGAAGACAACCTCCATCTCATCTGAATTTTGGTCTGACATTCTAGAATAGATTTATACAAAAACAGCACTGGACTTTAAAATGACCACTTCCATTGAACAGAACCCAAGAAGGAGATCCACAACGTAATTCAAAGTTATGAGATGCATTTTTTTATTTTGCTTTATTGTTGTGATATATTTTGTACATGGATGTTTACTTATAATAATTTTCTTAAAAACTAAATATTAAAAAATAAATAAATAAATTCTAGGGCTAGGCTGTATCTGCACTGCAGAAATAATCCAGGTTGACACCATTTCACTGCCATGGCTCAATGACCTTTAGCCTTCTTTGTTAGAGACAACAAACTACAGTTCCCAGAATTCCATAGCACTGAGCCCCTGGCTGTTAACGTGGTATCAAACTGGATTATTTCCGCAATGTGGATGAAGCCATAGATAATCCTCATCCTCATGTCACTATGCATTACAATTTTGTATTTGATTGTATTTTATCACATGTTTAATAAACTAACTTTAATAATAAAAAAAGAAGAGGGAAAGAAACAAGTTGGTGGGTATATTGTAACTTTCTGTAAAGTATTTTTTTCCTGGGTGGATAATGTTAGAAAATTGTGAATCGAAATATTGATATTCAGGTTGCCTTTAGATTGCCCTGGTGTCAGATGGAGAAAAGAAGAGATCTTCCATGTCTAACCCAGAAACAAATGAAAGGTCCTCCTTCCCTCCCAATGGCCACTGCCCTAGTCTACATTGATACATTTAGCTCGATGGAGCTCTGACAAAACAATCCAACATCAAATTCCAGAAATATGGCTCAACAAAACATGTGTGTCTTCCACTGTCAATAATTTATCAAATATAATAAATTATTCATGCCTTGACTTCTTACCCCAATGTGGTATTTGTGGGGGATCCATTCAAACTTCCCTCCGCATACCAAAATCCATGAGTGCTCAAGCTTGTGTTGTCCCCAATGGCCACAACACCATTGGGACAACAAAACTTAAAGGTGCTGTGGCCGCGAGCATGCACTGCGACAGGACAATGGAGACTGTCCCTAATGGCGGCACAGTCATATGCATGCACCACCATTGGCAACAATGCTGACTTGCCATCCACAGATGCTTGATTCCATAGGTGGCAAGTCCGTGGATATCGAAAATCAACTGTAACTATACATGGACATGAAAGATGAATAATACTGGGTTGCAACTGCATTCATCTCTAGCACCAATGTTCTAGGGCCAGGGCCAAATACAGTCTCTGAAAATGAACCAATGTACAGTGAATCTAGACACCACTAAGCATAGATAATTTGGTTGAATGCAAAACTTTCAAATCTAGGAGTTATAGTTTGATTCTTTGTTCATTGTTGTTAATTGAACCTAAGTAGGAGCAAAAGATTTTCAAATAACCTCATTATCAATATGATATTACTTATATTTCAGCTTTATGGTAAAAGTTATTTGTATATTTATTGCAATTTCCCTAATGAAAGACATCAAAAGGAATCCAAAACATATTGAAATAATAAATATTTTGGCTTATTCCATTGGTTCTTACATCTCACTGCCTATTTGTAGCTTTCATTTTATTGAATTTATTTTAATGCAATCAAAGCCTTTGACTGTGTAGAATGGCCACATCTTTTGAAGTGTAAGCAACCTCTGATTAAAGACTTGCCAGAGGAATTTAAAATTAGCCAATGATGGTTTGTGTAAACCAAAAATTAATTCCATCCTTACATAAGAATTTTAGATGTCAGCCTAATATGAATTAAAACAGGCAATCAGCTTATAGAATACTCAGGAATAAAACTTTTAGTTATAACTTTTAGTTATAAATCAGGAGTTCAGGATACAATTATAACTATTTTGTACAAACAAACAAAAAAGATTCAGATAAATGAAACAAATTAAAGCTTATTTTATTTGTATATTTCAACAGTGAATTTAAAATGCCTAGCTTTCTTTATTTTACAGTGCAATCCTGTGCATGTTTGTTCCTTCAAGTCAGCTCCAACTTCTGGTGACCCTATCATAGGATTTTCTCACCCAGGTTTTTTTTCAGAGGAGGTTTGCCATTGCCTTCTTCTTGGATTGAGACAGTGTGATTTACGCAAGTTCATCCACTGGGTGTCCATGGCTGGGTTGGGATTTGAACACTGGCCTCACAAAGTCTTAGTCCAACACTCAAACCACTGCTCACACTAATTCCCCAAAATTTCCATGCATGTTTACTCAGGAATAAGTCTCACTGAGATTAACTAGGATTTCTCCCAGGTAATCATGTAGGTTTGTAGACTCATATACCACTTTGCTAGTATTTATCCTCAGAGAATGAGAAACATCAAAGTTTAGAAAAACAGAACCAGCAATCATTTGAGCAAGAAAAAAGCCAAGGTTAGTTTTGGCACACTTCAGAGGAGCACAAACATATCCAAATGTTGGGGATGCCAAGCACCCACAGACGTTTTATTTATTATAGGAATGGGTAAAGGGAAAATATTATTGGAAAGTCTCTATATAATCTGGCCAATACAATATTCTAAGGCCTAAACTACACCAGACTCCCAAATGTTTTAGTTGTAATATTTCTTTCCATTGCAAGTGAGGGCTAACATGATGTAATTTTGTGTCAGACAACCCTCATAGTGGGGGTTAATAGGTTAACTAAACCAGTCTATGAAATGAATTATTATTAAATGGGTCCTCTCTATTTAAGGCAGCTGAACTTGAAAAATCTCACCCCACAAAATAGTTCTTCTGGTAGAATAGGCATCATGGCTTCTATGATATACTTTACAGAGTTGAGTAGCCCTAATAAATTATGATGCCTAATGTGTTTTAACAACAAAAAAGCCAATTCAAAAATTATTTTTGTTAACCATTTGTTATATTGGAAGAGAACAAATTTCTGCTTGTATTTTAATCCTCCATTGTCCTATTTCCTCAGAAAATACACTCAGTGCTAAATTCATTCTCTCTCTTTATGTCTTGAGACAATATTAGAAAAAATTGCTTTTAATTTCAAATGCCTCTTCTTGTCTGGCACTTTGGAAAGCATCTTAAGCTCTTTGTTAGCACATTAATATCAGGTTCCTTCAATACATTAAGAAAGGTGCCAGAGAAACTGTTTCATTGCTTCACATACATCAATTCTGGAAACCTTAATTTTCTAAGCCAAAATTCTTCCTTGTCCAAACTGGAACTCCTTGGATGCAATGTGATCCAGAATAGGAATCTACATTGAGTGAATTTATTTGGACAGGAGAACATTACTTGAGTTTCTGTTTATATGCTTGGGGAGGAGACTGCCAATGCCCTGTGCCTCACTTCTGGAATATATAATGGGCACTTGGT
>JAIPUX010001232.1:4559269-4564667 GCA_020142125.1 Phrynosoma platyrhinos
CACCCCCATCTGCCCATCTGTTTTGGGCCTCAGTCACTAATGAAAAAAGTTTTGGTTTTTGGACTATTTCAGAGTTCAGAATTCCAGATAAGGGAGATTGGGGCCTAAACAGACCAGTGTTAAATGCTGGCAATGAGGCAGAGTGGGGTGTGGCGGCCACATGCCACACACCCCAATGCCGCCCCGATGTCAGTGTTACACCACCCTACCCGCTTGCCTGCATGGCAGGCAGCATCATGCCATTTCTTTGGCACAGCATTTTTATGCTCTGCACCAAAGAAACCCCCAAAAAGCTGCCGCTATAGTGGCAAGGGAGACTTTTTGCCACTTTAAAAGGAAGCAGCATTTTGCCAGCAAATTGCCAGCAAAACACCAAATCAGGGCCGTGGCATGTTGTTGCTATGGCTCCAATCCAGCAATGAAAGGGGAGATGGGGTGCTGCTCCAAAGGGATGGTCTGTTCAGCCCCATAATCTGTATTTTTCTTTTAGCTCTGCTACAGCATTTGCAACACCTTCTATGGACAAACAAGCATAAGTTGCTTCTGTCTTCTGACATGGTAAATATTACCCCTGCCTACATTAGATACCATTAGGATCCTGTCCTGCAGTCTCAGGGTATAATATCTGAGACTCCTGGCAATCCTAGCTAAAATGCATCTTCCTGGTTCGCTTGTGTGCAGCCTACCATACACAGGGCAAGGACGTCCATGGACAGGTGAGCTGGCCAAATATTGGACAGGTGAGCTGGCCGAATGACAACTGGTTAGCAGCCAAGGGGAGAACTACATCAGAAGACACATTATAAACACATCTATGCCTCTGACAAATTGTGGGGTGAAGACCATTGCCCTACACAGCACACTCTCATTTACTATCAAAGGAAAGTGGTGTCATGTTAATCTTCTGGATAGAACACAGGCTTAGGGTTGGAACAGACTGGTAAGAAAGGGTTGCTTGAAGCTGACCCTTCTGAAGATGGATTGGGGCCATGGCAACCACACAGCTCCAATCTGCCTCAAAGCTGGCCCAAAAAGGAGCAGAAAAGATCTGCTTCTTTTTGGCCTGGGGAAAAAAAACTGGCTTTTGCAACTCCAAAGCCCAAAGCCAGCTTCATGATGCCCCAGTGCCATGCGCCATGTAAATGCTGTGCCTCTGGAGCATCTTGAAGACATCCACTTCTGGATGGTTGCTTGACTTCTGGGAGGCTTCAGAATGTTCAGTGTATAAATACCATGCTCCCAAGCCACCCAGACAGGGGCTTTAAAGGGCCATCTGTTCTGGCCCTAAGTCAACCGTTTAAATAAAGTTTGTCTGGCCCATTCATGCATTATTTTTTTAAATGTATTTTAACATGTTCAGCTATAAACAGTAAAATATATGAAGAAGCCTAAAAACCCGAGAGTGGAATTTATCTATGAGTAGATATGTATAGAACTGTACTGTCAGTTTCAAATATTATCCTTCTTACAGTACTCTTTTCCCCGCCCCAAAAAGATTAGTGTAGGAGACATTTCATGGGATTGCCCTCATGTTAAAAAGTCCTTTGCTAAAAGAAAATCTCCCAAAGTCTGAGTCCCAGGAGTTGTTCACTTTCAAAGGCAATTTAATACATTGGGAAATCAGACAATGTTCTTCTAACTTAATCCTAATATGAATTTAGGAGCACATGCTGTAATAGCTCCCTTGCAGGTATTCCAAGGCCTTCTGTGAATGGGTTTTAAGTACATACATATCTGCATATTATATGACAAATCCATAAAACTGATGAACATATTATAGAAAAGAGTCCTCTCATATAAAACTCCACTTAACTTTCTCCATTCCAATTACTGAATTGTAATAACAATGATAGCGGCTCTACGGTTACACATAGTTGTAATGAAAGGTGTTGTTTATGTTGGTTGCAAAGATTGTACATAGAAATTAAGAAAAGAAGCCATAACCTTTACTTGGAAATCTAAGTGGAGTTAGTGTCTTACAGCTTATTTGTATGAAGGGTTTAAGTTGGTTCAGCTTTCAATTGTTTGCTGCAGGGAATGCTCATTCTCTGAAGTGGGGTAGGGTAGTTTAACAGGACATTTTGAACAATCTTATCAAGTGTGACTTCTCAGGATGAACTAATGGAAGCCATGATAGTGAATATCTCCTAAAACAAGAGTGGAGGTCATACATTCCATGGCCATCAGAAAATGAAGAGTGGCTGCTGAAACAACCTTGGGAGCCACAATATCAGGATATGAGGAACAAGCCTTTTCTGTCATCTCCTATCAGCCTCTCCACTACCACTGGGAGGACCAGGAGTTATAGGTAGGTCCAGCTGCCAATGTAATAGATGCTTCAGCTTCTCTCCCTTGAATCCAATCCGCCAGTGACACTAGGTAAAGGGACTGTTGTACACTATAGTCATGGTGAAAACCTCAGAGATGCACAGTTTTAAAAACCTTAGTAGACGCAGCATACAAGATCTGAGGAGACTGACAGCCATTTTTGTCCCATAACAAGCACTGGGTGAATCCTATAGAAAATTACAGTAGTCCTTCTGGATTTGCTGGGGATACGTTCCGGGAGGCACCACAAATCCAAGATTTCGCAGATAATCAAGTTCCATTATCCCCAGTGGCATCATTGGGGCCAGTGGGACTTGACAATTTGTAAAATTCCCTTCCTCCCTCCCTCTCTAGCATCTCTCTCACCCCCCCCCCCACGGCGCTGGGGACTTTAATCAGAGCCTGGGCTGCCAGGGCTTGTAATCAGCCACAGCAGCCATCAGGACTCGCTTTCCCAGTAGAGCTCAGGGCTCGGCATGCACATACCCCACCCTCTCAACCACAGCCAATGGGCTATGGCAGAGGGAGCAGGGCATGCACATACCGGGCCAGGAGCTCTGCTGGGAAAGACAGTCCTGTTGGCTGCCAGGGCTGATTACAAGCCCCAATGTCCTGGGCTCCAAATAAAATTCCCAGTGCTGGTGTATGTGTGTGTGTTGGGGGGGGGAGGCAGATGCCAGTAAGGGAGGGAGGGAGCCATGGCCTTGGCTTTGCAAATGATCGAAACCCCGAATGCCATGGCCGCAAATCTGGAGGAACCACTGTATTATTTTTTTCCTTGCCAGCTAATTCACAGCATTGTAACAAAAAGCAAGTCATGAAAAATAGTAAACTCCATGGAACTTTACATTCTAATTATTGCATTGCAGCTAATGGGTCCATTACATTTTATGCAGCCTACGCAAGGAGCTGTGCAAACTTTCCTGCACAGTTGCTGCACTCATTCATAGAATTGGAAACTGGAATTGAAAGACATGTCTGATCACAAAAACTATATATGGGGTTAGCTCACACATACAATTTACTGGCGATAACAATTTTTTCACTAGGTTTCTTTGAAGGTGATACAGTCAGCCCTCAGTAGCCACAAATTTCTTATCCACAGATTCAACCAACCACAGTTTGAAAATACTTTAAAATGTATATAAATTCCAAAAACTAATCCTGATTTTGCCATTTTATATATGACATCATTTTACTATGCCATTATATTTAATGCAATCTGATTATCCACAGATTTTGGTATCCACTGTGGGCCCCGGAACCAAACCCCAGTGGATACCAAGGGTCCATTGTAATTTACAAAATATTGGCAAGGCTAAATATCAAATAGTAAAAAAGATCTTTATTTGGATTTGAAAGATAATTGCCCTGGCCACAGGCCTGCACAATAGATTACCCTCCTCATGCAAAGGCAGCCCAAGAGCTATCTCCCTCTCTGTGTTTTATTTATTATTTTCAGTTCATTCTTGATTTGAAAGTCTATCACAGTTTTGCTTGGTGTTCACTATTTGTAATTGGTTGAATATTGTTCAAACTTTTATAAGTAACTTTGACTGGAAATGTGAGAAAAGGAAATTAAAAACAAGGTACTGTTAAGGAAAATAGCACTTGCAGATGGGCCTTCATAGCCATGGAGAATCCATTGCAATTCCCCTCCCCATCAGCAAATGAAAAAAAAAATGCAGGATCTCAAGTCCCATGGTTTTTAATGGCATGCACAGGCTGGGAGCGGAAGGAGGGGGGCTGACAACTGCATGCTACATGCCCTGGTGCTGCCTCAATGCCAGTGTTACACCATTTCTTTGGTGCTTTGCCAAAGAAACCCAGAAAAGCCACTGTCGCAGTGGCAAAGGTGACTTTTCGCTAATTTAAAAAGAAGCGACATTTTGCTGGCCCTTTTTGAGGCAACAATGTGCCAGATCAGGCAGCATGCTGTTGTCATGGCCCTGCTCTGGTGATGAAAGGGGCAACAGGACACCACTCCAAAGGGGTGGTCTGTTCAGCCCCAAAGTTGGGTAAAAGGCTCATATTGAAGAAAGCAGACCATGAGGTAATCTACTCCCAAGGCACACAGGGCAAGCCTCAAATATCCCATCCAAAACTTTTCTGAGTAACTAAATTTGGAACCACAAGCTATGGGACTAAGGGGTGAAGCAGACTGCCCCAAAGGGACGGGGTCATGCCACTCCTGGGAAAGCCACAGAAACCGCATGCCATGGCCCACTCCAACATTTTTCTGGCATAAAAAGAAGCAATAAAATGCTGCTCCTTTTTGCACCAGAAAAAAAATGCCACCCTTTCCAGTGCCACCATGGCTTTTCAGCACTCTTGTGGTGTGTGACGTCTAAATGTGATGCCAATGGAATGTCAAAAAGCTACCCCATGTGGGCAGTGGGGCGGCATGATTCCGGCTTCAGCGCAGTGTCAGGGCATGCATCATGTGCACACCATGCCCCCATGACAAAGGAAAGGTGGTGCATTGTGCTGGTCTGCATCAGCCCTAAGGTTGAATGGGAAATGTCATTTGAATTTCAGTGCTGTCATTAACTCAGTAGATAACCCTTGTAAAGTCTCTCTAGTCCTATTCACATCTAGGGATGGAAGCCAAATCAGTTCGAACTTAGTAGTGTAATTTTAGCAATTTTCTTCCTACTGCAAGAAAGTCTTCAAAAACTGCAGATTTTGATGACTATTCATAATTCAAAACTTAATGTGCAAAAGGTTGCACTTTTTTTTTTTTTTTTTTTTGTGGTGGTGAAAACATTTTCTGTGCCAAAACCATTTTCTGCACAAAAAATAATGCTCTTTCCCAAACAGAAAATACTGTATTTGAAGACATAATTTGAATAACATTCATACTCTCTTTTTTTCAAAAACACTTTCTTTGCATGAAACAGCATTTTCTGGACAGGAAATAATATTTCTGTATAGAGATATTTTATGTGAAGAAAATGCTGCAGTTGGGGTTTTATTCCGAGCAAAATCTGCATTTTTTTTTTTTTTTTTTGCACAGAAAACAACAATACAGTGGTACCTCTACTTACGAAATTAATCTGTTCCACAGCCC
>JAIPUX010001232.1:4564767-4574945 GCA_020142125.1 Phrynosoma platyrhinos
TACAGTTCCCATGATTCCTTAGCCCTAACCCTAACCCTAAAAGTGGACAGAATTTGCACTATTTCTGGCAGTCTGCAACCCCCCTTAGTTTCACTAGGCAAACACTTCCTGGTTCACTAGCCAATAGAGTGCTGCTTTGCCAGATTTCACTAACCAATAGCATGCCACGAAATTCAAAAAGCAGCTCCTTCCCACCAATTTCGTAAGTAGAACAATTTCGTAAGTTGAAGCAAAATTTATTCGGAGGCGTGTTTCGTAAGTTGAATTTTTCGTAAGATGAAGCATTCGTAAGTAGAGGTACCACTGTATTATTTTCTCTATAGAGTGGTAGATGAGAAGGGGAGACCATATATATTTTGTGGCAAGGAAATCCTTAAGTACAGATTATCTGTTCCATGTCCATACGAGTATTGTGGCTACAAGAATAAAGGTCACTGTGAATACCCAAAGACCAGAGTCATAAGACACATATCCACATGAAACCAAACTTGAATATCCAGCAGCCCTCCTTTTCTGATAAACATTGCTATGTTCCAATAATGCTACCTTTACTATTTCAAACTTAAAACAAAAAAAAAACAAAAAAAACTTTGTTGTCATTCCCCTCTCACACACACACAAAAATTGGAAACAGGTTTAACAAAGTAGGAAGAGAGGAAGGCCACACGCCAAATGTATGGACTCTACTAAGGAGATCACGGGTATGGGGTTGCAGGAATTAAGCAGAGCAGTGAAGGACAGAGGGTCTTGGAGATGTCTCATCCATAGGGTCACCATGAGTCAAGATCAACTCGAGGGCAGTTAACAATAACAACAATTTATTTATGTATTTATTTATTTATATTCATAATTATTATTGACAGTTCAACAAGTGCTCTCACCACTCTGTAACCAAGCTGGGCAGCCTGTGGTATACTAGTCTGCCTGACTAGGAAAAAGTTTTGCTTCAGAGTATACAGGGAAATATGTTTTGCAGAATCACCCTACTTTTATGACATATTTTCCTGGTTTATTTGGAACGTACTATGAGAATGGGCATTTACTTTTGAAGTTAAATTGATTTTCATCAGTTAGTAGGTCTGTTCCTAATATTTATCATGTCTGATTTTCTCCACAAACCTATTCAAAGAAGTATGCATCATTCATTTTTTCCTTTTGAAGTTCAAGTACTTTATAAGTACAGAAGATCTCCTTAAGACCACTGATGCTCTGGGAGCACCTTGAGACTGGCTGCTCATGTTGTCCATAATTTAACTGTACTGGAGCAGTATGTTTTCATTGATATCAAGGAGCTTATCAAATGTGGTGGCATTTCCCTCTTTCCATTCTCAGAATATACTTTATGTTACTCTAGTTCAGGGGTAGGCAACCTTTCCCCCTGAGCTCCCAGAAGCCTCATCCATGTTGGCCAAGAGTTCCATGTTGGCCAGTAGCTTCTGGGATTCTGGGAGCTGAAGTCCCTTGGCCCTTAAAGGGGAAAGGTTGCCTACCCCTGCTCTAGTTGTTCCCCACCCCACCTCATTCCTTTCTACTAAAGAACAGTTCAAAGACTCCTGGTACTGTTTCACATATGCATCTTATTTGATCATGAGTGTTCCAAAATAATGTCTCTGGCTGCTCTATGGTGAACTGTTTGTAAATATCTGCACCGGTTACTGTCATCCCTGCTTCGACATCAGTATTTCCATTTGGTCCGTTCTGAACAGGGTCAAGCAAGGGTGCACTTGCTCCTCTTCCACCACTAATAAGCAAATGGAGGGGTAGTTTCACATTCAATCTGTCTAACTGGCTTCTTTGCACCATTTTTGACTCACAAAAAGATATGTAACATCTTTGTCTTAAAACATTACACATATCCCAATGGTAAGCCACTACAGCTTTGTTGGAACAATTTGTGCAACAGCTGTTTTTAGCCATTTTTGGAAAAACAAAACAAAAACAAAACACTGCCCATGACAATGACTCAGACTCAGGTACATTGCTTTTGGCTTTTCAGTTGACAATGTCATGCTGTTATTTATCTTATAGGCTTCTGTGAAGTATACAACAAAATGTAATCTGGAGTACTAAAATGTCTCACCTGGTAGGATGATAGTTAAATCCCACTGATTTTATTGGGAGTAGCTAATTCATAACACATGCCACAGATCAGTTGTCTCCAAAGCACAGACCATAATGCCAATAGTAGAAACTAAGGGCCTTTGCAGACTGCCAGAAATAGTGCACATTAAATTGAGGCACTTCCCTGGCTCAGTGCTAGGGAATCATGGGAACTGTAATTTATTGTGGCACCAGAGCTCTCTGACAGAGAAGGCTCAATGTCTCAGAAAAAAAAAAAATACAATTCCCATGACTCCCTAGCACTAAGCCAGGGCAGTGCCTCAATTTAATGTGCACTATTTCTGGCAGTCTGCAAAGGCCCCATATCAGATTTTCTTAACCATAAACAGGGATTCTTAAAAAAAAAAAAAAAAAAAGAGGGTCAGGAGAATAATTATATTCAGAAAACAAACTGTACTTCTAAAACCTCAAGGAAAGGTGAATTTTGCCATTTGGGGTTCTAAATTTTGGAGCAATTTTAGGAATAAGATTGTGGAATCCTGGGTCAGCCCTGGGGAGCCATATATAGGTGCAGTCAAATGTGAGCTGGTGGCCATGATCCTGACTGCTCTCACTATCATGCTTATTTGTTGATGAGTCAGAAAAGATATACAGAGCTCTCATGTGTTCTCTTTACTGATGAACTAGCTATAGATAAGGTCTTTCCATTTTTTTTCCTTTTATAAATTGCTTCTATTAATATAAGATCTTGTTTTCATTTTTGTTTTAAAAAGTCTTACAATGACTCAGCTTTCATTTTGTTATACAATGCTTTGCAGAAACTCTCAGCGTATATTTTGTCCAGAAAGTGCAGTGTTAATTAAGAGAAGGGACAGCACAGGAGACTAGAAATGAATCTCTTGCTTTATAAGGTTGAAAAGATTTTCTCCCCTCCATTTAAGATGATAAACTTCCCAAAGCTCTGTTATCCAGATAACACCCACCCACCCCCGCACACTTTCCACATATGCTTCTCCCCTCTCTAATGGAGAGTCCCTCCTGGATATCCCAAAAGAAAAAGAAAGGCCCAGTAAGTGAGAAGAGGTCAAACATGAGCCCAGCTATTTATTACATATACTGCAACCAGATGGAAGTAACTCATCCATCAAAGAGCTCAGTGTCCTCATTGAATTAGCTTCTTATAAAAAGCCTCCTGCTTTTCCCTCTGATCCACATGGTTCAACTTCCTTCCCCTCCATGCACTTTTGGAAAATGAACCCTCTCTAACCCCATTGCTATGTTCTCCTTAAATCCTTAAATCATCATCACCCATCATTCCATGGCTATATTTAAACTTTACTTTTATCAATACTCATCCTGTAGCTGTGGGGGGATATTAAAAGTGTACCAGGGCACAGAAGGGCGTTTCTGACACTTGCTCTTTCATTCATCAGCCCCCTCGTAGGCCCGTTGGTGACAATGAAAAGATTTCACAATACCGGTGCAGCAGAAACTCATTCTCCTACTCATCCATCATGTTCAACCTAGCAGCAGTTCCACTGACCTAATCTGTAATGCCTCGGTGCTCACTGGAGATTTCTTAAAGGCGCCCTTCATTGTTGTTTGTTACAAAGAATAAGTCTGTGCTATTAGATAAGGAGACTAAATGGTGCAAAGATTAATGTAATACTCCCTCATCACCATGGCCAGGGTTCAACCAGTTGGGTTGAAGTGGAACTTCTGTTTTGCAAGTTTGGTTGAAGATGACATGTGATATCCCCCCCTGCACCCCATCACCTCTAAATAATTTGTTAAAAACTTATTTCAAGAGGTAAATAGGATTTTAGAGATCCAAGAGCAACAAACTACCATTCATTTATCATTTCTGTCAGTTTCAGAGTAATATACTGTAGTTGTTATTTTATATTATAACAAATACATTAGTCTCTTTTCCAGATAAAGAAGAATTTTTAATAAACTGCACTGGATATTTTAATGGAGCAGAGGATGGCTTATACTCCCACTTCCTTTCAACCTCTCTAACAGAAATAATCAGCATCTGTGAGAACAGTATTTGGTTTTTTTAAAAGGGATAGAGCAGAATGAGAAATGTAACACTGTTATTATAAGGAGGACATGACATATATCATTGTTATATCATGACAACACCATAAAAGAACATTCCATATCATACCATAAGAGAACAGTGGTACTAGAGAGTATCCAGTTTACCCACCTTAAAATAGGAATTTGGAGAGAATTGGGATTTAATTTTTAATGGATTAATGGAAGTAATTATTACCACCTGTCAGTATAAGAACGTGTGAGCAAGGAGTGCAAGGAGCTGCTTCTCATTTACAGAATAAACTTGTGTGTGGACAACTGGTATGCATTTGTTTCAGAATTAAGTGGTAAACTAAATTAATGAGCCCTTTTACTTTCAAGTGTTAAAAGAATGAAAGGGATTTAGAAGGCATGGGTGGTGAATATATTTTCCAGTTGTAATTTGTTTGTTTCATCTGGAACTAATTTGTTTGAACTGGAGCCTTGGAACAACCTGTACAGATCATAGTAATGTCATTGGGTGAGATGAGGAAGAGCAGAAAATAGACTATTTGGAAAACCTGTCCAAACTGTCTCAAAAATAATTTTAGCAACATTTCCAAAAGGAAGATCTCCAACAATCCCACCATTCCTCTGCCACATTACTCTACACACCCAGCCATAGTAGCAATGGCAAGAAAGAAGAAGGAGTCTACAAAACCAGGAGAGACTTTGCTTTGCTTTTCTCTATCTGCAAATTCTTCCTGGTGCCTATTGTGTATGACAGCAGACAGTTTATCTGTGGCTGCTTAAGACTGGCAGGCAGATAGGTCTCTTCTGCTGCTTTCCTGCTTCATACTCTGCCCATCTGGTTACTGATCTCAGTCTCTCATACAATTTGGCAGTTCTATTTAACCTAGCTAATGCTTAAAAAGGTAAATGTATTCCCTGTTGACAAGATTGTCAAGTTGTGACCGACCACAGGGGGCAATGCTCATCTCCGTTACTAAGCCAAAGAGCCAGTGTTGTCAGAGACTACTCTGTGATCATATGGCCATCATGATTGCACAGAATACTCTTTACCTTCCCATGAAAGTGGTACCTATTTATCTGCTTGCATCTGCATGCTTTCAAACTGTTAGGTTGGCAGAAGCTGGGATTACTGACAGGAGCTCACCCCATCATGAAGAACCCAGGCTGCAAACTGCCAACCTACCAATCAATCAGCAGTCAGGAGAGTCAGCATCTTAACCACTTAAACCATTGCAATATGTAAGCTGATACTTAGGCTGTCTATGTATTCACTAGAAAAGACAGTAATGCTTGATAATAAGGTAGAAGGTAGTAGGAAAAGAGGAAGATCACATTACAGATAGGCAGAATCATTCAAGGAAGTCACCACTCTGTCTGTAAGACCTGAGCAGGGCAGTTGATGACAGAGAGACTTGGAGGTCTCTCATTCATAGAGTCGTCATAAGCTGAAGTCAACTTAATAGCAGTCACTAACAACAACTATGTTCTTACAATGGGATCCTTTGTCATACCTACTTGAAATTTGTTATATCTTGTCCATTGGAAGGGTGACAAAAGATGTTACAAACAATTATGTCAATTGGAAGGAAAACAGAGAAATTGTGTATGAAGAAAATCACCACTAATTACCTTTAGAATAAGGATTCCTATTCAATTATGTCTGAAATCTGACAAGTCTGTCTGCTCCTTTGGACAGATAGTAGAATACCTGAACACTGCATGCATTCGAGTGGAAAACACTGAAGTTACAGGCAACAGAAAACTGGCTAAATCTCACACTGAAATAAATGCCAAACAAAATGACCTAGAATTATAGAAATGAATGATACAGTTTTGAATGAGTCACAAAGTCAAGATAATTATACAAAGAGAGTAACAGAGTAAATCAAATGTTTACTAAAGAAAACAATGTAATAAAATAGAAATAGGGAATATTATTTGCCCAGTGCTAAATTCTAATTTAGCTAGACTTTCAGGGTCTATCTTTTAAACATTGGTGTGGCTCATGGTATGCGGTAGGGTCAATGACAGAGATGGCAGGATGAAAGCAAAGTGAAGCTCAGACAGAATTTTTACCAATGCTTTCCAACTAGTGTGCAAAGCACAGCTCATTTCCATACATATGGACTCAAGAATGGACTCGAGTACAAACATCCTTCAGGCAGACAAAGCACAGTTCAATTCTATCCATGGCTATTCAGGAAGTACTTAAAAACAAAATACTTATACTTTTTAAAGGTATTTAAACACCCAGACATTTCAAGTCCATATGCCTTTTAATCTCCTCTTATCTCCTATGATTTATTAAAGATAACAGCAGGGATTACTAGGGACAGCAGACATTTGTTTAGAGTTAAGCAAAGATGTCTCTGCTTATTTCACTTTTGCATGCATGAACAAAGAATTGTAAGAGTTTTCTACCTGCCAGGTAAGATGATTGGAGTTTTTGTGAATTTTTCAATGATTTTTCACATTTCATAACTTTTATGTGTGTGAACACATTATTTATACAAACATTATGGGAGGAGGGGACACATTTTTGTGCATAAAGGTATGTGCATGTAAAATGCTGTTTTCTATACAGAAAGGATTGTGCAACTGAAATTTTTGCAAAAAGTCCAGAGGCAGTTTACCATTTCAAGGTAAATTGAGACACATTCTTTCTCATTGGGGATGATAAATTTTGTAAGCATGTTTTATACTGCTAATGCCAAGTGTGAAAATTGTGTTCAGTGTGGTCCATACACAGCTGGTTGGAAATGGGGCCAGGTCTGCAGAAGAGTCTTCCAGGCCAACACAGAAAGTTGGACTGGATTTGGCCCAGAGGTTAGAAGTTCCACAACCCTGGATTTAAAAAGTTAAAGAGAATACTAATAAATAAATTCTAATTACTCTATATCTCTTCAGTATTCATATGGGAGCATATTTGCATGAATGTTCATCTAAATTCACAGAGGGTTCCTTGCTCTATAAGTTAGAAGCTATTATGTAGCTATTCCAGCTTTTCCTCCTTAACAGATAGTCTGTGGTAAGGAAAAAGAGAAGAATTTGTGGGAAAACATGGATGATTATGCAGTAAAGAATGACATCTTCTGAAACACCCATAAAATTCAGTAAATTAGGCAGGGAGAGAGCATGATAAAAGTATCATTTGGAACCATGCAAAAAGTGCGTATTGAACTATCCTGTGCATCATTGATAACACTTCCTTGATCTCACTTTGAAAATGGCATCCTTTGCTCATTATTTTTACGACATAGTACAGGAATGGATGAAGGAAGGGCTCTTTCCAAAAAGCATGATCAAGGCCAAAGCCTTCTCAAACTAAATCTTCTGTCCATTTATAATCTTTGTGCTCTGCATTTCCCCCATAAAATGAAGATCTAAGCACAGCAGGGACAGGAAAGACAGGTCATTGTAAAGTGTGGTACAGTGACAGATGATGGGGATTTGAAAGCACTAGGGACTCAGGCTTACATTACTGTCTCCCATGTGATATGCAGGAGTGGTGGTTGTGCTTCACAAAATTATTACATACTTGGACCAGTGCGACAAATGGCACTGCAGGGGACAGTATGCATTTGATGTTCTCCCTTGGTCAGAAGTTAGAGGCTACTGAATCTGGCACAGGCTGCCAAGACACAGGCATGTAGGGGCCAAAGCCATAAGCTATTTATGGCATGGCAACCCTTTCAAGCATTTCTTTGATTTTCACTTCATGGTCCACCCTCCCACCTTGTGAACCCCCTTATCACACATCTCCAGTGCAGTGTGAGCTTTACTGATTGATTCAGGGCTAGGTAGGAATTTCTTCTCTTTACCTGTTTTTGTTTTTGTTTTTGTTTTTGTCTATCCCATATGTATTTGGGGGACTTTGATTATTGGCTATGGGTTGTGTCTATAAATAAGCTGTCAATGGGCAGGTAGCAGGGGGGAAATTAAGAGTTCATTGTATACCTTTTGGTGAAGCACAGGGCTCTGGACTGCCTCTGATCAAGAAGGTGGGGAAGGAATCTATCCTTGATAGGTTTCCTCTCAGTTATAAAGTCCTGTGACTTGGGTGGAAGTGTCCTGTGTGTACTTTCCAGTAGATGGTCTGCAGGGGAGCAATCCAGTAATTGGATTATCCTTGGGTTTCAAGTGTTTTGCCCAAGGGAAGGCTGAGGAGACAGTCAAGGGTTACACCTGGCCTCATCTGATCCAATATCATGTTGCCCCCCCCCCCACCTTTATTCCCTTCCAGGTTCAACACAATTTAAATAGGCTCTGGGTCAAATAAAGTGGCCCTTATTTAATCCAACTTTCCAATTATTCCATGGTTGGTCATCAAAAGCCTCATATTGTTTTGACAGAAGTCTCGCTTCAGTCTACATACAGTCTTGTCAACATCTGTAAGAAGGTGAATTAGTAGAAGAATAAAGTTTTTGGTGATTAGCAGATTAATCTATCTTCTACAGGTGATCCATTTTACTTTGTACCTAAGCTGTCTATCTACTGAATATTCTGCATGAATGTGAGATCTGTCTTACCATAAGTCAGATTTCTTCTTTTATTAAAGAGAGGCATTTAAGGTAAAGAAAAGGAGGAGAACGTGGAGGAGGAGTTGATTTTCTTCCTAGCAACTTTTTTTTATCTAATTAAGACTTCTAACTAGTGCTGAAGGGATTGTCCCATCAATTTTGAGGTTTCTTGATGATAGCATTGAATTCTAGAGAGCTGAGAATTTGATTCATCTGATTTAATTCTTCAGCTAGATTTGCCATGGATTTTGGAATCCCAAATATTCTTACTTCCTGTTCAATAGAAATATTTCATTATTTTGTTGTTGGTTTTTTTATTTCTTAGTTTTGGACAGAGTACTATGCATGCATCATTTGTTGCAGTTTATTTCCATTTCATTGGTCATACATGTATTCATTATCAGTGTGCACATATGCCCTGAGAATGCACTCCCGGGGGGGGGGGGGGACTGTTCATAGAAGCAGAATTGGAAGATAATACAAGGGCCATCTAGTCCAACCACCTGCCATGCAGGAACACACAATCATAGCACCCCGACAAATGGCCATCCAGTCTCTGTTTAAAGACCTACAAAGAAGGATACTCCACCACACTCTGAGGGAATGTGGTCTACTGTTGAACAGCTCTTACTGTCAGGACACTCTTCCTGATGTTGAGCTGGAATCTCTTTTCCTCTAGTTTACATCCATTGCTCCAGGTCCTAGTCTCTGGAGCAGCAGAAAACAAGCTTGCTCCAACCTCAATATGACACCCCTTCAGATATTTAAACTGAGCTATCATATCACTTCTTAAATATCTTAATGTTGCATATCTTAATGTGATCCTATAAGGTCATGGCAATATTTTTTTCGGTGTAGTATTTTGTCAAAGGATCAATTATTATTATTATTATTATTATTATTATTATTATTATTATTACTATTATGCCTCCTCTCTGCAGTGCAATCGAGGCAGCGTAGAGCAAATTAAAACAACATTACAAGTTAAAACAGTCAAACAACCCCTTTTCTAACCCACCCACCCCTTAAAAATATATTATACTATGACAAGATTAAAATACAAAATAAAGGAAAACAATACAATACAAATAAATAGCAGCTTAGCAGCAAAAGAGCTGGAATACTTTTGTGATCATCCTCTAATCTGAAGGATTGTCCAGCCTAAATTAAATTGAATGATCCTGTAAGAAAGGAGAGCTGAGGTCATTAAGTGATCTGTCAATTGTTAGCACCATTGACTTGTTTTTATTAATTAGTGTACCACAACCAAGTTTCCAGACCTCTGGGGCCCAACTGAAGTCTCTGGTTTTGGAACTCTACTGTCAGTCCTCTGGCTAGGTTTTTTAAACTCTAGGACTGATTGCTCTGGACGTTATCACATGGGGTCTAAAGCAGCCCATCCCTGCACCATCGCTGCATCATTCCGGATCCTTTGCCCCTGTGATCAGATGACATCGCAGCAAACCCCGCCCATCCCTGCATCATCCCTGATGTATTGCTGCATCATCCCAGTTCTTTGCAATTCCTCTTTCAAAAAGGAAT
>JAIPUX010001232.1:4575045-4587116 GCA_020142125.1 Phrynosoma platyrhinos
TTAATGTGCACTATTTCTGGCAGTCTGCTTAGGCCCTGAGTTAACTTTAGACCAGTGGCTCTTTCTTAGCCTGACAAACCTCACAGGGTTGTTGTGATAATAAATCATTAATGCACTGGAGGAAAAAAATGAATATAAATGTCAATAAACATGGCATCAGGAGTAGCCACACTTATGAAATCACTAGGAGCTGTCTCTAGGTCTCAAATCTCATATGTTTCTGACTTGGCAACCCCAAAGTGCATTTCCCCAGTTCAGGATATAATGGAGTACTGTGGTTAATTCAGAAGTAAAATAAGAGGTTTTCAATCCTCTCCTTAACTGCAAAGAGGAGAGGGGAAGATGGAGTGCATGAACTGGTCTTGTGCAGAATCATTTTTTGTAATGGGAAACCATGGTTTTCCATTAACAACAGGGCAAAAAAAAAAATCAATTGCTTGAGATTTCCTACTGAAACCACTGTGTATTGTGGTATTTGATATATTAAATTATCTCAACACCTAGCAAAACAGAATTTTGAGCATGATTTTGCTTGCGTGGGAGATTAGTGCCATAGTCCTATAGTTGCTGCAGTCTCTTGTGTCTCCTCTTTTGTGGATGGGGATGTATATTGATTGCTTCCAATCTGTTGGCCATCGTTTTGTTTTCTATATCTGTTGACATATGTTGGTTAGCATTAGAACTGACTCTGTCAATATGGATTGCAGAAGTTCAATCGGAATATCATCTGTTCATTCTGATTTGTTTTTCGCTATTTCTCTTATTGCAGTTTCCATCTCACTTTTTAGAATAGGAGTTCATCTTCTTATGGCTTTTCATTCCATGTGTACTTCATTTTGTCATCTCTTTTGTATAATTCATCTGTGTATTGCATCTAACATCTTTTTATTCCTTACTTTTGTTCCTAGTGTATTACAGACATGCACTAGCCTTTTCACTTGGAAGCAAAGAGTTGGCACTTCTGCTTCATTCACCTGCAAGATGAATACTACATTGGTTAAGTGTGGCTTGGTACTTGAAGCTCTGAATGGATGTGGTGGGAGAAGGACAGTTGAAGGGCCACTTCTCCCAATTGAGCCCGGGTTTGCTTAGGAGACTCTATTACACATCCCACTAATAGCCATGCTGCATTCAGTTGGGAAGGGAGAAGCCACCTTTGGAGCTTATGCCCAGGATTTGTCACACTCTTCCATTAGAGAATTGCCTCACCCCCCTTAGTTATGTTTTGTCATCATCCTCAACCTGCTCATCAAAAACAGAGCTAAAATATGGTGTCCCTCAGGGAGCCATTCTGTCCCAATGTTATTCAATATTTATATGAAGCTGCTGGGAGAGATCATCAGGAGACATGGAGCAGGATGTTACCAATATGCTGATGACACCCAAATATCCTGGTCCAAACAAAACGGAGGTACTTACAGTAGGGGCCCTCAAACCAGAGACTGGGTTGTGGCCACCAGTCTTGGATGAGGTCGCACTCTACACCAAGGACTGTGTCCACAGTCTGGGGGTGCTCCTAGATTCGTTGCTTCACATGATAAATCAGGTGAATGCAACGGTCAGGAGCGCCTGCTATCAGCTTCGGCTGATACACCAGCTGCACCCTTTCCTGGAAGTAAAGGGTCTAGAAACTGTAGTACATGCTCTGGTAACCTCACAACTCAACTTCTGGAATGCACTCTACATGGGGCTACCCTTATACCTAACTTGGAAACTGCAATCAATACAAAATATAGCAGCCAGGCTGATCACTGGAACATCACAAAGTGATCATATTACTCCAGTTTTAAAATCTCTGCACTGGCTGCCAGTTAGTTTCTGGGCACAGTATAAGGTGTTGGTATTAACCTTTAAAGCCCTACATGGCCTGTGTCCATCTTACCTAAGGAGTCACCTATCTCCATATAATCCACCCCATGCCCTCAGGTCCTCTGGGAGGAAGTTGCTTCAACCAATAAGAACTAGATTGGCAACAATCTCCCAGAGGACTTTCTCTGCCACAGCCCCTAGACTGTGGAATGCCCTGCTAGAGGAGATCCGTCAGATAACCAACTTAGATGGCTTTTAAAAAGCCATCAAGATGGATCTCTTCCGGCAGGCGTTCCCAGAATGATACTTTCCACAATCTCTCCCCCACCATTAGATCACTACTTTATAATCAGAGTGCCTTGTCTAATTGTATTAGATTTGTAATTTTGTTTTAAGTTAAATTTTCATGTAGTTATGGATTTAATATATTTTAAGGGGGGGTGATATGTCCTTTGTATTGTTCGGGATTGTATTTTTAAATTGTAAGCCACCTTGATAGCCTTGGCTAAAGGCAGGATATAAATAAATTATTATTATTATTATTATTATTATTATTATTATTATTATGCTAGGGAATCATGGGAATTGTATTTTTTCTGGGACATTGAGCCTTCTCTGTCAGAGAGCTCTGGTGCCACAATAAACTACAGTTCCCATGATTACTTAGCACTGAGCTAGGACAGTTAAAGTGGCCTCTAACTGCATTATTTCTGGTAGTCTGTAAAGGCCCTAAGTCTCTGTAATCACTTTAAGTGGAAAGGTAAGATAAAAATACTTATAGTAAAACTATATGTATAGGGGGGCGTACTTTAAAGCTTGCAAACTATGTGCATATGTTGGGGGTGGATTGTAATGCCACACATCCCTACCCACAGTCATTTTACTAAGGGGCTCATATATGAATGGTAAGAAGGGGAAAGCCCATGGTATATTTTGTCAAGAGACTTACAGAAAAATGTCTCACATGTAAACAGAAACCTCACAGAGTTACTGGACCTTATCCATTCCATATTTGTAAAGCACATACTGTACTAATGAGCCTCAGACTACCACATACATGTGATTGGTTGCAATGAGCTAATAGGTAGAATATTTTGCATATGTAAAGGATCATTCATTCTACCTACTAGTCAAAGCAGATTCCTTAAAAAGATTCTAAGGTATTTAAGAAAAAATGTTATATACTAAAAATTAAGGGCTGCTGTGTTGAAACTTAAATTTTAGTATGAGATATCCATTGTCCTCCATTGAAAAATGTTTACCAGCTATGTAACATTGAGATATTTCATTTTTAATTCTATCTTTTTTAAAAAAAGAAAGTATCAGGAGAAAACCATTTCAGAATTTGTCTTCAACACTTATCTCAAAAATGGGCCATTTGATTCATGAACATCTCTAATGTATATCATCAGTGACTGAAGGAGTTTTTTATATGATTTTTGACAATTTAACAAGTCCTCCTGACAAATTAAATGGTTGTGTTGACAACTTAACTATACTGCCAATCAATATTTTCAATTACTTTCATTGTCATTCAGAAAAAATACAACACTAGGTCACACTGTGGTAAATCCAAGGAAGGAAAATAAAAAGATGCACAATCAGTTAGGAGAACTGAAAACTTAAAACTTTGAAGTGCAACGTGCAATTTAAAGATTCTTTGTTTTTCTTTAGGAGGTTTCCGGTAAAGAAGAAACACGTCTAAATTTAGATCCTAGCAGCATCACTCACTCACTCCACAATATAGTTTCCTTCCTTCCTATAAGCAATTTGAAAGTCATTAAACTTGAGCTGCTGCCACAAAGGATTTCATTAAAAACAACTTCTTTATTGCATTACTTCCCGCTATAAAGCTTCATGTTCTTAGTTGCTATACAAAGATGGGACAAAACACATTACTTATACTGTAATTCTTTAAAAGCTTACCCAGTCACTTTGAGAAATCTGAGTTAAACAATGGTAAGTCAAAGGTTAGTTGACTTGTACTGTCCAATAGGGCAGCAGCAGATCAATAATATTTCTAATGCTTCATTGTCACATCAACACTGCATTCTAAAAGTATATGATAACACTGAAATGTAAAAAAAAAAAACCTGTCCTCTTTCATTAAGAGCAAAAGCAAAACAATACAGCTTAATGTAATGCATTAAAAAAACACAGGTGACTTGGAAACATTACATATTACTACAGTAAACAACTCAATTTGTAAAATATTGTTGAGCAAGCAAGGTGCAAACATAAACATGGATTTATTTATCTATTTGTACAATGACAACCAAACAAATTGCAAGAAACAATTTGATGACATTATTTGTTATTACAGTATAATCCAGGAAAAAAAGTACTGTTAAGTTGCGCTAATTCAAATGGGAAAGATGTAAGCATATCCTTACCTCTCCCATTAAAAACCAGCTACACTTAAAAATGCTTAAATATGGCCAATATCCTATTATGTTCCATTTAGCTGGTTTACATCAATACATTGTTATTAGGTAAGCAAGATTGTGTGACTATTTAAACATAACTGGTTTATTACTGATGGTAGACCTGGGAACATTTTCCTCCCATCCAATTTTCTGTAAACATCAAATGCAACAGATTTGCACATAATCAAAACACTGCAATATACTCAGCCTTCTGCAGGTGTGGAACAGGAACCTTGTGCTCCTGTCTAGGGGAAGGGCCTCATTTTTTCCTTTCATTCCCTACCTCAAGTCTTCCCTCATAGCTGACTATGACAGCAAGTGTGGCATAGTGGTTTCAGTGTTGGATGATGACTTTGGAGACCAGGGTTCAATTCTCCACTTGGCCATGAAACCCATTGGGTGACCTTGGACAAGTCACATTCCCCATTACCCTCAGGGGAAGGCAATGGCAAACCTCCTCTGAACAAAACTTGCCAAGAAAACCCCATGATAGGTTCACCTTAGAGTTGCCATAAGTCAGAAATGACTGAAAGGCATGCAGCAGCAACAGTGTTCTCATCCTATGCTTTGGATTGAAACGATCCTAAAATATCTTTTGGTAGTACAAGGTGGAGCTACTAGAGCCACCCCATCCCTATAAGATGTTCCCCAAATGATTCACTCTCAGAAAGGACTGTGATTGCTCTAGAAGCCCTGTATGGGAGTGCCATCATTGCTGCTTTCCTGTAGCTTGAGAGAGATTGAAAACACTTTTTATTTTTTTTTTTACTACCAGAATCCCTCTATCAACACAATTAGTGCTCATGTTAGCTAAGGGATTCTGGTAGTTATAGTCCAAAAACAACATTTCCAAACTCTGGCTGCAAACACTTTAAACAACATTTCCTGTAGCATCAACAAAAAAGGAGCACTCCAGCAAGTGCTGCTGGGAGGGCACAGATACCTCGGTGACAATGACAGGTGGGCCGATGGATGCTTGAGGATGTATATACCACTCTCTCAATCTACCACCTCAGCCACCTGGCTCATTGTCATAACACCAATGCATCAGAATTTCTTTATTCTCCTTTCCTCTGTCCTCACCCCATTCAATTCTTTCTTTTTGACCACAGGGAAGCCATTCTCAGAACAACTTTGTTTCTTTGCTGCTTAGAAGAACCTGATGTACTTAAAAATGACAGTAATATTAACACCAATTGTTGAGCAATTTGTTTCTCTGCCTTCTACTCTAAATGATACCTTCTACTCTCTTGTGAAAGCTTTTTGTGACATGTTTGAGAATCCCTACTTTAAACATCAGCACTAAATATCTCTGTGTGTGCGCACGCGCATGCACATACACGTATTTATTTACTAATATGTACCTGTAACTATGCTAACCTTATTTTCATGTTCTAACAATGGAAATTAAGTTTTCTCAGTTCTGGTTTGAATGTAATCTTTATTCTGAGGCAATTCACAGAGATACACTCTCATGGCAATATACTCTCACCAAATACAACCTCCCCACCCAACCTCTCATCTTTCTCACTAGCCCTGTAAAGTGAGTCACTGGGTGTACAAATGGTGGTATGGATTGGGATCATACATAATGCCTTCCTCGACATCAACACATTGAACAACATGGTTGCACAGGAGTCTGACAATGAAAAGTACAGTTCCTTATGTATAATCTGTACCATGTAAAAATGGTGGATGTGTGAAATGCTCCTGGACAATGCTGCCTTTGAAGATATAAATTCTCCCCTAGCCCAGCCCACTAAACACACATGCACAGAGAAGGAAAGAAAGAAAGAAAGAAAGAAAGAAAGAAAGAAAGAAAGAAAGAAAGAAAGATTTATTTAAGACTTATTTACAGATTTATTTTGGCATGAGGTTTTGTGGACTTCAATCCATTGAGGAAGTTTTTTTTTTTTAAAATCACAGAAGTTCATGCATAAATAAATATAGTCATCTTTTAAAAAAACCACCTCTTTGTTGATATGCTGGAAAAGAATAATAGGGCAACTCCTTTGAAAAACAGACACTTTATTTCACTTACTGACCACCTGTACACAGCTGTATATAGAATAAGAGCAGCAAATCATATTATTTCTGACCACCTGAGCAGAAAGACTAGATGTGACTTGCTGCAGTTTGTTCTTCCTATTTATACATTTCTACCTTAGCTGACGAAGGTTAACTATAAAAGACTTTCCCTTGCTCACTTTAACCATAATGAAAGCAGACTTAATAGAACACCAGGACATAAAGCGATGACACAAATATCAAATCTTCCTAATAATAAGACTCTTCCTAGTTACTCGGATCAATAAGCTTCCAGTGCTAACGAAAAAGCCCCAGACACCTCAGCACAAAGTAAAATAAAATTTGTCTTATGAAAGACCTGCTTCCAGAAGTTAATTTGAAGAGACTGACTTCTTGAAGCAGATACCATTGCTTGTGTTGCTACAAAACCAATGGATTCTGCACAGTTCTGTTAACCATCAGCAATTATCTTCCTGTCAGAGCTAAAGGTAACAAATTTCCCCATATCCAGCAAGGCTATATCATCAACCGGACACCGGGCATCATTTGACGGAAACTAAATCACCACACCAGCCAACAGCTCTGACAGACAAATGTGCTGCCTCGGAAAATCTAGGCCTATCACTTGGGCAGTGGGTGGGGGAGTAAGGGTTCTCTCGGCTTTCTGAGAAGAGATTAAACATTGTAGATTCTGTAAGTACAGTACAGACGAAAATCCTAAATATGAGAATTATTAATGGGCTTTAGACTGGTCTTTTTAATCTGTTGCCAGCACATGCTCATCTATTTTACCTTGATCTGCCTTGTTTCCTGATGGACAGAAAAGGCAGGAACTGTACATTATCCTAGTCTTAATCAGAGCCAGCAGTGGAAGAACAATGTAACTCTACTCATCATATGGATAGTATTTTAGCACTCACTGTTCTTTTATAATGAAGATTGCGTAATAAAAGATACCACTAATATGTCCTGTCCTTATATTCGACAATAACATCCAGTTCATGGTATCCTGCATAATAGGGATATCAGTTTCCAACCTGCTCAACAAAACAAATAAAGCATTATCAGATTGCAATTATAGTTGGGCTGGAATTTCCTGTTAATCTGTGGTTAGAAGTTACATCCTCCTCAAATGGGAGGGGGAGGTTGAAACAGAATGGATCAGCCCATAGCAACAAAACAGTTAACTGAATACAGGTAGTTTTAACTCATGAAATATTCAAGATAAACCACAGTGCATGAGAATTTTTGCAATTTGCAAATTATTACTAAAATAGAAGCAAATCAAAGCAGGTCATTATTGGCCTGCCAGTAACCAATGTGATTTCCCTTTTGATAACATATTTATCACAGACCCCATTCTTTGTAGTTAGCAAATACAGTAAGAAAGATTTGGCAGTTACTGAGATTGATATGACATATGTCGCCTCTCTACTTTAGGTCACTAGTGCAGATAAGGGCTAAATGGGGAACTGAAGTTATTCCTACTTGACAACAGACCAGTGATCCTTATGAATTAGATATTATGCAAATTTTATTATCTTTTAGCATCTTTTATTAAAGTCATACATTTAAGACCTGGCAAAATTTTGATCAGAATAACAAAGACAGTTACATGGATGTGTACCTATTTCATTCCCAAATAATGGCAATAGTTAGAGCACCTAGAATTCAACTAGCTGATACTACTATAGTTGTGTTTACCTGCCTACAACTGGCAAGGTAAACAGCAGTTGTTGCCAAAATGCATTACTGAGCATGTGTGAACAGCAAAATAGAGAGAAAAGAGGACAGCAGATCAGCCTGCCTCACCAGCTGCCAACAACATGTTTTTAAAAAGCATAAATCTATGTTTGATTACCAAAATGGAAATCAAAGAAAAGTAGAGGTTGGTGAAAGAAAAAAATCAATCCTGGATGCATTTTTGAAGAAGCCTTTAAGCAGTGTGCCATTAATGCAAAGTGCATTACATTAATAAATTATGGTGTGCATTACATTAATCCAAACAAGATGTAATCAAGGAATGTGGCACCATAGCCACATGAACAACTCCAGAAACAACTGCAACTGATGCATTCATTTTAATTGTCCAAATGCATGATTGGACATGAACAACATGACATGTTTTCCAGGCTTTAGAATGAGTCTGAAGATTCAGGGGGAAGGATAATACCTCTGGATGCATCACAGGTTGAATCTGTTTTTTCTGATCTACATTCTGATTTATCAAGAGCACCTCTGTCTTGCCTGGATCAAGCTTCAACTTGTTCGCCCTCATCCAGTCCATTACTGACAATAGACAATGTTTTGGTTTAATATTGAAACAACTTCTTAGAGTTAGATAGAAAAGAGAAATAGAATTGAGAGTCATCAGCATACTGGTGGCACTTACTTGCTCCTAAATTTCCAGACAACCTCTCCCAGTATTTTCCTGTATATGATAAGTAGTGTGGGAGACTAAACTGAGTCCTGAGAGGTACCAAAGGCCAGTGGACAGTGGACAGAAATCATCCAGCATTACCTTCTGTTTGCCCCTCCATGAAGGACCAAAACCCTTGTAAAATGGTGCCCCCAAGCCCTAACCCAGAGGGACAATCTAGAAAGATACCATGGTTGATTATATTAAAAGCTACTGAAAGTCCAAGCAGAGCCAACAGGGACAAATGAGACTGTAATAGAGCTAGATAATATGTTTCATCCACAACCCATAAACCCGTGAGGACACCACACTCTCCAGAACCTTGCTCCAAAAAGAAGTCTTGGAGAATGGCCAGGATTTCTCTATTCTAGGGGGGTTGCAGACTGCCAGAAATAGTGTGAATTCAGTCCACTTTTAGGGTTAGGGTTAATGCTAGGGAATCATGGGAACTGTTATTTTCCTGAGACATTGAGCCTTCTCTGTCAGACAACTCTGGTGCCACAATAAAATACAGTTCCCATGGTTCCCTAACTCTAACCCTAACCCTAAAAGTGGACTGAATTCACACTATTTCTGGCAGTCTGCAACCCCCCGTAGTCAGGTTCAATTGGAGACTTTTTCTCTATAGGCCTCAGCACAGCCTCTTCTAGACACAATGGAACTCTGTCTTGCTGCAGTGAGGCATTCATCACACCCCTTACGTACTCAGCCAATTCCCCTCTGGCTGTTTTATAAACCAAGAAAGACATGGATGCACATGGTGGCCCTCACCTCTTGCAAGGATACTAACCACATCCTCAGATTGCACAAACTAAAATATATCCACTAACATCTAACATCGTCTTCCTTACTCTGACCTGAAATGTCATATTATTTAGCCATGATAGAGTGGGCAAAAAAGTACAGCCTCCAGGGTGTCCACTGCAATGTGCCCAATGATCACACCTCTCTATACACATATAGAATTCCTTTCTGGGCTGCATTCTAACATCCCATTCTAATTTGATCTGCGCAGATGGGGCCAAGGGAAAATGTATGTCTGGCTTACACTTTGTGCTTCCTGTCAACATATAGAACAACTCATCTCTGTGGCATCATTAACTATGGTGTCACCTGGTGTGAGGAGGGTTTGCATGTGCCTTTCCTACTCCTCCATCCACAGGCTTTCTCCCTGGAGAGGAAACCCAAGGATGGAGAAGATGGGAAGTGTGTGCATTTGCCCCTCTTGAACTGAAGGGGGAATGAGGGCCCAACCAGGTGTCAACCCTATTTAGGTTATCACCCAGTGCAGTCTGCACCTGCCACCTCCCCATGACCCCACTGGGTAATTTGAACTCCTAGAGAAGGGGTAAATCAAGGTGCAGCCCATAGGCCACATGATCTTTTTTGGAGGCCCTCATCTCCAGGGTCCCATAAATCCTTGTCCATAAAAATAAGTCATCTAAAAGTCTTGTAGGACTAGCTATTATAAATAGATCACATGCCCATCTCCCTCACATCAGTTAAAAATTTTTAAACAACCTCTATTATCTATTTATCATTTGAGGTTTGTTTGGGTTCAGGTCTGTGCAGCCCTTATGTCCCCAGAAAGTTGGAGGTATGGGAACTAAGACACAGAGAGGGTGTGAGCTGCATTTCTTAATCTATTCCTTAGGATAGTGACTTTATTGCCACAGGATAATCTTATTTGTCTATCAGCAGCCATCTCGTGCAAAGGAGCCCCAGACTCAAAGGTGCCTACATTTCAAATCCAGTCCCTGTGATATACTTGTCACAGTGTGTGTATTTTGTGGAGAGGTGCATATAATTAAAAACTAATGATAAATATTAAACACATTTGATATATCACATGGTTATTGATATATCACATGGTTATTCAGTGCTGAACCCCCATACCCTTTTTCCAGTTTTGCTAAAATATAGAAACTAAAACCTTCTGTATTAACATTTTTCTTTCATAAATACACTAAGACTGCAAGCTGTTCAGCATGTTTCATAATACAACATCCACAGAAAGCACTTATTGTGGTAGTTCATAACTGGTCAGGTAGGCTACTAACTGCTTTTAAATTCATAGAAGTCGCTAACTAACAAATCAGCCAGTTCTTACTTCATAGAGATTAGAGGTTAAGCATAGACTTGATTACAAGCTATAAATGTGAGTAATTTGAAATGTTATTGGTTATTACAGAAATATATGGTAATAATTTCCTTTTTAATGAAAGGCAACATGTTTTTAGTGGCCCCCAGTTTCTTGTTTAGGCTTTGGGAAAGTGATCAGTGTATGATTAACAACTCCTTTTGCATGATAGGCATCTGGGATGAGATGGCATAAATGGATGTTCACCACTTAGCTGCATCATAAAAATGCAAAAATACTATCATACTGGTATGATAAATACAAAGTTTATAGGCAACAGTCATTCTATTCTCCTCAAAATTGCTCATAGCTCAGTAGGTGTTCTAGATTTGCTTGCTTGCAAGAAAACTACAAATTTCAAAGATTCAGCTGTATAATGCAATGGTTTTTTTTCTTTCCTTTTTTACAGGAAACCTAAACATATGGGTTTAGCTTCTATCATGTATATAATTGCATTCCACTAATAGATGTTTAATTTTAAAAAAAGTAGTGAAAGGGCCAAGACTGGTGAGATGCCATACCTACCCTAGCTAACTAATGGCCTCAAACAGATGGCCCAAAAGGGCTGCAGTTAGGCTGATCCAGGAGCAGGGCATGCACATGACACATGCCCCTAGATCAGTCGGAGGATGTAGCAAGGCCATGCCAGAGCTGCCAAATGTGGCCCAAAACTGGCCATGAAAGGAGCAATTTCTTGCTCTTTTTCATGGCCCATCAAGGACTGTGGCAGCAGGCACCCTTGGGACTGTGGCGTCTGGTTGCCATGGTCCTGTGACAGTCCCCCCATCTACTTCAGCCCAATATCTGCAATGTATGACCTATCTGTACTCCCTCAAAGTGGCTTTAGATTTTATATGATATGCCAAAGCTGCTTCTAGGTTTTAGCATCAATGGCAACAGTGGCTAGAATCTCTACAGAAGCCACCAAAATTGGAGGAGTAGGAAACACACGGAAGTTGTTGCACTGGCACAAAGGACACCGAACGCGATTATTTTGGGTAAATCATTGGCCACAACTTTTATTTTGTACAGGGTCTTGATATCAATCAATTAAACATTTAAATAACAGTTTTCTTAAACACGAATTTGTTCTTGACGCATGCGTACGTGTAGTTAAGCGCAAGCGCTATGGATTAATTGCTTGTAACACGGCATGCATCATGTCCATTAATTTATGCAGTATTACACAACAATAAATAATCCAACCAGATATGACATCATAAGAATTCTTATGACATCATAACATTAT
>JAIPUX010001232.1:4587216-4598850 GCA_020142125.1 Phrynosoma platyrhinos
CACATCGGGGGGGGGGTGTCTTTCACCCTGTTATCATTTAACAAGGCTTCTCCCAAAGCCACTTTAATTGTGAGAGGACTACTCTGCATTTGCTGAAGGTCTTCTCTAATATCAGTTATTGTTAATGTGTTATGGCAACCCTATGAATGAATAAGAGACCTCCAATCCCCCTGTTATCAACAGCCCTGCTCAGGTCTTGGAGACTCAAAGTTGTGGTTTCCTTAATTGAGTGTATCCATTTAGAATATGGTCTTCCTTTTTGTTTTTGTACTGCCATCTATCTTACCAAGTATCACTGTCTTTTCTAAAGAGTCATATTTTCTCATGATATGTCCAAAGTATCAGTTGTATTTCTCCAAATAAAGTAAGAGTTGTATTACTATCCTCTTTGAGTCAGGAATGCCTTGCATAAAGCAGTTTCTGGACACAAAATGGGCAGTACATTAACCAAATGCATCTTGGTGTTTTCAAGCAGAGCAAGTGTTCTCAGTATGATTGTAGGGCTTGCCTTTGTGAAGTGGGAGAGAGGACTTTGCACATGTGCAAATGTGCTTTATTCTCTTGGTGGTTTTGTTTTTCAACCTAGCAAAATACAGATAGGAGTAAATGAAGTCTAAATTCATTTGTTTTTTTTAAATGATGCAAAATTTTAATTACCTTACATTTAGATCTGTAGCACTCTGTTGTAGATGGTGTAATGTGGCTACACCAGGAGGACTTCACTCCTGATTTTTTTTTGGGGGGGGGATGAAGTAGTGGATCCATCTTTCTTCACAACACAGATGGCTACACTTTCATGTAATCCCCTTTTTTCAAGCATACCTACCATAAATTATCTCTTAAAGCTGAGTGAAACAATCTGTTTTGCATCCATAAAGTCCTAGATTCAGTTCATAATATTTGCAGTGATAGGCCTTCTGAGACAGGAATCAGCTGTCTCCTGAAGACTTTAGAGGGGCAATGAAATTATCTGAGTAGCTATACTAGGTGGTCTTTATAAGATAGCTTCTCATATTTAGAATGAATTAATGTTTTTATTTATTTTCTACTCTGCTGAAACATGTGTGTGCATACATATATAGATTACCAGTAAAGAGCAACTGTTGTCTGAATGGAGTGTGAAGGGGGGGAGTATTTTTAAGCAGCAGCACTCTGTCATATGCCTAGAATTTTGTTTTTGTTTTAGTGTGCAAGAACTATTGTTTTCTCTGGCCAAAAGGTTGCCTCCCGTCAAAAATAATGACCTCAGCTTGGAGCTTCTGGTATTACAGCCAACAGTAAGTCAATTTTTCAACCTGTGGACCTATCACTTATATTTTGGCTAGATGTGCAATACTATGAGTGCTATAAAGTTTTTACTGCCGGGGTTTTTGGATGACCACATTACTCACAAATGGCAAAGCCACCAGTGAGTTATATAAGCCTTCCCAAACAAGTGGTAATAAAAAGATCCCAGTAACATCCCCTCCCCGCAAAATCTCCTCCTCAAGGTTTTGTTTATATAGCCTCTTTTATATTGCAGCTTCACTGTTCTTCCTCCAGTAAACCTCACTTTCTAGCTGAAAATGACCAGTTACTGGGGGAAACTGTTTGGAAGTAACCTCTTGCCACCTCTCTCCTTAACCCTTCCCAACTGCTGTCAAGAAGGATTGAACTGCTAGTGTGGACAGCAGGACAATAATGTTTCAACATATAAATCATACAGCTTGAGCCCAGAAAGGCCCCATTTATGACACACGAAAAGATCAAAATATTTTAGCAATGGGATACGTTTCAGCTTATCTACATAGTATATAGATTAAATGCAAGTGTTCTCAGAGCCTTTCCTCTCACACCATTAGTTCTAAACAGATTTAACCGGAAAGAAGTAGCTGTAAAGCTAAATACATGGTATAACATCTTTGTAAGACAAAACCAACCCCCATTCCAAACATCATGGTTCCCAGGCCTACATCAAACTTTCAATGTCCATATGTGATTACTCACAGAAACTCTAGGGCTCAGATGCTACCTATGACTATTGAGAGGCATATCATTGCAAAGTCCTACAAACTCATCCTTGTGGGTTACTTTAGTTTGTGTGATCATGGTGACTCTTTTCCATGACCTTTGTCAGATCATGTGCTTACCCCAGTTTCCAAGTATCTCCACAAGAACTACATTTTCAATTACAAATGTGCATGTACATTCAAATGGTAACTATCAAGGGTTTGACCCAGGGAACTCTAATCTCTAAGAGTATTCATGCTTAAATCTCCTTCCTACCCCAAGTATAGCAGGAACTATCTCTAGATCCAGAAACAATTCTCATTGTTTTATACCAACAGAAGCTAATATATTTCAGAGCTTTGAACTCTGTGAATTTGAAAGCAATATGGCTTGATCTGCATATCCCAGACTAATGTACAGCAGATCATAATTATAGTGCTCTGAATTTGTGATATCGTTTTCAGCCAGAATGGGGGGGGGGGGGGTAAACCATACCAAAGCACATTTAGAATATACATTTTTGAAAGAAGTGTGTTTATAAATGTGTTGTTGTCATGTAACTTCAAGCACTTTCCAATGTATGGAAACCTTAAGTTGAACCTATCATTGAGTTTTTGTCATAAGCCAGGAGCTGAAGGACTGGGACCTGGAGGAGGAGGAGGAGGAGGCTGAGGAAGGGACCCAGGCAAGTCTTCCAGACAGGGAACAGCTGCAACTTTCCCTGTTGCAGAGCAGCCAGCCATCCCTGCTGAAGAGCTTCAGCCAGCTCATCCTCCAGAATTGCAGCAAGATTAACTTGCTGATGAGACAGAGGACATAGATGAGGTCTTAAGTCCTCAATCAAGGAGGAGGAACAAAAGGATCCAACAAAAGATAGAGTTTAGATACTCAACCAGGCTGCAGGCTAAGCAGCAAGGAAGCAAGCTCTGATTAGAACCAGCTAGTTCCTTGCTGTTATTTAAAAGCTGAGTTTGCCTAAGGAGTTGCTGGAAGTAACATGTCTGTTTTTTGGTCAGCATTGCTGTTTCTAATACCTGTTTCTAGACTCCTGCATTACTACTTCAGATTTCCTGGCTTCTTTGACCTTTAGACTGTGTTGACCTTGATTGCTGTTGTCTCCCTTGACTCAGACTGCTTGACCAGTGCCTTTCTCTTGACGGACTCTCACAGGCAAGGACACTTTCAAGCTGTTTGTAACTCACTGCCTCTGCCTGCATTATCAGTTGGTAGTTACCTCCCAGTAAGTTGTTGTGGGTGTTTGGTGAACCAAAACGGTTTGCTTCCAGCCCTAATTAACATTTTTTGGACTGGGAGGGGAAGTAGCCTTTGGCTGTTTTCAGCATGGCTGACCTTGCTGCTGCAAATGCTGAGCTGATTCAGGCAGTGGCTACTCTCACAGTTCAACTGCAAGCTTTGCAAGCCCAACAACAAGCCCAGTGAGCAGCTCCACCACCCCACTGGAAATGTTCTATAGCCTATCCAGGGAAGTTTGATGGAATTTTGGCAGACTTCCTTACCTTTTGGGGACAATGTATTTTGTTCATGAGCTTGAAGGCTGAAGGCTTTCCCACAGATACCGTGTGGGCTTTGTTCTTAGTCTGCTAACAGGAGCTGCTGGTCAGTGGGCCACACGATCTGTTGCAACAGCCACAGACCCCCCCACCCCCACCCCATTGGACAATTTTTATACATTCAGCCAATAGCTCCAGGCATGTACACTGATCCTGTTAAAGCACAACTGCAAATCAATAGATCTAGGTCTGAAACAAGGGACCCAATCCGTGGCAGGATATGCCAGTGACTTCAAGCTGCTGGCGCAAGATCTGGACTGGAATGAACCAGAACTTGTAGATCAATTTCAAGAGGGGCTGGCAGATGTAATCCTGGATGAATTGGCTCACATTGAGTGCCCAGAGACCTTGCAGGCTCTGATTGAGTTGTGCCTCTAGATTGATGGGTGGTTACAATAGCATAAGGCAAGAGACCAGGACCACTGGCCTGGGGTCCCCCCACAGCATGCCTTATCCCTAGCTGTTCCAGAACTCCCACTTGCTGCTGAGCCTATGCAGGTTGGGGGTGCACAGCCCCAACTGACAGGCAGAAAAGGCATGAAGGTGCAGAGAGGGCCTGTGTCTCTTCTGTGGTAGCCAAAGCCACCTAGCAGTCACATGCCTTGCCAAGAAGGGAACCCTTGCCCATCCAGGAAATGGAGGCTGCCTGGTTTAGGAAGGTCACTAAACCAGGTATAGGTCTGCACTGTCCATGTCCAAACACCAAGTCCCATTTCCTCCAAGCATTTGGTGGTCACCATTACACTGACACCGCTTGGAAGACCGCCCCTGCAGACATGGGCCATGATAGACTCCAGGGCTATGGGCAACTTCATGGACATAACCTTTGCAGACAAGTGGGCTTTCCAAACATCCCATCCAACCACCCTTGGTGCTGGAGACTATTGATGGGTGACTTTTGGCTTCTGACCCTGTAGCCTGGGCAACAGATAAGATGCAGATGCAGATAGGAAATCAAAGTGAGGAAGCAGAATTGTATCTGGCCTCAGCCCCCCCCCCCCACACACACACACACACACTTCCCTGTTATCCTGGCCCTGGAGTGGCTAGAAGCCCATGACCCTCAGATTAGTTTGTCTGAAAGGAAGATCACCTTTGGAACCACCATGTTGTAAAGACCATGTCAGGCCAATATTGGTAATCATTGCAGTGGAATTGTGGAGGAATCCCTTGTGGACCTTCCCAAGAAATATGCAGAGTTTGCAGATGTGTTCAGTGAGGCTGAGGCAGACCAGCTGCCACCCCATCATCCCTGTGACTGCCCCATATCTGATTCCTGGGGCTAAGGTACCTGTGGCCCACATCTATCCCCTGTCTGAACCAGAGTTAGCAACATTACGGGACTTCATCATCAAGAACCTGAAGAGGGGTTTCATAAAGCCCTTCTCTTCACCTGTGGCTGCCCCAGTTTTCTTTGTCAAAAAGAAATTGGGTGAGTTAAGGCTCTGCATAGACTACTGCAAGCTCAACCAGGTGACCAGGTGTAACTGGTACCCTCTACCATTCATTGTTGAGACTCTGAAGAGGTTATGGGTGGCTACAGTCTTCACTAAATTGGATTTGCAAAGAGCCTACAACCTGGTATGTATCGAAGAAGGGAACAAATGGAAGACAACATTCTGCATCCACTATGGGCATTTCAAGTACCTGGTCATGCCTTTTGGTTTGACCAACACTCCTGACATCTTCCAGCATTTTATGAATGATGTTTTCCATGACCTCCTTGACTGCTTCATTATTATTTACCTGGATGACATCTTGATTTACTCATCTTCCCCTGCTGAGCATGACCAGCATTTACGAATGGTGCTACAGAGACTCTGCAAGCATCACCTTTTTGCTAAGCTCAGCAAGTGTGAATTTGACAAGTCCACAATAGATTTCTTGGGACATCATATCTCAACCACAGGCATCACCATGGACCCTGGCGAGGTGGAGACAATCCTGTCCTGGCAGCCTCCATGCAAACCAAGGATGCCCAACGCCTGCTGGGATTTACTAATTATTACTGGTCCTTCATCCCCTAGTTTGCTCAACTGACAGCTCCCCTGAGCAATTTTCTGTGGAAGAAGATAGCCTTTCTTTGGGATCAAGGGACCCATGAAGCCTTGGACACCCTCAAGGCTGCATTTGCCCCACAATCCATCCTCCAGCACCCAGATCCAACACACCCTTTTGTGCTGGAAACTGACACTTCAGATGTGGCCATAGAAGCAGTGGTATTGCAGGCTGACTGACAGTTTTCTACACACTTTCCCTGTGATTATTACTCCCAGAATCTCAAGATGTCTGAGAGGAATGACAACATCTGGGACAAGGAACTCCTGGCAATTAAAGTGGCCTTCAAGGTCTGGTGACATCTGCTGGAGGGGGCCCAACATCCAGTTTTACTCTGGACAGACCATTGGAACCTGGAACATCTCTAGACTGCCAAAAAGCTAAGCCAAAGAGAGGTTTGATGGTCACAGTTAAGGTCACCTATATTCACAGAAGTCAGAACAAATGGGCAGATGCACTCTCAAGGATGTCAGAGTATGAACGAGACCAGTGACTCGCAACTGGCTACATGCCTTCTCCTGGAATATTTTGCATAAACTCATGTTTCCATAGACCTCTTGCAGGATCTACAGGAACAAGAGCAGTGCAATCCCTATGTTCAGGCCCAGTGAAAGGGAATCAAGGATGCACTTGGGAATCCTCCTTGTCATTGGACTTTAGCCCAGGACCTGGTGCAATTTCAAGACCAGTACTATGTACCCCTGGCCCCCTGAGGCGTGTTGTATCAAGGTCTGTGCTATAACAGCCTCCCAGCAGGACATTCCAGCCACTTTAAACTTTGCATCTGGTTCCTGAGACTTTTGGTGGCCCTGCCTCCAGGCAAAGGTGGAGCAGTACGTGGCCTCTTGTCTTGTCTGTTGTTGAGCCAAGGATATCCCAGGCAAGCCAGCAAGGCAGTTGCTTCCTTTACCAACTTCAGGGTGGCCCTGGCAAACAGTATCCTTTGACTTCATCACAAACTTACCCCCATCACAAGGAGTGACAACCATCTTGGTAGCTGTGGACACCTTGACTAAGATGGTTCACTTCATACCTTGTGCCCACAGCCCAAGAAACAGCATGTTTCTTTCTGAAGAACATATTCTGCCTTCATGGCCGGCCAGACCATAGTAGATCAGATAGAGCTAAGACACTCAGCCAGGCTGCAGGCTAACCAACAAGGAAGCAAGCTCTGATTAGAACCAGTTGGTTTCAGGCTATTTAAGAGCTGAGTTTGCCTATTGAGTTGCTGGAAGTAACTTGTCTGTTTCCTGGCTGGCATTCCTGTTCCTGATACCTGTTTCTAGACTTCTGCATTCCTACTTCAGATTTCCTAGCTTTTTTGGGTTTTGAACTGTGTTGATCTTAATTCCTGTTGCCTCCCTTGACTCAGACTGCTTGGCCAATGCCTTTCTCTTGATGGACTCTCACAGGCAAGGACACTTTCAAGCTGTTTGTAACTCACTGCCTCTGCCTGCATTATCAATTGGTAGTTACCTCCCAGTGAACTGTTGTGGGTGTTTGGTGAACCAGGACAGTTTTCATGGTAAGAGTTGTTCAGAGGAGGTTTTCCATTGCCTTCTCCTGAGGGTGAGAGAGTGTGACTTTCCCAGTGGGTTTGATGGCCAAGCAGGGAATGAAACCCTGGTCTCCAGAATCATAATTCAATACTCAAACCACTCCACCATTCTGGCTCTCACAATAAATGTTTATGTTTAGATAAAATATGTTTAGAAATACATTCTTTATAAGAAAATAATTCAAATAACATGTTTTATATAATAGATATCAATTTTACATTTTAAAATATTGTTCATTACTGGAAGAACTAGACAGAAGGCAATTAGGAGAATGCATGTATATTGGCTACAAATATACTTTCCCACCCTAAACATGTATATATTAATGGATGCTGCTATAAAAGAACCTAGATTGTTTATGTTAAAAATCAAAGTGAATTGTACCTATCCAATGGACCAAATGATCTAGGGGCCCAGGAATATTCATAAGCTCTTATAAAATCAGCAAAGAGGATGATATACAAATGAAATTAAGGACAATGAACAAGGCCTACATCAGGATCATAATTCTAGGTTTAGTGTGACTACAAACTGCTTTTTTTTCCCAAAATGAAGCTAAAAGGTGACCAAGTATGGGTGGGACCTCGGAGGCATATTGAGGTTAACAGGAAACATTTTTGCAAGCACCTCCAGAAAGTGTGTTCCTATGAAGATAAGTGCTGCATAAACTATTAGAGCTGATAAGAAAAGCTGGTTAAAAATGGAGAATATCAAACCCATTATTCATACTGAAATTAATAATAGTAAAGAGGAATGATGAACACAGGAGTACCAACTCACATGGAGAGCCTTCATGGGTAGTGGAGGGTTTCCAGTTCAGATTTTCACTCCCTGTCATAGGAAGATAATGGACTCCGGGTTGGGGTATTTCCAGGTCTAACATGTTTACCATATACACTTAAGGAATGACTCGGGCTAGAATTTCATGATAGATACAGGGACACCACTAAGAACTTAATCATCACTGAAATAGAGCATGATGTTAATAACTGGACACATACAAGTCACTAGATTGGTATGATTTGTGGGACATGGGTGTGTCAGGGGGGTTCATACAAAAATGTCTAGTAATTGATGGTTCATAATTTGCAAGCCTTGTGTAATTCTGCACAGTCCCCAGCTTTGCTAAGGTACTGTAATTGGTGCTACTGAAAACAACACTGGCTCAGCAACATGCAGCTTTCTTCCCTCACCTCTAGGCACAGGGAAGGATCAATATTTGTTAGGATTGCTTCTTGTTCCAACAATGTAAGATTTACAATACTTGCTAGGATCCTCACTTTGTCTTTCCCCCAACTCATCAGTGGAACCCAATTACTAACCTCAGACAAACAACATTAACATGAGCAGCTATGCTTCTTTATTGCCCTTCATCCAACTCTCATTTCAGGATCTTCAGGCAGTGGCACTATAACAGACACTACACTTTAAAGTGTGCTCCAAGGAATAAATTTTCAGTCTTTCATTACTCGTACCTTGATTTACTTCATATCATCTTGCTGCTATAGACAAAGATAACACACTGTAAATTACAGCTGTCCTGTCTCCTAGTTTCAGATGTGGGGGGAAGGCAGGGAGTGACTCTGTTTACTCTAAAGCTAGCCTTGGATAGCCCCTGCTGCATACCTACCTTTAGCCATGAGGAGTATTTATTGTTGTTGTTTGAATACTGTATTTCATACAAAATTAGTCTCCTAAAGGTGTGTGTGTGCGGAGAGGGGTATTTCTCACTTCATTTTCTCTCTTTCTCCCCCCCCCCCATGCTTTAACAACAGAATGCAAGATGCACATTTTATATTGTTTATTGCACCACTTTAAGATAGGTAATCTCATTTAAACTTTCTCACAAGGCCATTCCAGCAAATTTCAAGTCCTGAAGCCTTAATAATGCAATGGCTTTTGATACTTCAAGGTTCATTATGACCTAATTCAAGCTTAATACACAGAAACAAAAATGGTGGGGGGGAGCCTTATGACTGGAGGTTTCTTGGCTATGTACCTGCCTCTCATTTTGCTGCTTTCTTAGCAGCAGCAGTAGCAGCTTGGAAAAACAGTCACTGCAAAAACTCCTTCAGGTTAGCTGTTGCAGTACCCCCTTATTTGTCCTACAATTTCCTCCATCCTCCAACCTATTCCAGTGGCTGATAACTAAGAACATTAGTTTTATGCGACTTGTCAAGCTCAAATGAAAAGAGAGCTAACTTTAATGACACTGCAATTAATCGCCCCAATAGACAGACAGCTAAAAGACAAGATATTGACTTCATTAGGGATAATGTATTATGTCATTAAGTTAGTAGGGTCACCTTGTGTATCATATATGCCTGCTAATATATTGGCATTTTCCTCAAATAAGATAAATTCAGATATGAGTGATAAAGCTGATTAGAAAATGTTTAATCTGAAGAGGCTAGTTTCCTATAGGCTGGCTTTGCAAGCCTCAAGTGCAAGAGGCATTGTAAGAAGCTATTATAGATCCCAGATTATCTCAAATAACTGGTCCCAGCCATTTATAACCTTGTTTGTTTTTGATTTTTTTTGCTCAATTTCTAAAGTAAAAAAGGTGTCTCAACTGATGAAACCTAGATATCATTTGGCAGTGCTGTAGCACAGATTCTACTTTTCAAGTTTAATCTGTTTTACTGCACTCTAAACAGAAATTACCCATAGTTTATATTATCTTGAACACTACAAAAAAATTTAACCCTTTCAAAGGTATTCAAGCATTAAAAGTAACAACTCTGCTTTGCAAAGGGAAGGTTTCAAAGTCAGTAATTCATTCTAGCACAATAACATTGCATCCTAATACCCCATCTTTTAAAGCTCCATCCTTTTCCTTTATTTAATTTACAGCCAAATCTTATACAAGTGAGCTCAAAATCTAGTCCTTTTGTTTTCAGTGAAATATTTTCCCATGCTGATATATAAGATTGCATATAAGACTGCAAACTTAAATCACACTTTACTGAATTTACCAAGCCTTCTTGCAACTAATAATAATAATAATAATAATAATTTTTATTTGTATTTCCCGCCTCTCCCTATGGATCCCGCCTCTCCCTACGGATCGAACTATCTTGTGCAGTAGGACTTGTTACTAGAGCTTATCACATTGCCTTTTAATTCATCAGCCTATTGGAATGCAGCCGGGATGTGGCATGGGGGCAGGAATTATTGCATTGAAATTCCCCACTGAATCACCAGGCAACTGCAGTCTGGGTCCCAGCTGCACTTAGCTGGCCACCATTAAAACTTGGGGGAGTTCCATTTTCAAAAAAGAGCTGGCTGAGCATGCCTGGGACCCAGGCTTCAGTTGCCTGGTGATTCAGAAGTGAATTGCAATGCGATAATTCCCACCTCCATGCCACATCTCGGCTGCATCCCGGTAGGTTGATCTCAAGTTAAAAGGTAATGCGATAAGCTCCATTGTTGTATACCTTCAAATTTAAATATTTGAAGAGAAGTCATACTGAGGATGGAATAACCTTGTTTTCCACTTCTCCAGAGACAAAGCAATGGAGCCAAAATACAGGAAACATCAAGAAGAACTTCCTGACAGAAAGAAATGTTCAACAGTGGAACATACTGCCTCAAAGAGTGGTGGTATCTCCTTCTTTGGAGGTCTTTAAACAGAGGATGGATGGCTATCTGTCTGTGGTGCTTTGGATAGTGTCTTCTAGCATGTGAGGGGGTTGGACTGGATGGTCACTGTGGCCTCTTCCAACTCTATGCTTCTACAATTTTGTGAAATTGTTTATTTACAGAGACCCCAGGGTGAATCTCTCATGGAGGTTTCATAGCAAAATTTGTTTAGAGGGGGGTTTGCATTTGCCTTTCCCTGAGGCTGAGAGAGTGTGACCTGTCAAAGGTCACCCAGTGGGTTTCCCTGGCCAGGCTGGAATTCGAACCCTGGTCTCTAGAATCATAGCCCAATGCTCAAACCAGTACACCATGCTGTCTGTCTGGAAGTAGGACTACTTTGCTCAAACTGAGGAGTAGAGGGAGGAGCCCAAAGCTGAGAAATAGCTCAGGTGATTTAATGACTAAAACGTAAACAACTGAAAATTCAAATGTGATATTTGAAGCAACACCTCGTCAATTTATAGCTGAAACAATGAAGTTCCTTCCTTTAATATGACTGGGGTGTGTGGAGAATTGCATGAATCATTTATATGTTCCTGTATGGATCACGTGTATTACAATAGGTTCATGGGGGGAATGGAGGAGCTCACAACTATCCTTCCATCACATAAATTTGGTTTTAGATTTTAAGATCCTATAGGTAATTATTCAAGTACCTTCTGTTCCCTAGTATGTACAGGAGACTAAATTTATACTACTTGACAATAGCAATTATTAGATTTGGCAATGCTTAAATAACCGAATGCTTATGAGTCTTTGTTCAAATCTACTATGGACGTTATCACACGTGGCCCAGAAACTGAAAATAAAGTGGA
>JAIPUX010001232.1:4624667-4644443 GCA_020142125.1 Phrynosoma platyrhinos
GCCCCAGCTTTTCCAGGTTAAAAAGTCATCTAATACGCCAGAAAATACAGTAAGTAGTTTACAAGGACAAAAGCAAAACATCCAGTAAACATGCAACAGGATTAGGGCCAGCCTGAAAACCATAATCAATAAAGGAATGTCAACAGAAGTAGATGGATAGTGTAAGGAAAACTGTGAGAATTAATTGAAAAGAGAGAGAAAGAGAGAAAGGAAGTTATAACACTAACACATACATATGCATATGATAGAATAAGAGGTTTCCCTCATCACTAATCCCTCAGATTGAAACAAAATGGCATAAGTATTCATTTATTTCTGATAGAACTTGAAATGTATTCAGGTGTTTCTGTATTTAAATTCTGCCCTTTCAGGTCTAAGAAACAGCAAGACAAACATTTTCACACATTATCAGATAAAGGAGAGCCAAAGCAGCTCTACCAGAATTTACAACTGAAGGGTACTGGTGAGTTTACAGCTTGTGAAATTGTGATGGTTGTTGGTATTTTCTCATTACTGTGCTCTCGCCGCAAGATCAGGAATACAGGGCTTTATATATTTATTTATTTGCCATACCCTGTCTCGCCACTTGCTAGTTAAACCTTGTCTCAAGTTATCAACACTCTCTGGAGAGATAAGCTTCTTCTCACTTACAAGTTGTCACTAATAATCGAACTTCCAAGACTCCATCTCGAAAAGAGACTACTAGAGCTGCACAGGTCACAGGAATTAACTGCCACCAGTCTTTGCGAAAAACTCAGCTCATCAATCTATACCTCCTCATTGCAATTAGAATAACAGCTTTGAAAATCTGGACCAATGTTGACTTGGTTTTACTGCTACAAAGAGCTCTGATTTTTTTTAAAAAAATATGGTGTGAAAGTTAATGATAAGTGCTGGTGGCGTTGTCGTGGCAACAAGGACAAACAATTCCCTATCTGCCACATTTTCAATGTCCTGCAGAAGAGAAACTGTCCTCTTTAGTGCAGCATGGTATGAAGCTTATTTATGGCTACAGGGCCCACAAGGATTGATGACTGTCGTAACACACTGTCAAATCCCTTACTGATGCATTCACTTTTTTAAAACTTTTTTTTAAAGCTTCTAGTGTGTCAGAAATAAAATGGCTCAAGAAGTGCCTGAGACACTCATGCTGAACACTAAACACTGTGCTGTTTAGATTTTATTAATTATATATCTCGGTGTGTTTTATTTGCATGGTTTCCATGATTTTACATTATTACATTCATAATATGGCTTTCCATCCATTTTGACTATGAACTAGCTCATTCAGATAATGCCTTATATCTGGCAGGAAAGATGGTGTGCCTGAAAATTCACATACGTTGGTTATTATATCACAGAGCAAATCATCATTTTCATGACATTCCAGAATTTTACTAAGGTGTAACCATTTAGCAAGACATTCTGCAGATAACATTACTAGTATGCAGTCATACTTGGACTCCTCATTTAAAGAAGATTAAGAGATCAAGGATGCTCTGGTGCTGTCAGGTCAACTTTCATGGATATCTTTCAGATTATTGACCCTGAGGAAGCGGAGAGGCTTTTTTTGTGTATGCTTGGGCCTTGCCTATGCTGGCTGTTTAAAGCTTCAGTAGTATTCTTTAAATCCATTCCAGCCTGATTTTAGGTCTCATTTTGAAAAGAGATTGTCTTGTTAACCCTAATGGTGGATTCCTGTTGGAAAATGAATAGATGGAGTACTGTTCTCAGACAACTTTCACTACCATCAGCCAGAACATGCCATTGAGAGGCTGTTGCTCTACTCCATGGCATGTGGGGTATCATATTGGCTTCTTTTTAAAGTATTTACATGGACCTCCTCTATGAGGTCATGTGTAAGTTTGGTTCTCAACAGCATATAGAGAAGGAGTAGGGAACCTGTGCCCCTCTAGGTTTGATTAATACTACTCCTTCACTTCTGGCCAGACTGTCTATGGAGTTTATCACATTTAAATAATGTGACATCCCCGATGGGATACAGTCGCTTTTCAGGCTAACAGTGGGTATTATCACATATGAAATTGCCACAGCAGCAGCGATTTCACATGTGATAGTACCCGCTCTTAACCTGAAAAGTGACTATCCTGTAGGGAATAAGTCACATTATTTAGAATGTGATAAGCTCCATAGATTGATGGGAAATGACATCAGGAGGGCTGCAAGTTTCTCATCCATAATGGTCAAGGTGCTCTATACCTCAGCCCCCAGAAATGGAAGTGATAAACCAGTCCATTCATGAAAGAATGGGATAAAAATGAAAAAAGGTAAACTAAGAAAGACAGAAGTATCATTACTCCAAAATGAGAGAAAGATTTTTTTTAAATTCTCCAATTTTTGTATGTGTTGTTTGCCAGAAACTGAAGATATTTTATTTTGATGTGTAACACCTGGTTTTACTGCTACCAGTTTTAATACGCCATATCTTTATGATTGCTGATGTTAATTTGCTGTTATTATTTATTCTGTTTTCAAATATTAGTTGAATTGCATGTTCTTTATTACTGTTCTTAGAAATTGCTCATAGTGTGGTAATTCCTTTTTTCAGCAGTCAAAAATTGCATAAAAATGCAGGCTTTTCAGATTTTCAATTCACTTCAGAATAAGAATATAGACCTATTTCATACATAGAGCTCCCCACATAGGATGTTTAGAAAGGGAGTTAGTGTAGAGCAGTGACCTTGATCCTCTGGGTGGTTTGGACTTCATTCCCTGATGCCACAGCCAGCATGGTCAACAATCATGAGTTCTGGGATCTGGAGTCCAAAACATCTGGAATATGAAAATTTAAGAACCACTGGCCTAGAACAAGTCTTACTTGGAAAGATTAAATAAATAAAAAACCACCATGAATGGAAGTAGGGTGACCAGACATCCTCCTTTTGCAGGACATGTCCTACATTTCAACCTTCTGTCCAGGAGGAATTTCAAAATGTCCTCCATTTTGAGCAGGACAAAGAAGCATTAAGTTATATTTATATTAATGTTTTTAAGCTTTAATTTTGTAAACTTACATTTTTCTTGAATATCCTACATTTTATGATGACTTCTCTTCCTTTGTGATTAGGACATCTGGTCACCCAGGAACTGAAGGAAAATGCAAACTATCACTTCTCTGGAAATATTGGTGCTAGAAGCCACACAGTGTTACAACTGTTTATACGACAGCAATAATCATCTGCTTGTTGTTTCATAAAATTATCACAACTGGTTACATTTAGCAGGAAGAGTGCAATCTGAGAAGCTTCCACTTCAGATCTCAGGATCAATGTACATCTTCCATGGAAGATCTGTTAATGCATCTTCTCACCTTAAAATACATAGATTAAAAAACAACAACAGAGAAATGCCGCAACAGTTTTCAGTTTAGATCTAAGCTGTGAGACAGTGTTTTTAACTTTTCTTGTTATGTGCCTTCAAGTTGTTTCCAACTTATGGCAACTCTATGACAAACCTATTACTGGATTTTCTTGGCAAGATTTTTTCAGAGGGTGTTTGCCTTTGCCTTCCTCTAACACTGAGAAAATGTGATTTGTCCAAAGTGGCTTACTATGGCTGAGTGAGGATTTGAACCCTGGTCTCTAGAATCAAAGTGCAATGGTCAAACCACTACATCATGCTGGCTCTCATTTTAACCTTGCTACTTATCTCATTTCCTTGATCAACATTGCTTTACAAGATGACTCCTGTCTGTGTCTCAGAGGTAAAAATGGAGGCGGTAAAAATAAAGGTAAAATGATATGTGGGTCTACCCTTTTGGCTTACCTTAAAACACCTCAGACTATATTCATTAACTTGATTTGGAGATGGATTGTTACATAAAGTGGGAAATGGAAGCAGCCAAAATGATTAAGCAAATGGCAAAAATAATTTACTTCACAGTATTCCTATTTGGAAGCAACTCCCCTCACATTGAGTGATGCAAACTGGCAGGAATGTTTGTTTTCATTTTGATTAAGTTCAGCAGTGTTTGAAACTTAACATGCTCACTAAAGTACTTAATGAAGACTGCACTGTGTATTTATCATTGGTAAAAAGTAATGAAATAATTTATCATTGCACAAAAGTAATGAAATTACTTATACAAGTGAAGAGGGTAGCAAGAGACAAGTTATGATAGCAGAGTGCTCTAGTAATGTCCTTCAGCTCTGCATGCTTGCAAACTCTCTGGAGGTTTAGGAAAACTGGCACACTCCTACTCCCACATTCCACATCCCTTTCTTCTAAGAAAGAATTTGGAGGATATACTGACATGGGAGGGTTTAGATCATAGAGTCACAAATTCTGTATATTAACTTAGAATCTCTAAAGCCTTAGATGCACAATTCCCAATCAGAATACAGGCACAACTGTTACATATAAGATGACCTTCATTTTTGATGGTTTATGTCTCACTGCCATGATGGTATGTGAAAGTAATTTTTTGTGTGTGCACTAATAAGATTAAAATGTACAGTCTGTACTCTTCCATGGGCTTTACATGAAAACTAACAGTAACTAAACAGATTGTCAAATGGTAAAAAAAGAAAGAACTCAACCAGTCAGTTTTAATTTATTCATGGCTATCAGCTTTTCTTGTCCTATTAGTTGCCATAATAGTAACACAGTGTTGAGCAAAATACCAGAAGCTTTCATTAGAATCATTAACATAATTTGATAACTGATGGTACTTGATTTTTGACTTCTGAACTTTGACTTGAAGCTCAGCGTAAGATGAAATCTCACTGATTGGGTAGGCTTTTTTTTTTTTTAAAGAACACTTCCCTTTGCATTGCTTTGTTAACTGTAATTAATGTTCACATTTGTCACAAGTTGTATTAGATGGAGAAATGGTAGTGATGATAAAAGATGTGACAAAGATGCACACATGTCATCTTCCCCCAATGGTTCTGTGTAATTTAAGTTTAGAAGGGGGGGCTACTAATATAAATGAAGCATCTCTCCCCTCCCAGTGAGAACTGACTCAATAAAGGAGCAGCTTTCAGATAAGTTAATGTGACATTTTGCTAGTTTAATGTCCACATCATCTTATCAAAGTGAATGCCTGCAAATTTTGAGTTGAAGTTTTCATTTTTGTTTTGCTTTTTTTAAAACCACTTAAAAATAAATATATATGCATGACATCTTCAACCTACTGTTTTGACATCTCTTCCAAGGTTTTATTGGTTATGAAAATTTATTGTAAAAGGTTGCACTTTTAAAATATTAACAGAATGCAAATATTAGCCTATTTTTAATCTTTTATGTTTGCTTTAAGAAAAATAGTGTATTTGTGTGTGTGTGTATGATGAATAAATGCATAATGAATTTATTTTCATTATTACCCTATGCATGACTCCTCAGCAGTAAGTCCTACTGTGTTCATTGGAGCCTACTTCCAAGTAAATATGGAAAAGATAGCAGGTTTAATAAATAAGAAATACTCTGTTTTGAAATTACATTGGAAGCAGGCAGTTGAACGATAGAAAATGCTGTTGCTTTTATTCTGTTATTGATTGGATGACTTTTATTATATGGTTCCAAATCTTTGTATGCCATTCTAAGCAATTTTGCTGTACAACAACCTATAGAACCTAGTTTGTAAATGCATGCATACATTATAGCCAAATGCCAAAATGTCAAACGTTGCTGAAAGCATCCAGAAAAAGAGTTTTCCCCACTGTGCTGTTGCTGTGAATGTCACCCTCACACTGGGGAAAGGCTGAAATACCTAACAACATAAAAATATACACATATACATTCTACATTCTCTCTACATTATACATTTATTATATTATTACCACTACCACAACTATACCATTTATATTAGTGGGATTCAAAATAAACTTCTACCTATGTTATTCATTTTTTTTTTCAAATCTGCTATGGGTTTTGTTTTGGCTTCAGTCCTTCTTTGCACAATGCAAAGTCTCTTTTGGTTCAGAGCATGTTCTCTCTTCAGCAGCCCCAGAGCTCCAGAATGAACTACACTTTCTGATAGGTGCCCTCTTGTAGGTATTCTGGGGAAAGAGGGTTCCCTCCCCCCTCTTAGGGCACATCAAGACTAATTTAAAAGACCAGAAAGTCCCAGATTCTGTTCCTATTCTTTCCAATTTTATTGTGGAGATCCATATGTTTTCTTTGGCCCAGAATATTTTCTGTCTCACTACCGGTATGATCACAGACTTTTTATATCAGCTACCTGGGTTGGTTTATTTTAACCTTATATAAAATCAGAAAGATCAGCAACCCAATCTGAAACTGTTTTATCAGTTTGGAAGGGTTCTTTATCTTATTACATTGAGAAAAAAATGCTCCTTGTTGGTGCCTTCTATACTTTTATTGGCCATTGCCTTTACTGTTTTTTCAGAAGCCATGCATCTGCAGGTCTTAATTCTATGTCTTTTGGGTTGCCTGTTAATACAGAAAGCCAATCAATTCTCTGTGTGTACACAGAGGGAGGAAGCTGTACAACTAGGGTACTGGCACAGATAAGCAGGAACCCTACTGGTTAGTCTCAACTAGAGAAGATCCATTCAGTCAATTATTGCATAGTGAACAGACACAAAGATAAAATAAATTGATCTACTCTAGGTGGGCCTAACTATAGGATTTAGGCCAATGGGTCCTGTCTCAAGTCCCCAATAAAGTCTCCTATCTTACAGGACCTCAGAAGAATGAATGATGTCTCTGTGCAAGTTCCTGTAAGAGGCAATCTTTTAGATACCCTGTTCACAGATTTTTTTTTTAAGATAAGTTCATCACTTTGAATTTGGATTAGAAATAAAGTAGGACAGTAAATTCAGTTGCCCCTCCATTTTCACAAACTTGGTGTCTGTGTCCCTTGCCCATTTGTGGGCAGCAAATGGAAGGGGACAATGGGGTTGGCACATGCCACCATTCAAGCCTATGGGGCTTGAATATTTGTGTGTGTGGGGTGGTGGTGTCCGGAATGGATCCCCCGTGAAAACAGAGGGGCGACTCTATACTAGAATTAAAGAAGGAGGAATGAAGATAAGAGGAAGGAACATAAACAATCTAAGATATGTGGATGACACCATACTACTAGCAGAAAACACCATAGACTTGAAACAATTACTAAAGAAGGCAAAGAAGAAAATGCAAAGGCAGATTTATTGTTGAATATAAGGGGGAGGAAATGACCACAGAGGATCTGCACAAATTCAACCTAGATAATGAGGAAATCATGGTTAAAAATTTCCCATACTTTGGATCAAAGATTGATCAGAATGGAGACTACAATCAAGGAAACAGAAGAAGACAAGGAATGGGAAGGGCAGCTATGAAAAAACTAGAAAAGATCCTAAAGTGTAAAGATATACAATAAAACACTCAAGTCAGAATCATTCAACCATTATATTCCCCCTCAACATGTACTGATGTGAGAGCTGGGCAGTGAAAAAAATGGAAAGAAAGAAAATCAACTCATTAGAGATGTGGTACTGCACAAAAGAGCTGAGAGCATCATGGATTACCAAAAAGACAAACAAAGGGATTGTAGAACAAATCAAGCTTGAACTCTCCCTGGAAGCCAATATGACAAAACAGAGGCTGTCATACTTTGGCCACATCATGAGAAGTCATGACTTATTAGAAAAGATGATAATGCTAGGGAAAGCAAGAGAGGAAGACTGCATACCAGATGGATAGACTTAATCAGGGAGCTGACGGGCCTAACTCTATAGGACCTAAGCAGAGTGGTGGAGGATGTGGGGCTTGGAGATGTCTCATCCACAGGGTCACCATGAGTCTGGGTTGACTTAGAGTCAGTTAACAATGACACAATAACGTGGGCTATAAAATGGACACCGCACAGCAGTCTGGCTGCTATCCTTTTCATTAGCTACAATTCCTGAACACATCTGAAGGTTAATCTAACATAAGGTGCATTAAGAAAATGTAATTTTTAAAAAAGTGAGCTATACATTTGCTATATTAGTAATATACAGATTTTTAAACATAATTAAGTATTTTCTGAAAGGACTTTAAAAGGTTTTGTGGGAGGTTGTTTTGTTCTCTTTGCAAATTTGTTTGTGATCTGAATTCTATCAGACAGACAGAGTAGGAAAGAACACACATACACTTGCATGTCCAGAGCCAAAAACGATGCTGGTAAATCAGCTTCTTCAAGTAGGGTTATATTAGGTAAAGATAAAGGTATTCCCTGTTGACAAGGTTGTCAAGTCATGTCCAAACATAGGGGGAGGTCCTCATCTCCATTACTAAGCCAAAGAGCCAGCATTGTCCAAGGACTACTCTGTGATCGTGTGGCCAGCATGACTGCACAGAACGCTGTTTACCTTCCCACCAAAGTGGCATCTATTTATCTACCTGCATTTGCGTGCTTTCAAACTGCTAGGTTGGCAGAAACTAGGGCTAGTGACAGGAGCTCACCCCATCATGCAGCACTAGGGCCTCGAACTGTCAACCTGCTGATCTTCAATCAACAGAGTCAGCATCTTAATCACTTGAGCTACTGCATCCCCATTATATTGCAGAATCAAAAACATGCCAGTCAAGATGTCTCTTTGCATCTGAAAGGGTAGTAATGCTTGCTCACATACCAATCATGTTATGTTGCAAAAGGTGTGAGAATCAGACATAGGATTGTGGGAAGCAAACAATCCAAGTTCCCAACCTTTTTGATTTGTAAAGCTCTTTTTAAAATCAGTTCTATGGCAGAGCCCCTAAGAGGCCTACCCTATGTCCTGCAAGTTAATGGTGTTTAGGAGTAGTGTTACTTTTTATATCTTATTCTTTAATTTCATTCAATTTTTATTTCTTTCATTTTCCTGGTGCAATGGTGGAGAAGCTAGGAAGTGCACATGGAGCCCTAAGGGCTCCTCAGAGCACAGGTTGGGAACTGCTGTTCCAAGAAAATGTGATATAAGCAGGAACCGCAATGCCTGAGTGACAAACTGAAAACACACGAAAGGACAGCATAAAAATGAGCTTGGGTGATATAGCCATTCTACCATATCTAAGAGAAGGAGGCCATTATAGTAATGCATAAAATAACATTTGGTAACGAAACTAGGATAATTTCTTAGCAAAAAGGACATTTAGATAGGTTCTGAACCATTACTCTGAATTGAAAGTATTACTTATGTCTTAAGTTAAATTGAGTACAACTTCGTAAAGCACTCCCTTAAAGGACACCTGTAAGGAATGAACTTGAATTATTAAACCACACTGTCTCATCCTTACAAAGATGATTACCCTGACTCAAAAGAACCATATGCCATATCTGCAAGTGCTCAGCAGGGTTTCTGAGCAACCACCAGCCCCTTCTATAATGTGCCCTAGTGGCACTAGAGAGGCTTCTTCCTGAATTTTCTCAGGAAATTTCTCACATAACAGAATAGTTAACAGATAGTTGATATATTTTTGACATTAATTAGTAGATCCTGCTGCATAATTGAGAGGGGGCTGCCAGGAGCCTTTTTTAGAAAAAAAAATCTATGTATGTGGAACAACTTTTATGGAAACTTTTAGCTGTAGTGTTTTTGAGTGTATTTGGTATTTTTTAATTTAACTTTTAATGATATTTTTGCTATAATAATTTTCAAAGATATAACTACAGGTCAAAACAGGCTGCAGAAATAAGCTAGTTTGAGACCACTTTAATTGTCCTGGCTCAATGCTAGGGAATTCTGGGAACTGTAATTTTGTGAAACATTTAGTCTTCTCTGTCATAGAGCTCTGGTGCCACAATAAACTACAAATCCCAAGATTATTTCTTCAGTGTGTTTTGGCCCTATGTTAGTAAGTTTCATCATAAAAATAACAAAGGAAGGAAAAAAAGGAGTTTTGTGGAACCTTGAAGAGTAGCCATTTTATAGAGACTATCACAGGGGGAATCAGGGGATTAAAAAAGCATTTTGTTGGGAAAGTCATGCAATCACAGCAAAGATTTTCACATGCATCACAGTCTAAGAGGACTTATCCTTGGAAGAACCAAGAATGCACCAGCAACAACCATTTACAGTGAAATCCCGTAAATGGTTTGTTGCTGGAGCATCCCTACTTCTTCCAGGGATAAGTCCTCTCTGATTGTGACGTCGTCTGAAAATCTTTGCAGTGATCGTGTGACTTTCCTGAGAAAATGCCTTTTTAATCCCCTGATTTTTTAATCTACCTGACAGTAAGGGCGGTTCGAAAGTGGAACACACTCCCTCGGAGAGTAGTGGAGTCTCCTTCCTTGGAGGTCTTTAAGCAGAGGCTGGATGGCCATCTGTCAGGGATGCTTTGATTGGGAGTTCCTGCATGGCAGGGGGTTGGACTGGATGGCCCTTGTGGTCTCTTCCAACTCTATGTTTCTATGATTCTATGATTTTCCTTGTGTGATAGTGTCCTATTTCAGCATAGGCTGTTACTGAAGACGGCCTGTGTACAGGCGCATATCTGAAATAAATTAGTTCATCTTAGGGGGGTTGCAGACTGCCAGAAATAGTGTAAATTGAGTCCACTTTTAGGGTTAGTGCTAGGGAGTCATGGGAATTGTTTTTTTTTTTTTCTGAGACATTGAGCCTTCTCTGTCAGAGAGCTCTGGTGCCACAATAAAATACAGTTCCCATGATTCCTAATCCTAATCCTAAAAGTGGACTCAATTTGCACTATTTCTGGCAGTCTGCAACCCCCCTTAAAAGATGCCACAGGACTTCTTTTTCCCTTTCTCACCTTTTTATGTTGATATTTCAACTTTTTTAAAGCATTTTTAAAAAGTTGTCTTGTGAGAAGACTTTTATAAAATAAATAAATAAGGTATAATTCCATAAATTAAAATGAGTAGTGGAGCACAGACACCTCATTCCTAACTCCTCACATTTTGAGATTATTTATGCCCCTCTGGGATCATCCAAAAAAGATGAGGATGCCAGCAAAAAACATGAGTGGCAGGTTCGCTATGTTTCAAGTATAATTAGAGCACTGGTAGGCCCACAATGATCATAAAATGATTGTAAAGGAATGAAATGAAAGTAGTCCATGTCAAAATAAAACCAGTCCACCCTTACTAAAGAGGCAACCTCACATGTTTTGTTTCTAGGAGGTTGCAGGAGATGCTCAAGTTAACACCTTTCTTGGAAATAATAAAAGTTGGGGTTCACTGCTGCAACACAGCATGGGCTGATCATACTATTACCATTCTGAGTTAGGTTTTGCACAGAGCTTCAAACAATTTGTTAATTAATCCATATAATATGAATTTATTAGTTTCACTGGCATCCCCATGCCAGGTGTAGGGGAAGGTAGGGGGCAACAGGCAATTGTTGGGGGGGGGCAAAGGGCATTTGCCCTTCTTATTTGATGTGGCAGCAGTTCCCTCCTCAGGAAGAGGCTGCTGCCATGTTGAGGCCTTGAGGGGCATGCTCACCTCTCCTCATTCCACAGTAGGAGGAGGGTCCAACTGGATCACATGGTTCTGTTTTTGACTTCTTCTGCCTCCTTACAAATGTAAGAGGCTTGCCAAAAATGCAATAAATGGGAGGGCTGTCATGGTCATTTCATAATATCAGGACCTTTAGAGCTGAAAGCTAACATGACACACAAAATCTGTCCAACTAGCCTGCATGGAAGCTGTTGGAGCCCTACTGAGCTGCAGTTAGTGTTATGTGATAGACCCTTTTCAATTCTCTTCTAATATTTATCTATTTTATTTCCTTGTTTTATATATTATTATTTGGAGAAAATTGCAACCAACCCCTTTGTATTCCTTTAGTGCAGTGAATCCCAGACTCTGGCCTTCCAGGGATTTTGGATACCAGTTCCTAGAATCCCAGACCATGGCTGAGGCTTCTAGGAGCTGAGGTCCAAAATCCTGGAAGGCCAACATTTGGGAAGCACTACTTTATGTGTCTATTGCTCTCACAGTCCTGGGAGGGGGATATTCACTGTTGAAAAGTCCCCCAATGTTTTCTCCTCTCTTGGCTTCTCTCCCATCTACCTATAATACAAATACCAAGGTAAGATGGGTGCAAAGAACATGAACTTTTTAGATGTGCTTGGCATCTTTTAAATTGGAGATGCAAAGAACTGAAATTCAGATGTTTGACTCCTCCATGGAAAACGGGTGTACTGATACTGTACCCTATGCTTTTGGTTTGAGAGTAGGGTGGTGGGAGGATATAGTAATTCAGTTGTGTAGTTTCCACTACCTTCACAGACACAGTTGGTGAGGACTTGGGAGAGAGCCTTCTCTGTGGCTGCTCCGAGAGTCTATGGCTACCTCCATGGGAAGTCAGGTCAGCCCCTCTCTGCTCCCTTTTTGCTGGCACCCGAAGAATTCTTATTTAGGCAGGCTTTTGGTGTGTTAATTTTATTAATAGTGTGCGTGTGTGATTGGTATGCTGTTTTAAATGATTTAATTTTTTTACTTTTAAAATTGATTTTAACTATGTTGTTTTTAACTTTTATGTTGGAATATTAGTATTATTTAATTAGTTTTAACTTTTGGAATTAATGTTTTAGTTCTATCATTTTTAAAAATGTAAAGGCACTCCCTGTTGACAAGGTTGTCAAGTCATGTCCAACCGTAGGGGATGCCGTTACTAAATAGTCAGCATTGTCTGAAAATGATTTTGGTGGTCATGTGGCCAGCATGACTGCACCAAATGCTGTTACCTTCCTGCCAAAGTGATATCTATTTATCTGCTTGCATTTGCATGCTTTTGAAATGCTAGGTTGGCAGAAGCTGGGACTAGTGACAGGAGCTCACTGTTCCACATAGGCTCAGATGCACTGAAACATGGCTTAATAAGAATTGTCCAGCCCAATTCACTCAGTGTTCTTTGTGGTCAGCCACTTGCTGCACTTTCAGCAGATCTGTGTCTTCTAGTTGAAATAAATGCACAATTCCTTACTAATCTTTAATATCACTCCTAATTAACTTTTAACAAAGAAAGTGTTTAAAGAGTGAATGAATGGTACACAGTTGAGGCAGGTGGAAGGAAGAAAAGAAAGATGCAGATCAGTGACAAAATTTAAATAAACAGACTGTGTGGCGAGATCCCATTCTTTAGAGTAATTCTTTTCAAACCAACAGTTTCCAGAGTTCCTACCATTATGGACTTTTTAGTCCATCTGGAAAGAAATATAGACTTGGGAAGGCAACTTTAAAATGACAAGAGCACTTTTGAAAGAATACCCCAGAGTCAACTATGAGAACTCCTATGCCAATCTCTATAAACCCAATGGACTTTTCCAAAAGCTATTGTTTAAGTATCAAATTAATTAATGTTACTTAAATGAATTAAATTATTTCAATTAGTAAAGTTAAATTCAATTAATTGACTTCCCAATTTATAATCTTTAACAATAATAAATTAAGGGCCTTTGCAGACTGCCAGAAATAGTGCAAATTGAGTCCACTTTAAGGGTTAGGGTTAGTGCTAGGGAATCATGGGAACTGTTCTGTTTTTTTTTTTCTGAGACATTGAGCCTTCTCTGTCAGAGAGCTCTGGTGCCACAATAAAATACAGTTCCCATGATTCCCTAACCCTAACCTTAACCCTTAAAGTGGACTCAATTTGCACTATTTCTGGCAATCTGCAAAGGCCCTAAGTTTTAAACCTAACAGTGCACACTCTGGTTTTGCAGGTGTTCTCAGATAATTCTGTTCTATTTCAGTTCTGTATTAGTTTTATGAATTTTTTAAAAAAACGACACAATATATTTTAATATCTATATTTGAATATTTTTCTCACTAAGTATGCACTTCTAATTGCATTTTGTCCTATACATTTTAGGTTTGGTTTTTGTTTTTGTTTTTTGGTTCCTTATTTTGAGTTGAGAATTCCATTACACAATCAATAAAAGTATGAAATCTGAAAGACAACTCCATTCCCATTTGCTCATTAGTTCAGGAATTGTGGATTAAACCAATTTATTTTGTTGAATATAACCAGCTGTAACCAACAAGAGTTGAATTAAACTTATAGAATTATTTTTTTGCCAAAAAAAGTTGTACCTATACTGGGGCAGGGGAGAGAGACCCGTGCATTATATGAGAGGCATTATATGAGAGGGAATGAACTTCTCATATAATGAGAAGGATAAAGTATTAGCTCCTATACTAAATAAATTTTAAGTATACATCTGTGACACCTTTTTATCTTTGGTTGGATTGATGTTCAGAGATTACCAACAATAGTGTTATCCACTCCCCATGTACATTTACTGTTGTCCAGGACTGAATCATTTTTATGTCCAAAGTCCTTACTTTTGGAATTAGGAATGAATGCATTCACTTCAGGAAAATACCCGCCCCCATTATATTTCTTAACTCACCACATTTAGCCAGGTTCACTTTGGCACGTTCCATCTATTTCTGATAATTACTCATCATAACCTGTACCTTTTTCAATAATGTGTATGCCATTTTTCTTCCCAACCTGAACATTGTCACAAGGAAAAAAGCCCTCTATTTTAGCAGTTCAAGCCAATGAAGTACTATGAAATAAAAAGATGTTCTATTTTCTGCTGTGATTACGAACAGCCATAATATCCAATAGCCTTTTCACAATGAACCTAGTGTTTTATACCATTGTGTAGGTATATCAGTGAGTGACCCAGGTGGTACTTGTATGTCTGAAGAATGACATCTCGGCTTGGCTGTCATCAAACCCAAGTAATTAAGAACAATCAAGTGGGTGTTAATTGGATATAATGGGACAATCTCCAGTCAGCCTGAGCCTACTATTTGCCTCTTACTAGTAATTATGAACACTAAGTACTCATGCTAATCTCCTCTTTTCCCATGAAGCCAAACAGAGGTGCGGTATTTACTCAGCTGATGGCTTGTTTTGTCTGCAATTTAGTCTGTTTTAAGCCAAGAAACTCGTAATTTGCCAAGCTGTCACCAGCTGCTGACATTGGACAAAAGGATGAGAGGCCCTCAGTGACAACAATTCAGTACATATCATCCAAGAAAAAAGGGCCAATATTAATTAAACTGACCTCTGGTTACATCCACAGTAGCAGCCACACCTGGACATTGAAAGAGTGAAAAATTAAACTTATAAATCTGTATTACTGCACTCAGTTTCTGGCAGGTGCATGCAACTCATTCACAAAAAGTCTGTTTGAAACAGAAACTCCTTTAAAAGGAGGAAGCGAGGGGGAGAAGAAAAGAAATGTACCTGGGTTTTATTTTAGCATGAGCCCTCGTGGAGACAAATCCACTTCGTCAGATACAATACAAAGTGATATTAAATCCTCAGGTTTAAAGCATATCTATACAATTATGGGAGTGGAATGGAATGGAATGTGATCCAGAAGGATGCAAAGTTATGTCTCTTCCCCTAAATTTTCAAAGGACTGGGAGAGGTGATACAAGTCTTTCAGATTTTTATAGTGATCAGTTGGTGTTGATGTGTGAAAGCAATACATCTGCTTACCAATTCCCTGAATTCAAAACACTCTCTGAGAAGATTCCTTTCATTACAGTAGCAAGGAGTCTTGTATTAATATGTGTGGTTTGCCATTAAGCCATTGTGTTTGTTCATCTCTCTCTGTTGAAATATTGGAATTTGTGAATATTAAATTCAGCAGTTTCTCTTTCTAGTTTTCCTGTATACTTTTCTTTCTCAAGGAATGTAACCTGTAAATAAATCCCTTGCTGTGTCTGGGAAGGCTGAAACGTTCCGCATCTGGTTTTTGGGGTATTAACATTCTAATGTCAGATTTGTGTCCATTAATACATTTGTGTAGAGACTGTCCTGTTTGTCCAATGTAGACTGAGGAGGGGCTTTGCTGGTGTAGGATGGCATATATCACATTGGAGGAACAGTAAGTAAATGGACCTCTGATGTTGTGGGTGATATTATTGGCCCCTGTAATATTGCCTCCAGAGTAGATGTGGGGATACAGTGGGTTTATGACAAAAGTGTGTTTACATTAATCCACATTTTTTTCCCAGCAAACTGAAAAAAAAGTTTAGTACCATCACATTATCACTTCAATCTTTGATTTCTACAAATTTAGCATACTGACAAGCATCTGACCAAGAATGACCATTATCACCAATGTAGCGTTAGCTATTAAGTAGATAGCTAGGGCTGCAATCCTATACTACTCTACCCCTGAGTAAGCCTTATTGAGTTTAGTATGACTTGTGCCTGAATGAACATGTGTAAAGATTGTGGTGTAATATTTATTAAAATAATGCAACAAATACTTAAAGTGGGTGGAGGGAGAAATAAGTAAAGTGACTTAACAGTTAGGAGATATTTTAAAATTACAAAGAACCTGAGTCGATGGGCAAGGATAGCACAGGCTGAGCTCATGCTATCCTTGCCCTGGTGCTCATCCTGGTTACTCTTGGAGTCAATGTGGGGATAGGTGGGTGTTCATACACCTGTCCCCACACCGACCCTGGACCAGCTCACTGCTCATTACATGTGATTCCCAGTGATCCATCTGAGAAGCCCCACAGTCAGTCTGTCTAATACAGAAACAGGGTGCCTGGCTGCACATTGCCAGATGCTCCATTTCTGCATCAGATAGGCCAACTAAGGGGCTTCTCAGATGAATCACCAGGCATTACATATAAGGAGGTGGAGGGCTGTCTAAACAGCCCGGTTTTGCCATGGAGTTTCTTGGAAACTCCATTCAAAACCAATTTTTTTTTTAGCCCAGGGTCAAAGTAGATCCTCTGAATCTGTGTTTGTATTGGTGGGATTGGGCCTGATCCCAAAACTTTTTTTTTTTTTTTTTTTTTTTTACCTGAGTCATCTAAACTAGATGATATGAAGCAGGGTAGAAGCCAGGCCATTTGGCCCATGCAGACAATCCCTAAGAGGCAGCAATATGATAGACTCAATTGTTCATTGCCATAGTTTAAATGTTATTCAACACTAGTTTTCAACACTTCCAATGTGGTTGTGTCTGCATGTGTGTTTAAATTTGTAAAATTCCTTCATTTTATTCAACTTGCAATACCTTCATCTAATGAGTGTATTTTTCTCGAAATGACATGATTGAAATAAAGCTTCTGCTTGTTTTATGATATCTGGTTTCACAGGATAAACAAAAACTCTCAAAAGAGATTATTATATTCAAAAAAGACATTACATTCTTCTGGCTACACAGGGGCATTGCTAGGCGGTGCGAGGAGTATGAACTGCACCAGGTGGCACCCTAAGGAGGGTGGCACCACTGCTCCCCAAACATCTGCCTTTTGTTTGCAGAAACAGGATGTGGCACTTGCCTGCAAAAGAGACAATATCCATGAGGAAAGGCTCACTTAGAGGAGAAAGAAGAGGCCTCATTTTAAAAACTTTTAAAATTATTATTGTTGTTGTTGTTGTTGATGATAATGATGGAATTTTTGTTGACTTTTCATCAGAAAGCTCAGGAAAATAAGTGTGATTGATTCAATTTCACGAGCAAAGTGAACATAGCAGAAAATGCATGAGCAGGAAAAATCAAACTAGTCCATTTTTAATCTCCAGCCCCCATGTGTTTTCCAATAGAGAACTAAGACAGAGTTCTTAGAGAAATATAAAAAGGTAAATTTACTTACAATGTCATGGGCATATTCATATACAAGTGAAGCTTCATGTTGCAAAGAAAGTGATGTAGAAAATAGTCTACATGCTTGCAGAGAAAGTTTCTTATCAGTGTGCTAGAAAGTCATGCTGCTCTGGTCAAAGAACAAAAGGAGAAGGAGAAACATAATGGTGATTTGTCCAGAGACAAATATGTGCTCTCTTAGAGGAGGAGGAAATTGAGGGGTCATAAAACAATAAACTATCATAGACATGCATCTGTCTTCTTAGAAGGATCAGCATGCTTAAGTTGCTGAATCCCCAACAATTATTATTATTAAACATTTATTATTCTTTTTAACATGGATGATGATGTCAGTATTGGTATGCATATATATATGTATATATGTGACTGGACACTTAATAAAAATGATAATAAAATAAAATACATTTGATATTAAAAATTATTTAAAAATATCACATCTTGCCAAATTTTCACTTTAGCCACATGAAATGTGCCTGTAAATACATTTAGGCTGCATATATGATATTGTAATTTAAAGGTATCATTATGTGTATGTCACAACTATTGCCATTACATTCAGTGATACACAGGATTATGATTTCTGAGCACAAAAAACCCATGATCTCATATGGGTACAGGTCAATTCGGGGTGACACCATGAGTTACCACACTGGATGACACTACTCCTAGTGAAACCAAAGTGTTCACACATTATATATCCTCCACAACTCTGCGCAAAATGAATTAGAGAATGAACCTAGGGCATCTTCCTTACAGGAAAATCTGGATGATACTAACAAAAGACCTGCCCAAAATCTTTCTGCATGAAATCTCTGTTTGTGATGCAATTTACTTTTAGCAAGAGAGGGTAGAATCAAGAGCATCCCTAAAAGGGAGGACTTTGCTTCTGTAATTCTCTGATCACTGAAAGTCTCATTCACTTTATCATTGAATGTGGGGTATATAAAAATCATTGTCTGGTGAAATACATACTTCAGTAAAGTTGTTGTACTTATTAAAAGTATATGACAGTTAATTTTCTTCCCTGGGCTCTAACAGTACTATGATCAATTAAAATGTTGTAGGTTATGAAACAGATCCTAGGACATTTCCTGATGTTGCTGCACAATTATTATTATTAATGCTTTTCTGTAACTATGAGTTTAATTTTACTAATGTGCAGGATCTGTTCTAACATTCAGCTGAATCTGTGTAATGGTAAATGATTATTTATTTGGGACATGGGAACAACTGAAACTCCACCAGCAAGATTTGAAACAAGCTGCCAAATGAGGGTAGGAGGGAATCTGAATTCACTGTCACAACCTTTATGGAGCTTTCCATGATTGCTTTGTCTATATGGCTGGAGCACCAATATCAGAGGAAAGGAGAAAGAGGCATGGCACAATCATACCAGTGAATATGTAAATAAATAACTGTTGGGAGGGAACATCAAGATGGCACAAGGAAGGCATAAGGAATATCTGGAGATAACTGCCATGAAGCAAGGCAGCCAGTCACCTCCCCCATGTTTGAACAAGCGTAGAAATGTAAAAGGGGCCAAAACCCCTTTTGTAAAAATATAATTGCAGAAAACATTAGATTGCAAGTACTTAACTGCCAATTATGATATATTGGCATCTTCTTGGGTAAAAGAGACTTATCTGGCAATTCCTATCACAACAATCTTTTCTATTTGTACATACCAGAAAATATGAATTTCTGACCAATGAAAGAAAATATTTCACAGATGAGAAATGGCCCACTTAACTATTCAGACAGAGTTTCAAGAACTCTGCCTACGGCACTGCAGTCATAATTCCTTCTGCATCTCTGTACCATATGCTCACATCTGTAATGAACACACACAATACTCAGGGCTTTGGGGATGGCTCTGGGCCTTACAACACCAAAGCATGTGCACAAAGTGACTCTGAGGAAATCAAAACTGCTGAACAGCAAGATCTTAATAGTGCAATCAAAAACATGTTTCTACGTGGAAGAATGTTCCAGAGCATTTCACAGGGTTCAGTCCTGAGTATGAACAGATTTGAAAGCTGCTAGTTATGGCATCATGTCATGAAGAAGGTCCCCATAATCATACTTGCCCCAGGAATCATTATCCCAATCTCAACCATGCTGATAAAATAAACCTATCCATGCCTGGAATGAAGATTGGTAGGTCTGTTATGTCCCTAGGAGTCAAAGCATGACGTTTGGGAGCTATACCATTGACAGATTTTT
>JAIPUX010001232.1:4665193-4691699 GCA_020142125.1 Phrynosoma platyrhinos
GGATGACCCTTGTGGTCTCTTCCAACTCTATGATTCTATGATTCTAGGTGTTCAAAGAAAAATGTTAACTTTTTTGTTGTCTTAGCAGCAATGTAAGAGTGTGGTTATTTGAGGCCAATTTGTCTTAGGATAATGGTGGGGGGGGGGGGGGGGGGAGGGAGTAGCTACCCATTGTGGCAACTAGCAAAAGCAGTGGAGAATCAGAAAGTACACCAGAAAGTTCCTCATAAGACACTTCAAGCACCAGTGTTTTTAGTGTCATGACTTATTTTATTGCATAATGATAATTCCTTTACTCTTTGCGAATGGTAAGTCATGACTGGAACATGGATCTCTGTGTTTGATGTGATTTGTGGGCAATCACCGCTGTGATCTGAACATGTATGCTCCTTAGAACACATATAGAAAACACTCAAGATTCTGTTTTGTGGATGACAAAGCTATATAAAGGAGATGAGGTCTTGCATTCAAAGACAACTGACTGTAAATAATGTTATTGTTCATTTCTAAGGAAAGATAGCAATAAAACCCAGTGGCCAGTAGAAGCAAAGGTTTAATAATCAGCACACATTAAATGGTGAAGATATGGCTGTATTAATCTTTTGGGAGAGAGGTAGCCTGCTTAGGTAGTTGCCAGACCTTGAGCTTTGTTGTCTGAAATGGATCACGGCTTTCTTTGACAAGACAGACTTGAAAGATATATCCCTTTAATTCTGCTGCCCCCACCCTAACACACACATGCCTACACGCACACACATTTTTACTTCACATTCACAAGTGTTGAAACTCATTGCTTCTGGAAATGAAGATGCTCTGGTGTCAGCTGTAAAATCTGTATCTCACTTTCTCAGACAAGTGGATATTTATTGACAGGGTGTGAGAGAAAGGGAGAGAGGAGAGACTGCTTGTCCTGGAGCCAGTAACCTTGGTGAAGATGCAATGTCACAAACACCAAGCCATCATTCTCACAGATGTACAGCATATTATTTAAAGGGAAACAAATATCAGGCACTGAATGTCACTGCAAGGACACATCTCCTGCCTCTTAACTAAACTTATCAGTGCTGTGGTTTAATATCATACCTTTCTCATCCCTCCCTCAAATTCATCTTGCTGAACAGCTCTTGACACTACCAGAGAGCAGTCAAACAACTAAGATTTAGTGGCATTTGCTTCAAACCATGGCTAGATTTATTGACATCTTTCCCCTTCTTTCTCCCTTGGTAATTGCACACAGGATTAATTTTAACCATTGCTTAATCGTTAAATTCAGAACACAACACATGACTCATAAGAACAGTCTCAGCAACAATGCCACATACATGGTGTCTCCCAGGTCCAAATCTAATATGCCACTTACACCATTTGGACTCAAAGCCCTGCCAGCTTTCTGTTCTAGCTATTTATTATTTTATTGTTTATTTTTATTTTATTTCATTTTATTTGGACAGCTAACTGAATAACACTAGTTAAGCAGCTGAGATAGATGGAGATAGAGATAGATGGCTCTGGATTTATTTCATATTTTCAGGATTTTTGTCATTAGTATGAACTATGGTATAATGCTAGTAAAAAAGCAAAACTAATGAATCAGTGTCTAGTTGAATTTATTCTTGAAAATCCATACCTATTTCAATAATTTGTAAGGGACTTTAAATGTGGACAATTTTCTTTCACAATATCCAGGACTTAGTTAAAAAGAATAGACCCAAATCTTCTGAGAGAGACAAAAAGGCCATGATCTTTTCTTAACAGCAGCCAGAAAGAGGGTTTCCTAAAGCTCCTGGTCATGCTTTCCAACAATTAATACTGAAAAGCTGAACTTGGAAGATCTAGTGAGCTATCACAGATAATATCAAAGCTTGGAAACCTTACTTTGAGGGGATTACAATTCTCAAGTACTCTGGGAGCTACAGTCCAAAACAGCAACTTTTTCAAGCTTTGGCTAAGCATTAATGAAAAATAAGACCTAGAACAAAATGCTGTGGTACATCCTTTTTCCTAAGAAGAACACCTTTGTCCAACTAGACATTCATACAAGCTGGGCATTCCACTCCCCAACCACCCAGGTTCACCATTTTTTAAAAAAATTCCCACCTGACTCTCAATCTTTCATGACTTCTGAGTACACAGAGTCTTCACAAAAGCCACATGAAAGTGAATACAGAATACAGCCCACTGATGGGCTGATTCTTTGGCAAAGAGCCACACCTGGGGTGGCTTCCGGTTATGTTTGGGGCATGCAGCATCTGGACACCATGCTGCCAATGCACCCCATCAGTGGCTCTCTTGGACCATCCATTTGAGGCCATAGAAAATACTTGTTACTTTAGCATTTATAAAACTAGGGTTCTTTTTATAGCATTTATATTTCTTCAAAATATAATCTGATAAAGCACTTTCTGTAACCAGCAACCTCCATTCTCAAGCCAGTGCTACTTGCAGCTAGTGAAGCTTATGTTGCTAAGAAGCACAATGACTCAGCTAATCTGGAAACCATCCAAGTAAACAGGAAAATTACTTGCTCATATACCATCCATACAATTGAACTGAGCATTGGGTGGCAAGAAATGTTACCTACATCTATTTAGAGGATTTATTTTCAGAAATATTATGATAGCCAAATCTTGGAAAGTTACTTTTTTAAAAGTAATTGATTGCTAGCTCAAAGGATGATTCTGCCCCCAGCTAAGTTACCATCATAGTTACTGAAAAGGTAAACTTAACTTCAGTACTGCCGTCCCTCCATTCTTGCAGACTTGAGATCCGTGGTTTTGAATATTTACGGAGGGATGACCTCCATTAAAATCAATGGGGCATGCCCTCACGGGGGTGCACCCCATTCAAGCCTATGAGGCTTGAATATCTGCAAGTCTCCATTTTTGTGGGGGGGGGGGCCTTCAGAATGAATCCCCTGCAAAAACAGAGGGCCAACTGTAGTTGCTTTTTTAACATTAAAAACACACGCATCAAAACACTACAGGTTAGTGGTCTGTGACACAAAGCACACATTCAGTATTGGGGCCACACACTTTTATACTGCATCCAATTCTGGTCACCACAGTTCAGAAGGAATGTTGACGAGTGTGTCCAGAGGAGGGCAACCAAAATGGTGCAGGGTCTGGAAACCATGCCCTATAAGGAGCAACTTAGGGAGCTGGAGATGTTTAACCTGGAGAAGAGAAGGTTACGAGGTTTAACCTCTTAAATATTTGAAGGGATGTCATATTGATGAGGGCGCTATCTTGTTTTCTGCTGCTCAAGAGAATAGACCACAGAGCAATGGATGCAAACTACAGGAAAAGAGATTCCTCATCAACATTAGGAAGAACTTGTTGGTAGAAAGAGCTGTTTGACAGTGGAACACAGTCCTTCAGAGTGGTCGAGCCTCCTTCTTTGGAGGTCTTTAAATAGAAGCTGGATGGCCATCTGTCAGGGGGTTGCTTTGATTGTGTATTTCTGCATGGCAGGGGATTGGACAGGATGCCCTTGAAGTTTCTTCCAACTGTGTGATTCTATAAAAGTAATGAAAATACTTCTATCACAGAAGGAGTGAGGTTATCCCTCATTGCACTACAATTGTATTGTCCATACTGATTTGTAGCAGCTCTCCAGGATATTTTTCAGTCTATTTCTCAGGATCTAGGAACTTTTGCATACAAAGCATGTGGTCTCTCCACTGATCTATGTCAATTCAATTCAGTATGGCTTCAAATTAAGTTCATTAAGTACAATAACCAACAGAAAGAAAGAAAAAAAGAAAGATGGATGCTAGAAAGACACAACTTCATTTAAAATGGTGTATATTTTGGGGCCTCAATTATTTTGGCTGTTTCTTCATTTCTCCCAGAAAATAACCTTCTTCTTCGCAAAACCTAATCTATAACATATTTGTAAGTAACCCCCTTTCCCCCAAAGAGAGAGAGATTAGGCCTAGAAGTCAACAAATATTTTATTTCTGGGGGGAAAACATCCTTATATTTATATGTAAAGATTAAATAAATCATGATTACGACAGTAAACATGTAAATTCCCCATCCGTAAGCACTTCCTTCCCCCTCCCCTCAACACTAACAGCTGCAATAAAGCTTTAAATGTAAAGCTGTGCACAACCAGCCATAAAAGTATGTAAAATAAATGAGGATAACATAATGAGGGAATCCAACATTCATCTCATAAATATAACATAACGACCACAACTAAAATGTCAGAGAATCTAATAAATCAATATGGTAGGACAGAGCTATCTTTATACTCAGCATACATAATATATATATTTACATGCTAGATTTTTTAAAAAAAAATGAGAACAAAAATGTATTAAAAATTTAACCCTTCATTTTCATTATCAGATTCTCCAACACTTTTCTCTTGCAGTTTTCCACTACATTTTCTGCTGAACATAAATCGCTGGCAGTTATACCTACATACATAAGAACACTATAAATACAATGGGCCTTCCATTTCCACAAATTCAACTATCCACTGCTTGAAAATATATATATATTAAATTCCAAAAAGCAAACCTTGATTTTACCATTTTATATAAGGGACACCCTTTCACTACATCATTGTTTTTAGTGGGACTTGAGCATCCACAGATTTTGATATCCACAGAGGGTCCTGGAACCAAATTATAGCAGATACCATTGTACATATTAATATATGTATGTATGCATTCATACCTTTGTGTATTACACCCACAGAAATATTAACTTTTAATGTCTTCTCCCACAGGAAAAAGCGGACTCGTGCTAACATTTACAAGATGCTCTCCTTTTGTTTTCTTCACTGGAATCCTGCAATACTTTTAGGTATTTTGTCCTTTCCTATTATAAAGGTGTGTATTTTAGGTTGAATTCAAAGAACCACTAGTAAAGTTCACTTGAGTGGCAGTGCTTTCTTGAACTTTTCTTGCACAGAGTATTTGCATACTCTGGAAGCTAATCCTGGAGGAGGAGGCTTGGCAAAAACTGGCCAAAACCAAGCCAAGAAAGAACTTGGAAATAAAAAAGTCCGGAAAGCCTTATAACTGATGGAAAGAGGTACACATATTTGTGCCTCTTTGTTGGAAAACCACACATTTTTTCCTATCACGGTCCTGTATATGAGCTCCAATTACACACATACACACACAAAAGACTTCCCACTGAAGCAATCTTCCATAAGTGTGGTTGATGTGTAGGCACATCACAATGCTCATCTGCTTTCAACAGAAATTGCAGGCTGCACCTGTTGATGTGCAGAACGTTTGAGCACTTTGCATATTATGAAATATGGCAAGGAAATTTTACGGCAGCATGTGGTTTAAAAATGTAGCTTGTGTTATGAAGTCCTTTTTAATGATTAGCACAATAAAATAAGGTAGGCCCTTGGTATCCACTGGGGTTTGCTTCTAGGATCCCCCATGGATACCAAAAACCATGGATGCTCAAGTCCTATTATATACAGTGGCATAATAAAATAGTGTCTCTTACATAAAATGGCAAATTACTTTTTGGAATTTATATTGTTAAAAAAAATATATTTTCAAGCTGTGGATGGTTGCATCCGTGCATGAAGAATCCGTGGATAAAGAGTGCTTCCTGTATATTAATATGGCTTTGTATTAAGATTCTCTTGTGCAGACAGTAGTATGCTGACACATCAAATCATAGTATTTTTCATGTAATAATCATGTTCTACCTGATGTTACATTCATATGCCATTAAGATACCTAAACCTATTGCATTCCATAAATGGCTAAGACATGAAAATGTCAAACATGCTGGTAGATTGAAACAGTAGCATCACTAGGGGGTGCAGGGGGTGTAGACTGCACCAGTTGACACCCCAGAAGGGAGGTGACACCCGGTGACACCCCCACCCCCACAGGCAGTGCCCTGTCCCATGGGTGCTGCCGGAGACGTGCAGCCACTACTCCAGCCTGCTGGTATGCTGCTTTGGTCTGCATGGGTGCTCCTGTGCACTCCCCCACCCCAGAAACCATGCCAGAAGTCCCAGTGCCAGAAGTACCCTCCTGCACTGGGTGCCGCCTGGTGTGGGAATGCCACTGGACTGAAGAAGCCCTAATATGTACAAGTATTATTGGCCATATTGAGCATTTTATGTCTTCTCCTAGCCTCTTAAAGTATGAAGAAGAAGAGGAGGGGGGCGTCCAGAGTTATCACTAAGAAAATTGCACCCCTGGAAAAAACACTCTCCATTTTTTGTTTCCATTCAGTGTCATATCTGGAGATACTTGCAAAGTTAACTGTAATAAAATAGGATTGTCAGGGATTCAGTATTGCTCACTACAAACTGAGAGATTAGAAGTCCAAATACTATCCTGTTGCTTGGATTAACAGTTCAACCACATGTAGGGTCCCCTATCCCACCCAATTTTCCCCTATTGGAACTGGATTCTGTCTTCATGTCCAGTCTCTCCTGGGACAACAGTTCAAAGCATCTGCCAAAGAAAATGATGGAGAAACATCTCAGCCATTCCAGAAGGGGCATGGGATGTTTTGCTTAGACAAAGTTTATTCAGAGGCAGTTTTTCCTAAAATGATGCACTCAACATGGGGACCATGGAAAAACTTCTAAGACTATGCAGAAAATGATGCAAAATACTCCCAATCAGGTGGGGAAGAAAGAGACTACTTCCAAGTTAATCCAAGTTGAATAGGAGAAAGTTCACCCATCTACAAAAGGAAAGGCTGTTTACCCACACGCAAACCTAATTACGAATAATAAAATTCAAAGACATACTCATGTTAGTCTGGAAAATCAGTATGCGGATCTTGTAGCATCTTTCTATGAGCCAATTGCACAACAATTTCACTATTTGAAGATAATGGAAACATAGCGATATAGCAATTGATATTTTCACACAGTCACAAATTTGGGTGATAATAATGGTACAAAAACAAAGGAAAACCACAATTGTGTTCTGCATACATCTATTCTTGCATTGTTAGTATGTCGTTATTGAGCGTTTCATGCATGTACCGCTTTCATGTTACTGCACATGTCCGAAAGTCATTGTTCCGTCCCGAACAGACAAAAATAAAATTTATATATTTAACATCATTAGTTTTATCCAGTTGAAAGATGATTGTGCCCTATACCTCAAAATAAGAGATAAATCCACTCCAAAAACAATACTAACAATAAGAATGAATGGCTAATACCAAAATGCAATCTGGGAGAAGGTCCCAAATTGCTCTGCGATAGTGAGAATGAAATGTTATTGGCTCCTGCATCTTTGTGAGAGCGTGAATGAAATGCTATCAGCAAGCCATTCATGGGGTTTGTCTATGAATAAGAAGTTATGGGAGCACTCCATGTTGTTAATGGGAGAAGTATGGAATGAGTGCAACGTTGTGAGAAAATCTTCACTCAGATCACACAGACATGGCAGGAGTATTTCATTTTTCTCCTGTTTTGTATCCCCGTATGATCATCTCTGTACACTTGAACATGCATCTGAGGGAGTAGGTTAAAGTCTAAAAAAGCTCTCACTACAAAAGCATCCTTCTGGCTCCCATGTTTCTTAATGCACATGTTTTAATCAATTTCCATCTAGAGTGACCTTTTTGTTCATATACTTTCTTTTTGGCTAAGCATCCATATATTATTTCTTTTGATACCATTTCTCTCTTATATTAAGTCTGATTTTTTAAATCACCAGGTTTTTTTTAAATCACCAGTGCTAACTCTTTATTGCACTCAAATACACTCTTCTTCCAGAATACGTCCTTGGTGTAGGAGGAATCTTGTGTACACCTATATTAGAAATCCTACAATGGGGTTGTATGCAACATGGTAAATAAATCAGTTAAACTTATGGTCACTTGTGTTGAGCCTGAACTCATATTCAACAGAACACACAGAGATTAAATGTCTTTATTATAACCAGTATCCAAAATAAAAGGAAAACTAAATCTGGAATAGACACTTAAAGCTGCAAAATGGGCCTTCAGCATGTCTTTAAGTTTCACCCCAATACCTCTATCTGTGTTCTATTTTTCTCCATGTTGTCAGGCCACCTTTTAAAAAAAAAGCCACTAAAAAAACCAACCCTTTCTCTAATCTATTACACAATCAATACTGCAGTGAGCATGCTGTGCTGTGAAAAGAGGACTTGAGAAACACTAAAATCAATCATACCTCTTTGCTAAGTACCAAATTGCATGGATAACCATAAGCCCACAAAGAATAAAACCAAAGGTTTGATGAGAGCAGTTTGTTTTACCATACTTGCAGCAATTTTGAATCTTCTGTGCTCCACCCATTTGGTTTTCTTTGAATTTTTCTTTTTTTAAAACTCTGTTTCAAATTGGCCTGACAGGGAACAGAAGTTGATTATTCTCTTCCTCCAACTTTTCAATTAGTGGAATAAGAGGAGGATTTAGACTCTGAAGGGCTCCAGAATCCAGCTGGCTCAAAACCCTTCATTCATATTCACATTTTCTCTCACTCACACACACCAGTGATTACCTTCAACTACTACTTCCAATAGCCTCAGCTTTATAAATCAGTTACAGTCTTGGACCTGGGTACAGCTGCAGAGATTGTCTAGCTTTCTTTTCCCAAAACAGTGCTGACCTCTTTATCCATTAAATGAATAGAAATATAGAACAAAATTACCCCACTGATGAGGTGCCATTGTTGCTGGGAATTTGTTCATTGCTCAGGCCCTAAGCCAAGATAAAAAGATACCCTTCTATCAAATGGGATTTGACTTTGATGTTTAGGAAAACAGCAACATAAACAAGTTACAGGGTTTACACACAGAAGCAATGCACAAATGAAAACCATTCAATTCAATCCATAGTGTGTCCTCCAAGAAATATTCATGACAGAAGAAAAAACTGAGATGCATCTGCCCATTTCCAGATCGTTCTCTTCTCTCATGTTCTAAATTACCTGTGCAAACTGTGTTACTAGACAGATTTTTTTTTAAAAAAAAGAAGTCAGTTGGAATTCTTTTACCTGTATCAGAGGTAAAAGCAAATAGTAAGAAAATAAAAATGGTTCAAAGGCTGTTAGTTCTAAGACAGTGAAGATACATAATAAGGGGGACAGGGTTCAGAGCCCAACTGGGTCACTGGGTGACTTTCAGCTACTTCTACTCTCTCAGTCTTAAAAGAAGGCAATGGCAAACCTTTACTGAAGAAAAGTTCCCAAGAAAACCCTATGACAGAGTTTACTTAAGTCAGAGTTGACTAGATGACACATAACAACAAATAAAGTTACCTTTACAACTGTTGTTGTAGTAGTTTTGCTGCTTCTTTTTGGACTGGAAAAACACCAGATTGGGGCCATGGCATGAGGTAGTCATGGCCCCAATCCAGTGCTCAAAGGGGCAGCACAGAGCTGCTCCATTTGGGGAAGTCTGCTTCTCCCCTGTGTCTACCCCAAGGTCACCAAGCTGGTTTCCATGGCCTAGCAGGAAATCAAATTCTGATCTCCAAAGTCCTAGTCCTACACTTAAACCACACCACTATATTGGCTCTAAAATCTAAGAACCAAGACCATATCAAAGCAAAATTCCTGGGCAAAGAAATAGTGCATATGTACTTCTATAAAATGGGGGGGCGGGGAGGTTCCCCTGAACTTCATGGAATGCAAACATTTCCTTACAGATGTATGGTGACAACATGAAGATATTCAACAGGGAGAAAAGGAAACTACAAGAGAGAAATTTTTTTTCAAAAGCAAAGGAATGACATTCTGTGAATGCAAATAAGACAAATATTCTTTATATGCAATTCTAACAGATTGACCTATGATATAAAATCATATGGTGAAAAGTTAGCATGAGATGAACAGCACTTTGTTGAAATGTAAGAACAAGAAGAAGTATTCAACTGAGGGCTCAGAGAACTGTTCATTTGGTAAACTGTTTAATGCATGCAAAGCAAGAAGAAATACATCAATAGCCCCCAAAGATCATTTTCAAAACTGAGCACTGTTTCCACAGAACTTGCAGTGCAACTATTCCACTTGAGAAATGAATGAAGTCTTATGGTGAGCAATAGTGTAAACTATTAGCCTCTTCTTTACAACAATTAATGAGAAATATCATTTATTCAAAGGGGTGGAATTGTATTCTCAATATTTAATAAAGGAGGATAAAAATATGAATTACAGATCAATTTCCCGATTAACAGTAGTAAATTTCCTGATTAACAGTAGTAACCAAATAGTTTGCATCATATTTATTAACAAGAGACTAGACTACGCATAAGTATATTACATGAATTGCTGCAGATTTTCATACATTCACACCAATGCTTAATTGTATTCACTTTCCTGAGCAAATGAGCATCTATTTGCTCTCCCTATACTGAAAATGTGCAGCCATGTGAATCCATGCGAAGTGAATGGATGGCCAAATGTTCACTAATGTATACCCTCACAGATATTTTGGTAAAAACCACAAATCCTTTTTTGCAGAGTTTATGGAGTTTCCGCTACATGAAAAGCTCAAATTCCTCCAAATTGTGTGTGGCTGGATTACAGGCTATTTGATTCAAATGAGGAGTATTTTAATCATTTAGACAAGCTCAGGTTGGATAGACTGGATAAAAGAAAGAAACATTCAGTGCTTGAGAACAGTTTTTTTTAATTTTCTCAATTGGTTCACAACTATGTTAAAGAATTGCACTGTATATTATGCATTTGTTGATCTGAACAGTATGTGTATTTGATTTGATTATCAAAGAACGTTTGTAGATGAAATTGTCCCAAACAAGCAGTGATGGAAGATTTTACTGGTCATAAGGTTTCACACAGAAACCTCAGTCAATATGTCATTCTGGAGAAGTATCAAACATTATTCCAACATCTAGGTGGGTATGACAAGATCAACACCCCACTGTTTAATTTGTAAGTTAGCAACATTGTTACTACTTTTATCAGTGATGATTATAGTCCATGTACTTGGGAAATATTGTAGACCAATTACTTACCTGCTCTATGCTGATGATACAGTTCCCATGTTTTTCTTATAAGTGGGTTTAAGAATAATACGAGATTTCTGTATTTTTTGTAAATCCAAATTAACTATTAATTATGATAAAACACATATCATGGTTATCAAGAAAGAGCAATAACATGATAGACGGACTATGAAAGGATGTCAAATTGCCCAGGTTAAAAAAATTAAAATATTTAAGGGTCATTTTTACCAGGTCAAGATCCACTAGAGAGCCAGTGTGGTGTAGTAGTTTGAGCATTGGATTAAGACTCTAGAGACCAGGGTTTGAATCTCAACTTAGCCATGCATTTACATGGGTGACCTTGGGCTGATCACATTCTCTCAGCCTCAAAGGAAGACAAAGGCAACCACCCTCTGAAGTAACTCATGAAGAAAACTCCATGATAGGTTTGCCTTAGGGTTGCTATAAGTCAGAAACCACTTGAAGGCATACGGCAAGCAAATGCAGGTTTAATAATTGAGATCAATTGATTCAGCCTGCAATTAAAGTGTATTAAGCAAAAGTAGTCGGAAAAACTGCCCCATGGAAAATAGCTCCAGAACAACTCTGATCTGCAAAAGAGTGAATCTATTCAAAATCAGTATTTAAAAATCAATGTTTCTGCTTCAAAAGTGTACACCATATTCCTCATTGCAAGCTGAAGTTAATATGCCAAATTCAACTTCACTAATAAGTAGCACACCTAGGTTTTTGGATTTGGTTATCCTATGAAATTATATATTGTTAATTAATTAATTTTATAAAATTAATTTTTTTGTGGGCTGTATGACCATGTTCTAGAAGTGTTTCTTTCTGATGTTTCACCAGCATCTGTGGCTGGCATCTTCAGAGAAGCCTTTGACTTCACATTGGTAATTTAATATTGCTTTTATTTGATGTTTTAATTTTGTTTGTTTTTTAATTATTTAAAAGTATTTCAAAATGTTTTTATTTGTGAGCTGCCTTGGGTCTGTTTATGGGAGAAAAGCAGCATAAAAATGACATAAATAAATAAAAATAGGAAAATAGGGGAAAAATTAAGGCACTGATCAGTATACCAGATACTGACTGGGCCAAATCAGTTCATAATCTGATATCAGAAGTTCAATTTTCATCCAAATTTTTATTAATGGAAGAAGAAATTAATTGAACTTGTGAGACACTGCATTTTTATGATAGCTCTCCATCGATTGTTGCTTGAGTTCTACACACTAGGAATATCTTTTTATCCAAGGGTGAATATCAGGAGTTCTCTCACACCATACATAAAACTTACATACGATAAATTTGGAAGAGTAATTACAGTGACAAGATAAATAATTTTCTCTTTGCTGTACATTTACATGGTTTAGAGGGAACGTGTTGAGGGAACATTGGAGCCAGTGTAGATAGCCTGCTGAAGAAACTCTGGAAGATAGACTGTTGTGGTATTGTTTGTACAACAATCCAAGGTTTGAAGACATAGTGCAATGATGGAGAAGGGAGTCATTGGACAGTACAGGATATGTTTGTCTGCTTGCTGACTAATCAGATCCTTAGAGTCTTAATTTAACCACTCTTCTAGAGGTAGTTCAGTATATTGAAATGGACTGGGGCAAATTCCATAACATGAGCAACTAGCATGAATGCAGATAAATGAAGATGGGATGAAAAAGGAAAGGGCCCAAAATTTGGATCATTATGGTTTTACATACAAACCTGTATGTAAAATGTGGTAGGAAAGTCAGTATGGCATAATGGTTTGAATGCTGGACTAGCACTCTGGGAGAACAGAATTCAAATCCCCACTCAGCAATGACAACCCACTTGGTGATCTTGGAAAAGCCACATGCTCTCAGCCTCAGGAGCTAACAAATTGCAAAACTCTGAACAAATCTGCAAAGAAAACTCTGTGATAGGGTCCCCATAAATCAGAAATGTCTTGAAGGCACACGCAACAACAACATCTACTTTATAGAGACTGAGATAGGGTTTGGGGAAATGTTATATAACTGCAAAAAAGATAGTTTGAAGTTACTTTTTGTTAAATATTGTAAAAGAGATAAGCCAATGCTTTCAATAGATGTTATCTGAGTTACGACGCCTCAATACTGTGTATGTTTATGTCCTTACAACTAAGAATAACATATGTATGATGTTCCCTACAAGTTTGAATTGTTTATAAATGAAATGTGTGTAAACGATGCAATACTGATGAAACAATTTATCTGGTGTGAAAACATGTATGTGACACAACGATCCTCCCCGTATAAACTAATTTAATAAATTGATAGAAAGTTTAAAAAGTCACCTGCTTATTCTCCTGTTAAATTTCCTGTTACATAAATCTCCTGAAATAGGAATATTGGTGTTGCTCTGCTTACTAGACCATACAGTTGGCCCTCCTTATCCATGGATTCAAGCATCCATGGCTTGAAATTATTCAAACAATATATAAATTCCAAAAAAACAAACCTTGATTTTGTCATTTTGTATCGGGGACACCATTTTACTATTTGTTGTATTTAATGGGAGTGGAATCAAACCGCTGAGGATACCAAGGATCCACTGTTGCTTACATCCTTAGGAGCTTAAATGATCAAAATGCTAGCAAAGCAGTCAAGCTTCGACACAGATTGACAAACATAAAGGCAAAGAACTTTCAGTTTCTCTCAATAAGGAGATGAGGGTGGAGAATAATGACTGTTTCATCCTTTGGTGATTTTGCTGTGTTTATTGAGATTTGAATTAATTTTGTTTTAACTGATGGCCCATGCCAGTGCTGTACAGCTCATTCATTCATATTGGATTTGGAAATAAGCAGCAAGAAGCAAAGTTTAATTTCATTATACAGAAGTAGTTCTGTAGAACACCATTAGGAAAGTGTAATCTAATAAAGCAGTAGCCATTTTGAGATGAGCTGTGATAAAGGTAAAGGCAGAACAATGTTGCATTGGTTTGTTTCACACTTCAGTCATCTGTGCCATTAGTTTATAAATTTTCCATCATCAAATATGACAGACAGCAATTTCCACTATTTTTGGAAACAAATTCTTCTTGAAAGCAATAATGGCAGCTTGCTGCCAGTTATAACAGTCCACAGCAACACTATTATTTTACCATCCAATATTGTACCTAGGGACAGTCAAGAGATACCCCAAAGAAAATGTGGCAAAGTTGTTGCTATGACTCACATTAATGGTCCAATCCATCTTGAGCATAAATCAGTGGGTTTTGTTTTAGGAAAGGAGTACAACAACCAAGAAAAATCAAGTGATATTACACTGGTACAGCAACAGCCTTTTATCAAACAAATGTTTTATGGTAAAATATAAAAATACAATTGCTTTTTAAGCTTAATCTGTATCATTACTTAAAGAAGCTAATATGTGTACTATAAATTACACAAACTTATTTATTCTGATCTATTAATGAACACTTTTTTGATATTTTAGAAGATAACAACTATCACTGAATCATAGATCACAAGGTAGCAACTGTTAATCATGGGGAGTTCTGTTATAAAACATAGGATGGATGTGAGCATATCCAAAAATACCTCTGTACACATTGGGCAATACTTGAAGCATTGAAAATACATAATAAAAGTTCATTAGTGAAACCAAAATATTAATATCCAACAAAGCAAATTAGCATTTCAATCAGCAGACAGCATCACTTTAAATATGTCCAAAGTACTTGGTGATGCAGAAATTTCTAGTTTTCCCACCTTCCATTAAAATTCAATTAAACATATATTAAATTAGGCTTCTTTGGGAAGGCATTCCAAACTTTAATGCCATGTGAGAGAAGGGTGTGTGAATTCATTGTATATAAATCCTCCTAAAAGATGGAAAACAGAGCATACCATTTCAGCAACTGAGGTCTCTCGTATGAGAGCAGGTCTTCTCCTAAGACCTCCTGTCCACCTGAACAATTTATTAAATTATCCTAAATCATGCTAAAATTGTTCTCATTATGAGAATATGCCTATATCACCTTGTCCACTGACAAAAGATAATATGCAAGAAATTTTACTCCTGGATTATTTTTAATGTATAGTTCTCTATGGGGCTGTACAGACAACCTGTTTGAGCCTGCTTGGGGCTGGATTGGGGGCATGGCATATAGACACCACTTTCCTGAGAGCCGACTTATCAAAGAGAAAAGCTGGATGTATGGGGAAGGGACAGCTTTTTTCAGCCCCCAAAAGGAGCAGATCTTATTTGTTCCTTTTTGGGATGGATTCTGGCTGGATTGGGGCCAGGAATCTGTTTGCCCTGGTTCTAATCCAGCCTAAAAGGGGCAGCTCTAAGCCACCCATTTTGGACTGTCTGTATCCCCCCTATAGTACTGCACAGGACTATAAATGTACCAAGAAGAAAAGTTGGTCAGTCTTTTGGTAACTCTTCAAAATATCCACATTAAATTCACCACTTAACACTCTAGCTAAGCAAATGCACACAGTAGTTTGGGAAGCAATGAAGGTCGTGATCTGTAAAGCTACAACACTATAAATTTTAAAACAAAAATCAGTTTATTAGCCTCTTATGTTGAAATGAAAATATTGCACAGTTTCATTACCTTAGTTCAAAATAGGCAGAGTAATATCATGACAAAATTAACTTTCATTCCAAAAATGGGCAAGAGATCCCAAAAGAGAAACCCCTAACCCTCTACAATGGTAGTGAACCAGGATCTAGAAATTCTAACTACTATTCTGGCTGTAAGGTTTAATTAGATTTAATTAATTATTACAGATGGACCAGGGAGGGTTCATTCCCTACTGCTGATCTAAATCAATGTCTCAAAATTTTTCACTCTACTAAAGTAAGGGAGAAACCCTATTCCCGGATGCCTGGATTTGATGAGATGAAATGGGTCTTTTTATCCAAAAACTGAATGCAGTGGGCAACGACATTTAACTGGTATTTAGTCTTTCTGAGGAACCCAGGTTGTGCCTTATATTAATTTTATGAGTCTGTACAACTCAGACCTCTCTCTGTTTACATCTTAGCACCACCATGGAACTACTTGCAGAGATCATGAGATCTAATTCTGGAATTCAATGAGTTGCTACTCTGTTTTTGAACAATCCATGGGTAGCAGCAAAGGAGGTTATTACCAAATTAATAGAGTATGGCTCAGTAATATGACTCTCATATTAATAACTTGCAATCCCTTGGAATGGGTGCCAAGAGCCAAGTCTTGATTTACTGGTGGAACAGGAATAAGGTTAGACTGAGACAAACATCTTGAAATAAGACATTCCGTAATGAAAGTGCCACAGAAGGGAGGAAAGGCTTTCCACCAGGCAGATGCCAAAGTATGTGCTGTTATCACTCGGTTATGCCCCTTTTTTCAAGTAAAGCATTGACACTTTAGGTAAAAAAAATAAATGAATGGCCATTGCTAGGTCACTCTTATTCAAGATAATTTCAGTTGGTGCATCATTCATTAAATTAGCACTTGTACCTGCTGTTGCCATGAGACAACCCAACAAAACACACTCCAGGATTGTCTCCAGACTGCAAACTTTTGCCTTATTAAGGAGTGCTCTCTTATATAACACAGTCTATATACCTACACCTGAACTCACTGGTCTCAGAAATAATTGGCACCTTGGTCTTTGATGTACTAAGTCCAGTTTTTCACTATAGCCAATGTAATATGTTTCAATATCACCCCAGAATCTGTTGAAAATGAGAGGTAGATGTATCATCATACGTTGGCTTAGATAAGGAGTGGGCAATGTGCAGCCCATGGAGCACATGTGGCCACTGGGGACATTTTTATGTTCGCCCAGGGTTTTTTGAGTTTTTGCAAAATACAGTAGGTCTTTGTTATTCACTGGGATTTGGTTCCAGGACCTTCCATAGATAACAAAATCTGTGGCTGGTCAGGTCCGATTAAATACAATGGCATAGCAAAATGGTGTCCCTTATAAAAAATGGAAAATCAAGGTTTGCTATTTGGAATATATACTTGTTTTGGAATATGTTCAAGACGTAGATGCTTGAATCCATGGATAAAAAAATCTGTGGATAAGGAGGGCTGACTGTAAGTGAGATTTGCTCCATAGTGCCCCAAATTCCTTCTGGGGTATGGAGGGCTTTCCACCACATTTGGAAGCCCCTCCTGGACCTCCAGGAGTCAGATTAATTAATGCATTTTTTTTTCCAATAAGGCTGTTGCCTCAAAATGGCCCCTAGGCACCCAGGGATTTCCAGAAACACAGGGAGCATGTTCCCATGCCCCCTAGAAGGCACTGGGTAGCTAGCAAACACTGATTTTTCTTTGCAAGAGTGGGTGCAACATAGGGTATAGGTGTCCTGAGGGGGCCGATGTGATCCCTAGCTTCCCACAGTTGCCTACCCCTGCTCTAGATGAATTCACTTAACAGTTTTATATAGATATTTTAAAATATTATGAATGTATAGATGATTGTTTGTTTCAGGTCAAGCTAAATTAACTTGCATCCTCCAAATTGGTTTCCCTTTTACATTTCTAGCATACCTTTGACCAAGTAGAGGTGGCTGATGGAAGGGCACACTGGAAAACTCTTATGCAGGCATGGGGATGTTTAAAGTAAAAATTAAAATGGGAAAGACAGGGGTCATGAGAGGACTCCATAAACAGCCCTATGGCTACATGTAGCCTGTGGGCCACAATTTTCCCACCATTGCCTTAGACATAAAGCCTATGGGGCTCATTGAAGAACAGACACATTTCACATTACTGAATGGCCTCTAATTCCCTTTCTGCCCTAAAACCCAGAGCTTAGAAAAGTTATGTTTCAGAAAACCAATCCCCAAATCCTCCAGCACTGGAGCTGAGCCACTGGGTGATCTTGGTTAGGAGTTCCTGAAAGCTGTAGTTCAAAAAATGTAATTTTTCCAAGCTGGGCCAATAGCTCCACGAAAGCTACAGAAAGTAGCCCTTGTGTAGCCGCTGGAAGTGTAGGTGCATTCTGACCTCCTGAAAGTACACTGAAATGTAGGTCATATAGTGCTTTAGTTAATCTGCCCAATTTGGTACTTTTAGCTGTTCTGCAGCTATGCTTTTAAAAAGGTGGATTACTTAAGAAACAATTAGGTGAGTATACAAAACAATTTGCAGGCAAGCTTATTCCTTCAGCTTTGCAAGTGAAGTGCCTTTCAAGGCTGATTTATAACACTGTCGTCTTCAGAAGGCAAAATAATTAATAGGAGCATGGACTTCTAATTTCAGTGACTTCCAGAGAAAGTGGATTTCATTTGATTTATGATGGCTAGCGACTTTGCATTTTATCAGTTCATTCACTCATTATTTATGCTGATGACCAATTTCAATGGGTCGCTATCATCTAACTCGATACTAATCAAAGAGAATTAGGGTTCACTGCATTATTTAGAAGACACTAATTTATCTTCAGAACAAGTAGTAAGAACAGTTTGGGGCCTTCAACACTTTAAGGGAAAAGAAAGGAAGCAAAACCCGCTAATTCATAGCATTTTCTTCCCATTACAAATGAATGCCACTTTGGATAATTATTTTAAAACCAAACAAACTAGAGGGGAATATAAACACCACACACCAAGGCAAACAGAAAAAGGTCACCGTTTTTATCGGATGCTTGGCTAGACGCTAATAGTGTAAGATTCTCATTTTATATGTTGGCAGTTCAAACTTATTCTAAGGTGGTTTTCAGAGAGTCTGGCAAATTGCTAGATCAGCACATATAATACTTATAACTCATTAGGAAATTGTGCTGATCCCACTGCCAGCTTTAGGCAGGCCAGCTAGTGCCAGCTGATTGCTCATATTCTTGCAAACAATACTGGAACAGAGTGACCTCAGTTTGAGCCAGTAAATGATTTCTTAAATTCTTAATCAAGAGTTGAAACTTAGAATTATTTAACGAAGACTGTTAACTCATGGAATTTTGCATTACTGCTTAAAAATTTAAAAACAAAACAAACTTTTTGTTTTCGTCTATAAGAATTTGAATAACATAATCATACAATGGATGACCTCATAGCTGAAATCAGTGCATGCTTCCTTTAGCAGCCCAGTGCTTCTCAGGCTATCTGATGTGGGGGCCCAACTATAATTGCTTCCTCCTCTAAATTTGTGACCATTCAGTTCAATGATTTCTTTATTTCCTGGAAACCTAACAGAGGACCTTATCACACGGGGTCTAAAGCAGACAGAACCCCGTCCCATCCCCATCCCATTGCCTTTTTTCCCCCCATGTGTTCACATGACGTCGCACAGAACCCCATCCCATCCCCGTCCCAATGTGGCATCATCCCTGTTCTTTTGAATGCCAGTTTCCTGGGGAATTACATTTGCGCGACCAGAATGATACCGGAATGATGCTGCTTTTGTTCATTGCGTAATGATGCTAGTTGTGTCTGATAGCAATTTCCGTCTTGTGGGGTCTATACCGGTATAGTTCTGGATTGATTCCATACTGCTTTCTTGCCGCTTTGAGACCCATGTGTGATAACGTCCTCAGACCAGCAGCCAATGGCTCTGGGACCAGCACCAGTCCAGGGATCACTCTTTGAGTAGCACCATCCAAGGGGTGTCATGCTCACCATACAGTCATCCCTCCACATTCGCTGGGGTTAGGGGCACAGGAGCCCCGTGAATGTGGAAAAACTGTGAATAACAAAAACACTGTGTTTTTACCTGAGAGAGCACATCTCTAGGAATCTCTAGGTCCTCCAATGCAACTCTGTGATGAACATCTGCCAGGCATTCACCATAGAATTGCACTGGAGAAGCTCAAATGCCTAGTGGAGTGTTCTCTCTAGGAATCTCTAGCTCCTTCAGTGTGACATTTGGTTAAAGTTGACCATAAAGTTGCGCTGGAAGACCTAGATATTCCTAGAAAGAATATATTAATAAAATCTGTGAATAATCAAATCTGCAAAAGTCGAAGCCACAAATGTGGAGGGACAAGTGTTTTAAAATGTCTGGATAACTGGCTGTGTAGAAATTCCTGATAGTTGTATTATATATTCTCCAAAAGGCCAGAGAGGTCAAATACAGAATGAATAGGAATGGTATCCAATTTTATTTTGTGTCTGTGATGCTCAGAAATATGTGTGAATCTCCAAATTGTAGATAGAAATCTTAGCCAAAAACACTAAAGTTAATCTTTTGGTCTTTGTAAGGAACCTCAAATACAGTTTTGGAGACAAGCATACATAAATCTACCAGTACTGCTTGTTAGAGATACATAGTTTTGTTTTTGTTTTTGTTTTTAAAAACAAACAAACAAACATCAACCCTTTCTAGAAATGATTGCAGGGAGCTGAATCTTCCCACAAATCAAGACAAATCACATGATTTGATTCTGTTATAAAACAAAACAAAACAAAAAGACAAGTGTCCCCAAAGTAAATCAGATTATCTTCCATTTGTGTAAAAGTAGTCAGTCAACAAGACGGTGACTGGGGGGTTTATTATGCAAGCAATAATTTTTACTGTGGACCCAAAATACCAGTATAAGAAATTATCTAATGAGTTTGAAACATTAATATCTAAACAAAAGGACATGTTTTATGGGCGAAACTAGCGTTTTTCTTGCCAAAGAATAATTATGGACATATTAAACTGATTAAGTACCCATTTGGATTAAGATCCACAAGAGTTTTATTCATGTAAACAAAACATGCTCATCATACTAATGAGCTGAAATAAAACCCACTACTTGGCATACTTTTCTGCACCATATCCCCATTTACATTTCATTACTAGTAAAAACAAAGCTTGAACATATTCTGAAAAACCTGTTTACCTTCAACCCCTATCATTTTGTTGCTATCAATGCACATTTTAAAGTACTTTCTCTCCTTCCTCAGGTCTGTGTTGACATTCAAATCTAAAATAAAATTCACTTACACTTTACCTTTTAATCTAATAGTAGCAACAGTCATGGTGAACAAACCCATTCCACCATGCACCTGAACTTGAACTCAGCTAATGAAAATAGATTTGAGGGTTTTTCTCTTGGACTTCTTTCGGTCAAATGCAGACCTTTTGCTACCACTTAAACAGTAGGTCTGAGTATCAAGAGTTCTCTCATGGCACCTAATCTTGCATAGTTACTGACATACATTTCTTTCCTTACTCCTCCTTATAACAGTTAGAACTCTACTGCATTGTGATAAGCCACACCATTTTTCAGAGGTCAAACTGGTAACAAACATATAGCTGAATCTTCAGGGTAAAGGGAAATTACTAGTTGGTAGAGAGGAATTGTTTAGAAAAAGAAACCAGGATCAACCTATCACCCACATAGATTTCTTTGCTAGTCACTGAAGACTTCATTAATTGAAATAAATTTATGAATTCAGGTACAATTAGTACAAGATAAGTAACCAGGATATGTATAAATAATCTGTTTGGTATTGTTGGGATTGTGAGCCCCATCTATGCCTGCTATGGTTTATAACTTTGTTTCTGTGATGGACAGACTCACCAGTGTTGTAGACAGGGCATCTTAAGCCGAAAAGCTATTGGGCCAAATTATTAAAGTGAAAGAATTCTAATTCTGTCACACATGCTTTGACAGTGCAGCCACCTTCTTAGCCTGAATCTCATCTGTATTTAAGTGTTTTGCTCCCCATACTTTCAGTGTAGGCAGGGAGAGGAATAACATATGTCTGTCATTGATTCCTTTCATCATCACTGTCAGAGCAACCACTACCAACTAAGAATAAGAGCTAGACTGCTTTTCCACAAAGAAACTATTGCATCTCCAGCATCACAGGAAAGGGGGGATACCGGCTAGAAATTACTTAAGACAGCAAAACATATCTTATTAGGCAAGGCTTGGAAATTCTGAACAAGTTTCACTTATCCTAATTTTTAAAAAGAAGCTGATCTAATTTATATGTACACACACAAACATACTACAAAAACTTGAGTGCAGGACATATTTTTTCCATTTTAAAAGTTCTTGTGTAAATATATATATATATATATATATATATTTCAAAAACAGTATTTTTCAAAATCTAAAATTATTACAATGTTCTTATGGAAGAGGATATAGCCATAGTTGATCACTAAAACACACTCTATAAACTTATTTTTTAACCAAAAAATGCATACAGAAATATATTTCATTTTTAATTTTGGTGCATAAAAAGGGTAGTGCTATAAAACCTCTATTGTTCACAATATTCATAAATGCTAGCATATGTGCATCCCCAGGTCCCACTTCCATTCTATATATATGAAAATGCAATTTACTATATGTCAAATAAAAAATGCAGTTCTCAAATGCATGACAACAGGTGCTAGTTAAATGATCAGACACTATTTGTTACCTAGTCCCTTACTCTCATTTGCAGCATGATAAATTGCATTTTAGGAGAGTACTGCGATCTAAGGGGTCTTGACATGTTTTTATTGATTTGCATAGGTTATATGCATGTATTCCTGTTTGTAGGCAAATAGTGCCAGGAGTAAATTCAAGTCACTGTGCCTCTTGTTTCAAGAAAATTGTTGTCATCACAGGGGAGCCAAGATGGAGTGAGGCTGGGTAAAAGAGACATATGCAGCCCATTGGAATCTTAGAACTTCTATTAAGATTTATAGGCTGTAGGATTCTTTTGGGCTTCAACATTATTCTTAGTAAACCCTTTCTGTCTTCAGTTGTTTATAAAAACTGGCAGCTTTAGCAAAGACAAAAGCTGATAGTATAGGTAGCACAATTTAACATAATAGTTCTTGTCTGTCTTCCAAATACCCTGAGCGAATGTCGAAGAGGGGGGGAAATCCCCACAATATATGTAAAAACCCAGATCCCATCTTTCCTGGGTACTTCATAATTTTGAAGACATCAACACAAGAAACATATGTAACTTACAGCAGTGCTTTTACACTAGTGTATTTCATAAACGTCCATTCATACATATGCCACTAGTTGGAAATTCTGATTCAGAGGTCAGTGCACAATGCCTCTGGATTCTTATAGTGACCTATGTTCAGCTCAGAGTTTAAACCTCTCTCCAACAGATTATCAATTCATCCTTTGAGTACCACTGCTACCCCAGTTACACGACTCTGATTATTGCTATCAGTGCCAAAAAAAACATGCCATGTCAAATGAGGTACAAATTCAGAAAATAAAGAAATCCTGCTGGATGGATAACCTATACTGCCCACTTTTTGTATGTTTTAATTGCATTATTCTTTTAAACTGTGAGCTGCTTTGAGTCCCAAATGATGAGGATGAGGATGATATGATTTTGCTGTTAGCTGCCCCTGAGTCAACTTTGATTCACTGACATCACTAGGTTTGGTCTCACCTGATGCAGTAACAACTCATGAGTGACCTTTCCCTTGACCTCCCCCCATATTATACCAGAATCTTTAGTGCATATCACTGACTGCAATGGTAATAGTTGTGAAATAAAACAACCAGCAAAATAAAAATTATACCTTTAAATTAAAATACTGCACACACAGCCTAAACGCATTTACATGTACACAGTTTCATGTGACTGAACTGAAAATTTGGTAAAAGGTGATGTTTTGAAAGAAATCCTTTAAAAGAATTTTTAAAAACAATTATTTTTTAAAAAAAATCAAATGGGGCCTCTCCTTTTTGCTCCCTTTAAGCCTCACCCCACTCCCCCCATCTCTTCAGCATTTTAAAGGGATGCAGGCAAATGCCGCATACTATTTCTGCCAAAAAAAACGATGTTTAGGGAGCAGTGGTGTCACCTGGTGCCATCTGCACCCCTCGTGATGCCACTGCCCTGACTCATGGCAACTCTATGGATGAGACAGCTCCAAGATTCCCTGTCCTTGACTGCCCAGCTCAGGTCCTGTAGAGGCCTATGGCCTTCCTGATCAAATCTAACTATCGGACTTGTAGCCTTCCTCTCCTTCCACTGCCCTCTGCTTTGCTTGGCCTCATTGTATTTTCTAATGATACATGGCTTCTCATGGTGTAGGCCAATATCCATAATGATTCCTTCCCCAAACTTGGAAAATCAAGTTTCCTGATATCAGGAATCCCCACTGAAAAGAACAATAGATCAGAATTTTGTACAATACAATTTTGCACAATTTTCTCCTAGTACTGAACATCCTTGTTCAGGAATTATTCTTTGAAGAAAAACACATTGGAGGTTGTTTTGGAAAAACCCTGTTTTCTGTGCAGAAAACAAATAGTTCTTTTGCCAAATAAAACAGAATATTGGCAGAATAATTCCTATGCAACACATTGGGACATTGGAATACAGCAGGAAAACTGCAGAAGAAAATTCTTTTTTGGTGTGTGCAACAGAGAGAAAACTACTTTAATGATTTTTATCCCATGTAAGGATGAAATAGTTGAGGAATTACACCCCTTTGTACAGTAATGCACAAAATAGATTCCCATTTTATTTAAGAAAGCAAGTGATCTAGTACATATTCTAAATACATTACATCTTTTGCCTCCATTGTAATTAATGGGCTAAGCTAAAAATGTATATATATATATATATATATATATATATATATATATGGATATCTGAACATTCCGGCCTCTTTAGACTGGGAGTCAAGCAAATATTATATAAGACAAAGGAACTTTCATAAGGGTAGTATTTAGAAAAGAGTAAAGTACTACCTCAACTCTGGGGCCAATTAAAATATACAGCTGAAGAAAAGCAAGCAATCAATTTGGAAAGATATGTTTATTTTTAGTATCTTAAATTACCTTCCTTGCACCTGAGTGATTTCAAAAGCCTAACTGCTTTTGAAACAGTATGTAGAGAGATCCTGTAGCACCTTTGAGACTATCTGAAAGAAATTGGCAGCATGAGCTTTTGTAGACTTCAGTCTACTTCCTCAAATGCATTTGGTGGAGTGGAGGCCAGGCACAGACATATATATCTGAGGATGTCAATTCAAATTACAAATCCTTTGTGTATGGAAATGAAGTGGCAGGTCCACTCTTAACAATAACTGTTAGTGCACAAAACCAACGAAAGTCCCTACAGCCAGAAAACCCAAGACATATGATCAAAAAAACAAACTGAAGGGTTCTGCCAAAAAACAGCCAAGATAAACTAATCCCACTTCCAATTATAAAAAAGGCAACAATATGAAGAAATAAATTTCTAAATTTAGGAATTTAGAATTAAATTTCTAAAAGAGTAAAAATACCCCACTGGAAAGTTTGCAAATGCTACAAATAAGTATCTAACGATAATAAAAATACCAAAAATCAAGGCCAAAAAAAAAAAAAAACAACCCATGCCCTCTGAAGTTGATAAGTCAGTAAAATTACTAAAAGGGTAACAATACCCCACTAAAAAGTAGAGAAGAACATTGTTGCTTTTGAATTGAGCAGAATCACATTGTGTGAGCTGAGGAGTTGTTATATTATATATCTCTTTTGAATGCTTGTAGGCCACTGAGGAAGACAGCTGTCAAAACGCGTCTGGCTTGAGTTTTTGTTATTCACCATTATTATATTATTTTATTTTTAGCATTTGCATACTTTTCAGTGGACTATTGTTACCCTTTTAGTAATTTTACTGACTTATCAACTTCAGAAGTCAGGGGTTTTTTTTGGCCTTGATTTTTGGTATTTTTATTATCATTAGATACTTATTTGTAGCATTTGCAAACTTTCCAGTGGAGTATTTTTACCCTTTTAGTAATTTAATTTTATTGGATTTTCTGCTCCAGGGTTTAGTTATCCTTTTATTTCTTCATATTGTTGCCTTTTTTAATAATTGGAAGTGGGATTAGTTTATCCTGGCTATTTTTTGGCAGAACCCTTCGGTTTGGTTTTTTTGTTAGTGCACAAAGACATAGAAAACTGGTCTTTGTAGATGGGGCTGAACTGGCAGATCCACTTTTGCAATGAAACTAGCCTATGGTGAGAGGAATAGATGAATGTAGGGCACCGCTATGAGGATGGGGTCAGATAGTGTTGAAGTGTGTGTAGTGAGTAAACAAAAGAACTACAGAGATTGGAAAGAGAAACAGCAGAATTGGAATTTACTCACAAACTACAATCCCTTGGCAATGGATTGAACAAAGACAATGGGTTTCTTACTCACTACACTCACTTTATTGTTGGGCAAGTCACACTCTCTCAGCCTAAAAGGAAGGCAATGGCAAATTCCCTCTGAATAAATCTTACCAAGAAAACCCCATGACAGGATCACCAAAAATGGGAGTCTACTTGAAGGCACATAACAACAACAAGAACTCTCTCATTTTGTATAGCACATTTACTTGCCTTTCCCATTGATTAATATAATATATCTAGCATTTGCTGCCAAATTTCTGAAATAGATTGTGTTATCATTTAAAAAATAATTCTGGGGAGCACAAAGGCTTGAGGTTTGGAACTCTTATTTAACTAGTGGCAGAGCTATTTCTGTGAAGGCCTCAGAACTGTGGAACTACTTCTCCCAAAAGGCCTAAAAAAAGGTAAAGGTAAAGGTATTCCCCATTGACAAGGTTGTCAAGTCATGTCTGACCAAAGGAGGTAGTGCTCATCTCCATTACTAAGCTGAAGAGCCATCGTTGTCAGAGACTACTCTGTG
>JAIPUX010001232.1:4693902-4727882 GCA_020142125.1 Phrynosoma platyrhinos
TCCCATAGCGTGATATGAAGTGGTATATAAATTAAGCTGCTTTGCTTTGCTTTTTTTTGCTATAAATTACCACTAGCTTACATCAACAACCCCATTGGGGTCTATTTCTTGATTAATCAAGCAGCATTGTCCAAGGCTTTGGCTATTGAATCTCAGAAAACCCAGAAGTACAAATCCAAGCCAAACTTCTTCCATTGGAGCCTACCACAGTCTTTACTACCCCCAACCCAACCAATACAATCCCAGGTGAGAAGCAAAAAGAAGAGCTTTCCTGAGTCCCTCCTGAGTCATATTTGCTTTGATACAAAGTAACATCTTTCTGAAGTCAGAGTAATTTGGAGGCTTGCAACAATTCACCAGCATAGAAAGCTTTAGGACAAGAGCCACAGGATAGGCTTTTGGTTTAAAATGTTAAAACAGCTGGAAGAACAAAGATGAACATATTTCAGACCTCAAGTGAAGCCTCAGCATGATAGAACAAATTCAATTGAGTTTCCAATTGGCAAACTGTTTCCAACAAATGCTGTTTCTTGGGTAAGATGGATAACTTACATTTTGGAACATATGCAGGGAATTACCCAAAACAGATGTAAATGTGCTTGAACTCAAGGCTTCTTTGGCACAAACAATACGTAGAACAGTGGAGCATTTCATTCCACTTAAAGTGCTGTGCACAGAGGAGGGCTCAATTTGGAAAGGAACTTCTGCCAACTAAAATTATCTTTTTTTTCAGCATTGAATGGCACAAAAATATATTTGAAAGGACTATGCTTTTTTAAAAAGATAAGATGAAATCCATAAAAAACTGAGGCACTACATTTTATTATCAATTCAGGCTTCTGAAATGCATAAATACTTAAGGAATCGATTCTTATACTTAACAAGATTGTCCATGACAAATTTATAAGCCACATACAAATTACTACTTTTTCAAACGTCAGCAATGAACAATGCAGCAGAGCTGATAAATGCTACCTATATCCTTGATAAAAAGGGAAATTTGTAATTATAACAAAATATTTACATTACCAATAAAAAGTTAATAGTAGTAAAAATTCAAATTACCACTTTCTTAAAGAATGCCAGTGATACTCATATTTAAAAAACTTAGGGCCCACAGAGGAATTTCCAAAGAAAATTAATTTACATTTTTAGCTGAAAATGCATTTTGTCTTCAGTAAAACAAATTTGTATCTTAAAGTAGAAGAAAGGATTTATGCAAAAATAAACTCATGGGATCATTACTGAAACACAGAATGCAATTTTCTGCTAGAATTGTGAATTGCATTTACAATAAATGTTTTTCAAATATGGCCCCAAATCACATAAAACACATACAGCAAAAGAAATTAGTATATTTGGAGAGCAGCCTTATTATAAAGTATTAGGGATTTTAAGCAATAGAAGTATCTTAAATACCATTTTTTCTCATTTTGAAATAATAACAACATCAAAATGTACTCATTGTTAAAAAAAAATGTTTCATGCTAAATACCTACCTTGTCCCCAGGTACATTTCTCTTAAGACATCTACACATTTACACTTCTAGTCTAGCATATTTTCAGATCCTACTTTTATAACATGCTCCTTTTTATAGTAGTACATGCAGAAGTAGCCTTCGATGTTTTGGTATATGAGAGTTAGTTTCCTCTCACTAACAGATGGGACACAATTGATCTATTAGGAGGCTCTCCTCTGTAAGCTTCAATAAAATTAATAGAAGTTGTACATAGACTGTATGTTGCACAATTACCACTAATTACACCAATATGTAAGTGAAGATGCTTAATATTATTAATAGTAAATAATAAATAGCATTAAAGTATATCAAGTAACAGAATGAAATCAATAATGGCACCACAAACTTCATGCCTTCTTTCAATTACCAAGTATCTCAATATCACAGAATAATGAAACCAAATAAGGCAGATATCTTGCCCTAAGAATTTAACGTCTTGACTGGAAAGAGTAACTGTAAGCAAACCTGGAAGCTCTTTCTATGTAATCAGAATTTTAAGAACACCAAGTCCTCTATGAGCAAATTAAGACAAAGAGAAGGCAGCCTTGCAAACCTGACAGTGATCATCAAGGCTTGTACTTGTATCATCACAGAAAATTAATCCTGTCCAATACAACAATCAAAAGGCATACCATCATGGTTTAACATATTACAGAAGGTGAAATGTGTAATCATCAATAACCCTGGTCAGGTGTTAGTTACTGTGTTAGTTACTTTTGCATGTTGTTTGACCACATTCCAAATCCCCAAAAGACCTCTCTAGGAGTTTTACATAGAACCAGAATGACATTTTTTCTTCTCCTCTTGATCCCGTCTGCCAATCTCTCTTATTATCTGGGTGCCCATAGCCTAATTCCAATTGCTAGTTCCAACTAGATTATCCCCATTAACTCAATTTATCTTTTAACAATTGATTCAGTGGGTCTACTGCAGTTGAAACTTCCAGTAGGATTTAGCACAGGCATGGGAATCATGAAGCCCTGGCATATTGTTGGACTGCAACTCCTAGCATTTCTCATAATTGGCTCCATTGCTAGATCTTGTGGGAGTTGCAATCCATCAATATCTGAAGGGTTATTACTACAATCCACACTGTTCTCTCAGCCTTTGCTTCTTTCTTTAGGTCTGCTGGTTGTTCAGTTTGCCCAAATGTCACTGGAGGTTGGGTTGGGGTGGATATCACACAGAATGGAGACATATGGAAAGACATTATAAAGTATGTTGGAAGTGGTTTGAGCATGTATTTGCTTCTTTATGGGGAGAATTTGCCCCAGGCTGTGAAAAATGTCTCAGGGCATGCAATGAGTTAAAGAGGAAATGTTGACTCAGAGGAAGCTGATGCAACTTGAGCATGCAGATGAGTCATAGAAGGTCCAAACTGCACTGTCACTGTGGACACATGACAGGGAGCTGATGAAACACTAGAAGGGGGTTGGATCAAAATCCTAGCTGTCTTTGTGTATATAAGGATGAATGCTCCAGTACACAGTGTGGTGGTGTGGATGTCGGTTGATGGCGGAGCAGTATGTCAGTTTGTGTAAATATTGCTGTATCATGCTTGTAAATACTTTGCTGCAAATAAGATTAAAAAGCCTCCTCAGAAGAACCCAGCAGTTGTGAGTGACTTTCCAGACTTGGCAGTGGTGTCTGTTTCCTAGCCTTCAGCATGTGGACTTAATTTTCCCTCTGCACTAACAATCTGTTGTTGCTGTATGCCTTCAAGTCATTTCTGAATTATCACAAGCCTACGGTGAACCTGTCACAGGGTTTTCTTGACAAGACTGGGTCAGAGGGGGATTGCCTTTGCCCTCCTCTGTCTGATAGAATGTAACTTGCCCAAGGTCACCTGATGGGTTTCCATGGCTGAACTGGGATTAGAACCCTGGTCTTCAGAGTCTAATCCAACACTCAAAACACTATCTCTCACTGGCAATTTCCGGACCCCTTTTTTTTCAAAGGTGAAAATGTGTATTCAGACCAGTAGGGTTACACTACTGTTTCAAGCATCTTGAGACCAGAATGTGCAAATAAATAAATAAATAAGATAACATGTTTGAACTACAACTCCCAAGTGATTACTGAAGCTCTAATTTTGTTGTTATTTTTTGTTTTTTAAAAAACTTTTCCAACTATTACCATTGACCCCTGTCCATCCTCCACATAAATAAGTACGCTTCCTTAGTTCACACAATCATGGATAAATGCATGGGTGTCAGTGATGGAGGAAGCTTCATGATACTGTGGTCAGGATCAGTGGTCTGGTCTCACTGCCCTTTTCTAAGAATGGACCCTATTCAATCAAGTAATGTGTGAAGTGGGTTTCTGTTTTCACTGTAGGTGTGGAGCAAGTGGGACAAACTGGCTGGGTGACTTGGACAGCTGTCATCTAGAAGAGGTGGACAGGTTAATTAACACTCGACTCTGCTAGCTAAACAGAGTCAGATTATTGCTGGGTATCATATGGGCATGGTGAGGGGAGAACCTTTGTTTTGAAGTTCTACTTTGGAGTTTCAAAGATGCATCTGACTGATAACTGTTGAAAGGGACCTTAACATTTTTTAAAAAAATGTTCAAATAAGTCACACTGATTTAGAATAACCAGTCCCAAACCATATTACTGATAATATAATAATGACTCACATATTTGAAAATCCAGCTAAAGGTTTATCACATCTTTCTCTGGAACAGTTTCTTGAACTAGCATGGGGATTCTCTGAGTTGATAGTCCCCTCCAAAAAAAAAAAAAAATAAAAAAAAATCCATTATTTTCTCTCATTCAACACTGAGACACTTTGTGCTTGTGGCCATGATGTTAGTGGCCTTTGTGGCTAGTAGCATTTTGTCAGTGTCTTTGACAGCTAATTTCATATTTTATGTTATGTGAGACAGTTGTTAAAGCATGAAACAATGCTTTAATGTAGGCTCAGGTTAAACAATGGGCCACCTCACATTAGACTTTTTCACTACATACCTTGGAAAAGGTAACAACTTGATTTTGTTGTGAAGTGCATCTATAACCAGCATTGGTACCCCTCCTCTTATATCAGAATTGCACTAAATGGACTCTATATGATCCTGCTGTGGACACCATTACTAGAATTCCTCTAGCACATGTAGGCTAGCATTAGGAGTTGCTTGGGCTCTGTTTTTCCAGACACACTAGAGAAGGTGAGAAATGCCAGCCGTGGGCTAACGCCAAAGAGTTAACGACTCCAGTAGCCTTGCACGCTAATCACTCTTGCCTTGGAAATGCATGCCCATCACTCACATTCACATCACAATGTTACCACCTTGGAAAACCAACTTCAAAGTGATTCAAACCCCTTTCAAAGAAGGTGCCACCACTTGGCCTTCTTCAATACCTTGAAGTTTGCCCCAGGATTGAAATTCACTATAAATATTGGTGCCCTTCCCTTGTTTCTTTGGCTTAGTCTAGTAATAGGCAGGCATGATGCCAATTTTACTCAGCTAGCTCCTCTTTCGCTCACCAAAGCTTGTTTGCCTCAGGAGCAATTGAGTTCCCTTTCCATCTCTGGACCTGTAACAAGAGGAGTAGATCTCTGTTAGTCTGGCCTACTCTATTCCAGTGTAACACCTTTGAATTTCTTGGTTCTTGTGAGGTCCGTGGTTGTATGTTTTTGTATGACTGTTGATCTCCCCTTTTAAAATAAAACTCATTATTTGTTTAGGATCCTGCTTCTGGAATTCTTTGTGTCTCTGGACTTGGTATGCACAGGGGTTTGGTCCCAAGGCTATGTAACCCAGCCAATAGATATTGCTACCTTGAGCTAATTTTAATTCCCCAAACACATATTAGTCTTTGAGTGCCTGTTTGGACAGGTGTGCATCCAGGGTTACAATTCTGCTGAAGTTTTTAAAGATTCTTAGACTAAGTCACATACCCATGAAAAAATGGCTAGGTATTAGAAGGACTTGTAGAATTTATTAGATACAGTGTGGTTCATTGTTTCCACTAAACCACATTCATTTTCAACCATCCACAGAATACTACTACTACTACTAATAATAATAACAATAATAATAAAATTTATTTATATCCTGCCCCTCTGAGATCAATCGGGGTGGCTTACAACAATAAAATAATACATAGTATAAAACAAATCAAATTCCCTTCCCCCCTTAAAATATTATTAAATTAATTCAAGTTAAAATCGACATAAGACATAATTAATTTTTAAAAAAACCATCCTAGCAAGCAGCATCCACATGGAGCCCCGGAATCATCTTCCAGAGGGAATTCCTGAGGCCGGGATTAACTATTCTGGAAAAGCCTGCTGGAAGAGATCCATCTTGACAGCCTTTTTCAAGCTGTCCAATGATGTCAATAGACGGATCTCGTCTGGCAGGCCATTCCACAATTTGGGGACGACAACCGAACAAACTCTCTGGGAGGTAGTCGCAAGCCTAGGTTTTGTGGCTGTAGCTCCCAGAGGACCAGAGTGCGCAGGGAGGATTATAAGGGAGAAGGCGGTCCCTGAGATAGCTTGGACCCAAGCCATTTAGGGCTTTAAAGGTGATAATCAACACCTTGTATTGGGCCCGGAAACTGATAGGCAGCCAGTGGAGGAACCTCAGAATTGGAGTAATGTGTTCCCTCCTAGATGTTCCCGAAATTACTCTGGCCCCCATATTCTGTACCAACTGTAGTTTCTGAACTAGGCACAAGGGTAGCCCCATGTAGAGCGCATTACAGAAATCAAGATGTGAGGTGATATATACTAAAGATGTGATATATAGAACAGAAATAGAGTTCTACTACTGCTCTTGCATACTACAGGTAAATGGTAGCTATGAGTTCATTCCCTCACTGAATAAAATTGTCCAATTTCATAAGAACAGATTTAGAGAAAGCAGGATAATGACAAAAATGTACTATTTTTCATCTTGAACTGATCCCTAATGAGCAGCTTAAAACATGAGAGGCATATTTTATAAAGCTCATAAAAATGAGGAAAAATCTAAATTATACAAGTAATAGAAAGCTACTAAATTGCACCATAAACTATACTAACTCCAGCAGGACCACACCCATGTCCATCTGTTATGGGATGATTTTATTTTTAACAGCACAAAGAAGTATATTTTAGCTAAAGCATTTGGACTTCACTGTCATCAAGGGAAAGGCATAGAGGTAAATTTCTTTAGATAATACTGTATAAAATATGGCAAACTTAACAGGAAAAGAAACCAATTTTTCTGCTATGTCTAAAGGATAAATTGCTAATTTTAGGAATTTATTCTGGGGAACAAAGATGCTTAGGGAGTTGAAAAGGAATGACACCACCAGTGATTCTGAACACTGAGGATTCTAGAATGGTAGAGCTGTAAGCTGTTATTTCCATCACAAAAAAGTCAAGGACTGTTCTGGAGATGATTCTTTGATAAAGGCAACTTGTGATGTATCTGGAATTTTTAGGTTAGTGATACATTTAGGAATATCAAAGTACCACACAAAGAAAGGAACTGACAACTAAATCAGTTTAATTTTGTTGTGTAGAATGCTTAGGCAGGAACTGAACATGGCCCAAGGGAATGAAGTAGTGTGCCCTAATAAAAAAAATTAAGTACCTCACCAAACCTTTAATCCCAGAGTTCCTTAGAATGGAGTCATTGCAATTAAAATGGTATAGAACCAATGCAACTGTGCAGTTCAGATACATCTAAAAGGTCTGTGAACTTCAGAGTTTTAAACAAATATAAACTAGTAAAAATTTTCACACATACTTATGGGGGAAAATGTTCACATTTACCACAGGAAGACTAAGATGGAAGTGGCAATTTTATGTGAATAAACTTTTAAGAGTATACATGCTTTGCAGTTCCTCCACCAACATAGTTCAGGATTGTGTCTATATTTAGACATGTAGCTAGTATTAACTATGATTTATTGAAACAAGCAAACTTTCTAGATATGGTTGATGAGGTTGCCATATTTCAGTAAATCATAGTAAAAATTAGTTCTGTTTCATATTCCAATATAATGGTAAATTGTAGCTAATTGAAAATATTTTCGAAAACATCAATTTTCAACTTTGCAAATATGTCATGGAAGGGATCAGCAATGTGCAAGTCTGGGTTGCATTACTGTCAAAAACTACAGTTTATTGCTACATCCAAGTTCAGTGAATGTTGCACTGATTAAGAAAGAGAAGATGCTGCATAGGAAGCAAGAGATTTTCTCTCTTCTCATTTTACTTGGCATGGACATGCAGAATGCATCTAACAAATGCAGCCTAAAATATATTAAAGGTATCTGAAATAACTAGGTAGATTTCTGGCTATGTATAATTGAAAAGTCACAATCAAATGAAAATATTAGTTCTGCTCTTTTAATATTGTGAGCTGTTCTGGGTCCCAGTGCTGGCAAAAGAGCAAGATACGAAGAAGAAGAAGAAGAAGAAGAAGAAGAAGAAGAAGAAGAAGAAGAAGAAGAAGAAGAAGAAGAAGAAGAAGAAGAAGAAGAAGAAGAGCCTTTTGTGCATTTTATATATCCAAATAACAAGCCCACTAGACAAAATATCTGCCTTAGTAAATGGCTTTAGAGGTATTTCTGCTTGAGCATATTTAAATGGTAATTTTATAGTAACATGGTTTGGAAAATACAAATACAATCTTAATATTTTGGGGTACATCACACACAAAGTTGTACACTTTTTGATTCCATAAGTATAAGTTTTGTATCATTTTAACTGTTATGCTTGTATCTTAAGGAACCTGGAGCTATGTGGTTTGGTGGTACATACATGAGAATGCTGAAATGAGTGAAATAAAAATTACAGTAATTTAACCATATTATTGAGAATAACAGAAAGAGTTGTGCAGTTATGCTTAGATTTTTTTAGGTAAAGCCAAGGAAAGCAAAATATTTCCAATACCCAAAACATTCATTATAGTATATTTACACACTCACAAATGTACTCTGCAGCTGCTTCAGTATTGTTTGCTTTGAAAGTTAGTCTTCTTAGTTTAGGCAGATTAATGATTTTCATGAGATTAAAGTAATCATAGTAATATATAGCCAACTTGATTTTCAATAATATGAAGATTTCATGAAAGACAAGTGAGAGAAATGGGGAGAAAGAGAATAAATGAGAACAATATGAATAAAAAGGGAAACAATTTCCCAAGTACTTCTGGAAAGTCACCAGAACAGACATTTTGTTTTGTTTTGGCACCACTGAAAACTTTTGTTAAAAAAAAACCCAAAACTAAATGAAAGTTTTTAGCTTCACCCTAGTCATACATTAGTACAATTATTTCTCTTTCAATGTTATGTGATCTGTCTAACAACTAGCCAGTTTACAATCAGCTATAGATTTCTCTTTATGTGCCCTTCATTTAATTGTTGGCACTTGGCAAATTCTCTCTTTTGTCCATCTGGCTGTGTTCTCCTAGATCCCTGACTCTTTACCCTCAGGCATATGCCTACCTGGTGTAATTATCATTTTTATAACTACAAATTTGGAATGCTATCAATACATTATTTAAATAATCTTATCCTGTTCTTGTACAATATATGACATGAAGTTAGAGGGCAAGCTGTAATTTATGGAGCGGTGCAATAAAAAGTGAAAACTGCTCTATATCTGTAACTGCAAAGACACAAAGGTGGCTTGAGTTCAAAAACCTAGCTTGAACGTGATCTCAATAGATTATAAATAAATAAAGTTTAAGTTTTAAGTTTTAATATTCAAAATACCTGAGTACAGTTCTGATCAAAGTGCTATTATATATGCATTATAACAACTGTTCCTAACCAAAAGTGAAGACCATAATAGTTGTGAAACCTAAAAGAGAGCACTAGAAATGTATGGTTGTGGCATACACTACTGTCACCTTTCTCCTTTTACACTTTAATTCTAGCTGTGACAGTCCTGTGGGAACTTTTTATCCCCATCCTTGCCACCTAATGAAGTGTGAGGGACCCACACTGTCTTTTGTATGATGTCTCCCTCCAAATCCTCCAAATATTAGCAGCTATGTTTGTGACTAAAACATAGGCCAAGTGATGTTGGACCAAAAAGAACAGTTTATTTTAAATCAGCATGTAATAAATGTAACTCGCATCAGAACTTGCTACTACAGTCTTTCTTGGTTTCAAAATTATAATGTTTGTTTCTAATTCACTCACAGTACCTCAGTCACACTGGCTAACAATATCTATCTGCAGAGAACACCACAGCAACTCTCTTCTTTAGAGCTCTGTGAGTGTTCAGAGTCTCTCCCTTCTAGACTCTACCTCCCCAAAATTCAGTTCCCTCAGGAACACCCTAAACACAGCCCTCTCTCTGGCTTAACTTTCTCAACACCCTCCTCTCAACTCTGTCCACCAACTCTCAGCCTGGGCTTTTTAAATGTTCACAGTGGTGTCTTGTTAATATTTGTTTTATTGTTTTATTGTGTGTGTGTGTGTGTGTGTGTACACACACAAAGTATATATGGGAATAGACTCCTATAATAAGGAATGAGTCTAATGATCCCACATCACATTTCCAAAGATTTTAAACTAGAATCAAGGCAGACTGGAAAAGTCCTCACCCAAGGCCTTTACAGCTTGATGCATGGATCAAATTTGACCCACATACCAGAGGTTTCCTATATGCATTATATTATGCTCCTTGTGTCAAAAGCATCAGATACAGTGGACCCTTTCTATCTTCAGAAATTCTATTCCAGACCCACTTCCTGAGAATGGCAAAAACGGTTGAACATAAAATCAGGGAAACATACCAGGAAGAATGGCAGATTTTCATGGAGTATATCCACAAACAACAAGGACAATTGCAACCCCCACGTGGACAACAAGTTTTTTGGAGAGACACATTTGATATTCTCCCCTCTCCATAGTGGTTGATATGATTGTGAAGTGACTGTATTTTAGGTTTGTGTTTTACTGTTATAATTTGTATAATAAATGGGGGGCGGGGACCTGTGGGACATGAAGTCCTGAGGTATTCAATGGCAGCATGCATGCATGCAGCCATTTTCCTAGGGCCATGAACAGCCATTGAAATCAATAGGGCTTGCCTTCTGCGGATGCTCAAATCCACAGATGGCAAGCCTGCAGTTGGGGCAGGTACACTGTATAAAAGTAAGAAAACATAAAATAATTGAATATTTTGTGATGTCCAAGATCACTACCTCAAATGTAATAGGGATAATATGTAACTCTTGCAGGCACTTCTCTGCCCATACAAAATTATCCAATTTACACATACTTGGCTCCTTGTGTTTTGTTAAAATATTCTAGTTTCAGAACAGAGAGCTGCTGCCCTTTGGCACTATAAAGCCAAACAGTACTCTTCCCTATCCTGTTGTCCTTCCTATATTTTAGACTGTAATTCCCAGGAACCTTAGCTAGCATGGCCAATGGTGAGAGATCATAGAATTTGTGAGTGAAAATTCTATGGCAGTCAGCAAGGTGGAAAAAAAAGTTTACTTAGCACAACATTGGCGCTAAAATTTCCCATAATTCTTTTTATGGAAAAGCTGACTCTTGGAACATAGAGAGACTACCTTATTGGATTTTTATTCAATCTAGCCTAGACAGCTGCCATGCTTGCTGGGAAGCACTAGAAAGTACAGACCAAAAAAAGTAAATCTTCCAAACTATAACCAAGCAAGCAAAGTAACAGATATAGAATGCATCCAAACTATCTTGGAAAGTTTAATCTGGGTAAAAGAAATAGAGCAACAGCAACAATTCTCATCATTTCAAGAAAATGAAGGTTTTTTTTCCCTTTTAATTGAAAATTAAATACAGTAAAACAACAATTAGCCAATTAATTATGAAGATTCCCAGGAGAAGGGAAGGAAGAGAAGGAAGGGTTGTAGTTGGTAGCACTGTCATGTGGTATAGCTACAGTTGAATGAGAAGATGTCCAAGAGGGAACATTTCAGGGAAACTGAAAAGATGGCAGGAAAGCAAGGTTAGACAGAGGAAGTTAAGTTATCCTTCCATTTAAGCTGTGCATGAATGTAAGAGTCCCTAGAATAGAAAATGGATACACCAGCCAGGAGACTGAGCTTGAGCAAGTGGGGAGATCTCCATGGAATAAAGAGAAATTAAGCAAGTGGGGAGACTACTGTGTCTGGGCAGCAGTACCTTACAGAAGAAATGAGAGAACCATGGAAGGCCAAATGCCATACGTAAACCAAAAACAAAAACAAAACAAAAAACAAAAACAAAAACAAAACTTTTGTTCTATTATTAATCAGGAAATCTACTGATCTGTACAGTGGGTATAGTGTTTCCATACTTCTGAGGAATCAGAAGATCTAATCAACAGGATGCTTCATTATATCAGGCATGGAAGGAAATCGGGTGCTTACACAACCTAACTTACACTGTACAACCAGTTCTGTACTACCACACTTTTTTGGCAGTCAAGATGCTAGGGGATCATTTTAAATGGTACTGAATTAACAAGCTGATTCAAGCATCTGTGTGAATTGTTTAGACACTTCATTTTTCCGACCATGTGAGTAGCCTAGTGAAAAATACTGCAGTGATGAAATCCTAAGCGACATGAAAACTCAGTCTATGATGTCTGAATTCTGATGGCTATTGCACATACACACATCATCAAATTCAGGTGTGAATTTTGAGACAGATGGGAATAAGTGTCAATGATCTTATAGAAAGTTTCTAGTCAAAACACATTGGACTACAGCATCTCATTTCCACACAAAATATCTCCTAGCAGTTTCTCAAGCATCTTCTCTAGTAGTTTCCCTCCTCTCTATCTAAGGAGCAAACAGGTGGTAGTGGGGGGGGGGAGGGGAGAGAATAAGGTCTATCATTTAGTTGACACTCTAAGTCTTATCAGAAATTTTATCAATGTGGACAGAAGCTTCAGGCCCTGAGCTTTATGTGTTTCATGTCAATAAAACATGAGTCTCACCAGCTTTGGTGGAATTCAGTAACTGTTAAACAAAAATATTCCTTTGCTACTGATGCACCAAACAAGAAAATTATATGTTTCATTGAAAAGTACATTCAATAAAATTCCCACCCTTTTTAATGCACGTTAACTTTAATCATACTTTACAATAAAGAAATTAGCAATGAAACACTGCTGGAGCATTAAAGGGAAATAACTTGACTATACCTAATATTCCATTTATATACAACGTTTCTATATAGTTGAGAAGACTAATCTGAAATTAAAGTGGAGGCTGATTGAAAAGAAATGAAAATATTAAGATTATAAGGAATAAGAGATTGAATTAATGCCCTCTGTTCTGGGTTATTTCTCTCCCAATCTATGATATACTCTAGGAAACCTTGTCATCATTTTAATCCACTACCATCAAGAGTTTTTTGTTTGGTTTCTTAAAGCTACTATGTCTCACTGAATGAAGAGTAAAGTAGAACATTTTAATGTGATGAAACCAGTTTTTTCTAACCAACCTAATTAAAAAAGGAGGGGAAGTTTTGTCAAGGGGACATATTTACTTTTCAGATCATTTGAAAAGCATAAACGGATGCAGAAATCAAAAAATAAAATAATTTGTCATCCTGAAATGCTTGGAGAAAGATGTGGATTTGCTGCACTCTTTTTGTTTGCAATAATGGTGATTTGCCAAGCTACACCTCACACACCACACTAACCCTAGGGCATTCCAGTCACAAACACACTTTGATCTCCTGTGCTATTGGATTTTTCTCTCAAAGGGCTCTACCTTTCTTGACAATCCCAGAGGGGAAAAACACAGCAGTACATTCTTTCCCCATCTACTGCTGCAAAATGAACGTTCCATATGCTTGCTGTTAGCTCAACCTTGCACCATTATTCCACAAGCTTGTGTGTCTAATGACAACAGCCTCAGGATTTCCAACTAAAGTTGGGGGGGGGGGGGAATAAGCAAATTATATGGCAAGAGAACAATGCACAAGAGGCCTATATTGCTCTAGCACTGTTTCCAAAATGGTGATAGTAAGCCATATATATATATATATATATATATATATATATATATACATATATGCAATTGTGAGGCACACTTAACTCAACATTTACAAAAATTATTTTAAAATATAACAATTCAAGTATCACAGTAGTTAAGAAAGTTTAAACATGGTTTGACACTATGCCTGAATTGACAAAATACAATTTCTGATAAAATGGCAAATCACAAACCAGACTAATCCACCATGGTTTTAAGCATACTTTCAAATCCTGTTTTGTGCTCACTATGAAAGATGGTGTGAGTCTGTAACTGGCAATCATAACTGTCATCATTGCTTTGTCTTCAGAGGACTTCTGTATGTAATTGTTTGCTAATTTCATTTTCAAAGTAAGCAACAAGTAATTTTAGCCATTTTCTTCCTGCTTTAGGAACGTCTTAGAAAATTGCAGTTTTTCCAATTTGGGACTTAGGGCCTTTGCAGACTGCCAGAAATAGTGCACATTAAATTGAGGCACTGCCCTGGCTCAGTGCTAGGGAGTCATGGGAATTGTATTTTTTTTTCTGAGACATTGAGCCTCAGAGAGCTCTAGTGCCACAATAAAATACTGTTCCCATGATTCCCTACCACTGAGCCAGGGCAGTGCCTCAATTTAATGTGCACTATTTCTGAGAGTTTGCAAAGGCCCTTAGTCTGCATGAAATTTGTATGTGATATCTTCTTAGAAAACATTTTCTGTGCAGGGATTAGCATTTGCGGCTCATAATAGAGACACAGAAAATGTGGTATCTGGGAATTAGTCTAAATAAAATTCATACTTTTTTTTTACACAGACCACAGCAATTTTCTTTCCCTTTATGACTTCTGGTGGTTGTCCTGTTTTGCTCTTCTTCACCATAGAACAAACAGCTGTGTCAACAAATAATAAGCATGAATTTCCCTGTTCTTCTATACTGCTTTCAGGGGTTTGGTCCTAACTCTTCATGTCACTTCCTCCAACCAGCACAAAAAAGTGAGGTTTTATCTCTTTATGGAATTATCTGCTTAACTACACTATGGCTGCATGTGCATTGGAGAGGGGTCCTCACAGGTTTCTTTGCCTTAAACTAGTTTGGTATCTTTGTAGACTAACCCAGTCCTCTTGCCACATAATTTTATTTTCTCTACCATCTTCCTACATTCAGCCCAAATTGAACATGATGCATAGTACCATCCTGCATAAACCTGTTAGTCCTGAATTTCCTAGTTCTAGCCCAAATTGTTCACCTTCACACACAAGGATTTGCCTTCTCCCAGAAGATTACTCACTGCTGCCATCTGTCTGCTGTGCATTATGTTGTTTTTCTTTTTAAAATTTTATTTTTAAGTATAAAAAACATATAAGTGACAACAAAAAGAAAAAAACATAACAAAATAAACAACAGAAGGTAACATATTTTGCTTGCTTTGCATTTCTGCAGTTTTGCTTACATGATTTTTACACAATTTGTCTAAGCAACTTATATCTATATTCATCTTATAATATATTAGATTCAGTCTGATTAATTCTTTCACTACTGAATGATTTGGTTTCTTTGATACTAATTTTATACTATATTGCTTCTTCTAGACTACTATAAAGTCACTATAAGAGCTCTATATAGTCCAAAGATTCAAGATATTATTCTATGTCTTGTTTCCCCACTTTATATACTTTATATACTTCATTCTTAGTCTTTCTCCACAATTTTGACACTGCTCCCCATTTCTTTTCATATTGTTGAGTTGTCTTCCCAGCAATATATGTGGATAGGCTGTCCATGATGGCTAATTTATTTAGTTTTGCTATCCATTCATCTATGGTAGATGTTATCTCCATTTTCCAATGTGTAGCATATACCATGAGTGTGGCAGTAATCAAATATAAGATTATACTCTTTACATCATTATTATATTTACTAAATATAACAGAAGTAATCGGAGGAACATTATGTTGTTTTTCTGTAGCCATCCTACTTTAGATTATGGGGTTTCATCTCCTTCTACCCTCTTCCACCATTGTTTTCCCATTAGCAAGAAATACAAGGATGGTTTTCCCATGGTCATTGGAGCACAAGGTGTAAGGAAGGAGCAGGATCTGTAGGGGAAAAGTAAGGAGCCATGTTTGTTTGGTACACCAACTATTCTTCCATTTGGAAGCAATTTGTAGTGTTATGGAACATGATAAAGAGAACATGACATTTCAGACATGAGCAAAATGGAGGGTGAAAAATGACACACATCTAAATTTCACTTTTAATTGTGGTTGCAATTCCAAATTATAATTAGCCAAAACATTATTTTCTTTAATGTCTGAAATGATCCAGATAAGAAGATAAACTACTTCTCTTCAGAGCAGCCAACTGATTTTGTTTCTGGATGAATCACTGTTTGGGGTACCCATCTCTTTAAATTTTTGTCATTATTCTTTGGGAGTCCTGCAGAATTCAGCTCTGAGTCTGGAAGCTCAGGTTTTAGCAGTGACCAGGAGTGTCTTTGCATTGTTAAAGCTAGTGCACCAGTGCCACCTGTTTCTAGAGAAGCAGGATCTGACCACAGTGATACATGCTCTGGTTAAATCACATTTTGATTACCATAATGTGCCTACATGAGGTTGCCTTTGAAAAGTGCTCAGAAACTTCAATTGGCCAAGAGCTGCAGCCAGGTTGTTAATTGGGGTTGGATACCGGGAGCACACAATTCCCTGGTTGTAGCAGGTCCATTGGCTGTTGATCCATTTCCAGGCACAATTCAAAGTGTGCGTTTTGATTTATAAATCCCTATATGGCTTGAGTCCAGGTTATTTTAAGGATTGTATCTCCCTTTATGAGCTCATTAGAGTTCTAAGATTAACCCCTAAGAAAAGGGAGAGGGCTTTCTCGGCTGATACTCCCAGACTTTGGAACTCCCTCCCTAGAGAGGTCTCATCCTTGCATTTCTTCCATTTCTTCTCATCCTTGCATTTCTTCCATTGGCAGGTCAAAACATTTTTGTGCCATCATGCTTTTACAAACTGACTAGGTGCTGTTTTTAAGGTTTGTATATAGTTTTTAAATTAAATGATTTAATTGTTTAACTCTTACACTTTTATTAATGTTTTTGTATTGTTTTTCACTTGTATTTTTTAAAATATGTTGTCAGCCTTCTTGAGTTCCATTATCAAGAAAAAGGCAGGATATAAATGAATGAAATCATCACCACCATTATCATCTGCACCTCTGTGTTGAATGTGATTCAATAATCATGCCCAGACCCTAAGCAATAAGTTGTCAGCCTTTCCTCTAACATCTTTGTGTCCTTCAGCCCCATCCTTTAACACTTGGACCCCACCATTTTATGTAGCAAGGTCTGACCAAAAGTTCAACTAAATGCAGCTAAGGGCTCTTGTGTTGAACTAAATGCCAGTACAAACTCAGTTCAGACCTCCCAGCTCAGTGTAGGAATAAGGTACAAACAGGGATTTTGAGATCAGCGCCAGTATTATAGTCTCATACTTGTCTCCAAATCTCTGAATAACACAATAGAGCTTATACTGTATATTATCAATGAAGTCAGTTAAGTATGAGAATAAGATTGAAAAGAAATATCAGCCACAAAAAAATGCTATAGATTATAAAGCAATAAAATATTGGATAGGAAACAAGAGCAGCTTCTTGGCTGAGGGGCAGACATCAAACAAGACAAGTTAAAAAAGAAGAGAAAGAAAGAGAAACAAATTCATGTTTATCACATCAATGTACTATTTCTGAATCTAATATATATTTGTATATGTTTGTCATGCTACAAGGACTTACTTCTTTACAACAATCTACAACTACTAACACCAGTTTGCAGCTGGCTGCCTTGAGGCTGAATTCAGTTTGTTTTGAGGACTTCCCAATTCCTTTCCTTCACTACAAGGAATTATGGGACCTAGTTAAGCCCATTATGAGTAGGATCTCTACTGCATTGGAAATCTGGGCTCGGCTCTTTCTTAATGGTCTTGAAGCTGAAATCTGCAAGGTCTGAGTAGAGCAGTGGAGGATAGAGAGTCTTGGAGGTGTCTCATCCACAGGGTTGCCATGAGTTGGAGTCAACTAGAGGGCAGTTAACACCAACAATGAAACCATCAGTATCTTATGAATTAAAATGATTAATTAATGCTGATCTCCGCCCCCCCCCCTTTCCCGCAACATCCTCTACTGGTTATCTCCACTGTGGAATCTGATGTCCAGTTCAACTTCAGCTTCACTATTTATTCATTCTAAAATCTTTGTCTCATGTAATTCCTTCTTGTGAGTTGCATTATCCCCAATAAATCAGAATCAAAAGGTATGGGGGGGGGGGGCTGAAATTAAGATTTAGACCTGATTAACTACAGTGTGGCATGTCATTCTGTTCAAAATCAAGGGTTCTTTTGTTCTGTCATTAATGCTATTCTCATTAATTGGCAATTGGCAATGCTCTATTCTGGATAGAAGAATAGACTTTAAACTGGAAAGCAATATTTCCAGGTATTTGTTTACATAATTTATTTGCTCTCACTCCAAAGACTACAAAAGAAATGTAACTTGGACAGATTATGTTAGATTGACACTATTTACACAAATGAGTTTTCTGTTTGCTTTGATCATGCACCATTCTCCACACCCTGTCACTGGGTTCCCACTTTAAGGAAAGAATTTTAAAATTGTTTCTTAGATGAAAAGACTGACTTGGCAATTTTATCTTCCCAGCACTAGGAACTTTCCATGCCAAGATGGTGCATGCAAAATTTCCCCAAGGGATTAACATTCAAAAGGCAGGCAGACACATCCACACCACCAACATCTTGAAATAAAAGATGAATAGAAAGGGAGACATGGAAAATAAAACTACAGTAGCCTCTCCCAATTCACAGGGAATCCATTCTGGACCCATCCACCCCCTGTGAAAATGGCAGCTTACAAATATTCGAGACTCATTGAAAACAATGGTGCATGCACCTATGGAACATGTACAGAGCTGCACGCAAGCATACCCCCCCATTTTGTTCCCCTGTGTTTTCCATCCATGAATGGGTGAGGGACATGACTTCCAAGTCTGCAAAAATGGAGGGGTGACTGTAGAATTGTTTATGCCAAACATTCACTTGATGGAAATTAAATTTTTGCAGGAATAACCAGTTATAATCTAAACAAAAACAGAAAAGGTGATTTATCCTTTAGATCCTTCTGATGCTTCCTGAAGGGCCTTTGGAGTCCCCCTACTCTTTTTTATACTATAGAAAAGTTAACAGGTAAAACCAAGTACAACAGCTGGACAGGCCTTTGATTATAAACATTTTTAAAAATTACAGAAGAAAAACAGCAGAGGCTACTCATCTTCCTTGACTTCAAAATCTATGGTCATCAGGTTATTTTTTTTTCCATCAGAGGAACTTTACCTTCCCTCTTCCTATCTGTATGTTATATTATTATGTCATTCAAACAAACAAACTAACAAACAAATCACCCTCCCTAAGATATCCAAAGCTCCATAGTAAGATATTTCATAACATTTTCCTTGTCGACCTATTTAGCAAAAAGTAAGAGTGCACAACTATTTTTAGTGGCCAAGATATTTCAGTGGCTGAAGTGGAAATTCATATGGCATCCACTCATCATTAACTAATATGGAACAGAATCCAACAGGACATTAGCCTTTCTAAAAGTATCCCTAAAAAGAATGGGAGCTGAAGCAGATGCACTAGTCTTACACCTAATAACAGCACTGTACTATTCTGATTTATATTCTAATGTCCCTTTGAGCTGGGGTCGGCAAGGATTTTTTACCTGGGGCCGGTCACTGGTCCCCAGGTCTTCCGCTGGGCTGGGGGGGGGGGAATGGCAGCACGCGTGCTCACGGCCCCAGTCACACCGTGGTCGCCGTTTTGGTAAACAAAATTGCAGCCACGATGCACGCGACAGCCGTTAGTGAGGGCCAGTTGGCGGGGGTCAGTGGGCCAAGTGTGGCCCATGGGCCGTAGGTTACCAACCCCTGCTTTGAGCAATGGAGTCTAGAAATGGAACTGTGTCATTAGCAGTGCCTAGAGGCAACAATGAGGCAATAATTAAATGAGGGGCAAGGAAATAATGCTTAAATTTGACATGGTGATGACACTGTAGATCAGGGGTAGGCAACCTTTCCCCTTTAAGGGCCAAGGGACTTCAGCTCCCAGAATCCCAGGAGCTATTGGCCAACATGGGACTATTGGCCAACATGGCTGAGGCTTCTGGGAGCTGAAGTTCCTCAGCCCTTAAAGGGGAAAGGTTGCCTACCCCTGCTGTAGACCAATGGTCCTTGAGTCTACAGCAGGCTATTCTGACTGAAGTAGCACTTCCCCTGGAAGAACAGGTTTGAAGTCTAGGTATGCACTTAGATTTCATTGTTGCCAGAAGTCCAACAATGGTAGCATGGCAAGGGCCTTTTTCCTAGCTGCAGCTGGCTCACCAGTTACAACCTATCTTGTATTTCCAGAGGTATATGCTTCTGAAAGCTGCAACTACTGCAAAAAGCTGCAGACATACTACTGGTAGGAACAACTTGATCATATTGCACCTATCCTTGAAGCATGGTATTAGCAGCCAGTGATCTACTGAGCCCAATTTGAACTCTTTCATGTAGGGGTCCCCAACTTCAAGTGCCCACACCCCCAGGGGATGTGAGATGGAATTTGAGGGGACGCGACAATGAGTAGTTTGTGGCTTTGAGTGACAAGTGACAAGTTAGAAGTCATCACTCAGCCAGTTCCCAGCGTGCCTTCAGAAGCTGTAGTAGGCGGTTATGTTGCATAGATAGTAGTTTCATTGTTTATTTAATCAAAAGGGGAGGCTTTTACCATTTACAATTGATTTCAATTTTTATGAATAAATTAGACATTTTATGTACTAAGGTTAAAAGCTTATTTTTTTAAGTTCAGTTTGTTAGCCCACACTACTGCATGTAGTTACATTTGTGATTCAAAACATAGAAATTAGACTTTGTCAGCTACAAATGTGGTACTAATTTTGTTGGGAGTTGTGAACATTAATAAAACATTTCCTGGGAGTATGGGCCATAGAAAAGGTCAGGAATCACTGCTTTAGTGGCTTTGGGTCCAAATATTTGAAGGACCCCTACATGTTACCATCCATCTAAGGCAATTCAATGCCTACTCCCCATTTCTGGAATTCCCTTCTATCAGAGGTTCAGCTAGCCCCTAATATGAACATTTTGACATTAAATTCTTGCTTACTAAAATTACTAAAATGTTTCTTCTTGTATGGATTTGTAAGATCATTACTGTTATGCTTTACTTGTTTTATTGAAATGCTATGGTTTCACTGTAGTTCTTATTCATATTTATCTTATAAGTATTTGTAATACTTCTGCTTTGAAGAAAAGTGGGCTGTAAGCACTGTAAACCAATCAACCATTATGGGCCAGAGGAAAATGCCATACGCCCACCCATATGTATCTTTAATCTCCTTTAGTGCATCTTTATATTGGATTTCAGTTTTTGTAAATTGCCATAGGAGACAAATTTAATGAAAAGTGGAGTATAATTTAGCTCACATACTTTACATGGAGTTGTTCTTTCAGAGAGTTTTGGAAGCTTAGTTACTAGGCGGAATAAAGAGACAAAATATGCACATGCATAAATGTATGTACAAGCATTTTGGGGGCACTGATAGTAAGCAAGGTAGAAATAAATGCATGCACACACACTTCCACACACAGCTTTTAGCACTCAGTAATAGAAGAAACAGAAAGGAGAAATAAAATCCTTCTGAACAGCAGCATGAAAATCGAACCCTTGAAAATTGAAAAGTGGAAGATGCCAGAATAGATTCCTCAATGTCTCAGCTACTTACTAGAGAGATCTTTTCTCATTTGCTGATGGCTTTGGCAGACCTGGTTTTGTCACCAGTCACTCTGTACTTGGCTTAATTATGCAGCAGCCCAACATAAAATTTTCTTTCTGATCACATAAATCACCTTGCTTTGACACTAAGCTCAATAGGAGTTGGTAGAACAATACTGCAAGAGCTATCGACTCCATTTCTCAAGTCCACAAGGTGTATCATTTAGCCAAGAGTGATAATTAGACGTAGAATATACTGAAACCTGTCAATAGGCATGTCAATAGAAGGACTCTTAGATCTAACATCCAGCGAATCAATGGTGGTTTTCAGCTATAAAATTGAGAAAATGATAGCTTTCAAATGAATGGTGGAAGGAAACACAAGGCTCCTTAGGGAGGAATAAAACAGCTCAATTTTCCCTCACTGAGTGGCTCTCCAACTGCTGCACTCAATGAAAAAGGTCACAGAACATTACAGCAAAATATCTCTGAAACAAGATGTACAACAACACTGGGACATGACATGAGGTACAAGCATGCCACAAAGGCCTGTATATCTCTGACCTGACAGAATTAAAGCACGGATCAGCAGATGCCAGACAAGACAGGAACTGAAAGACAATGATTGATCTATGCAGAGGAAAATATGACCGTTATGTCCTGATCAAGTATCTGTTTGTGCATGTCACACAGAAAGAATCCTAATTCTCCTGTACACATAACATTTACAGTAAGCCTAACATTTTAAGGCAGCCTTTCAAAGTTCCCACAGAAGATGCAGACAACACTCACAGATAATTCTGACATACTAAGACAGTTCCTTCCTCACCCTTGCCCAACAAAGAAAATCCAGCCCAATTCAAACATGAATCATAATATGGAAAATCCATGTGGCATGTCATCCAGGCAGTTGATAAGTTTACTGGGTCTTCAGTTGCTATGTTAACATGCCATCATGGTACTTATGTAAGCCAAGATCCTGGCATGCCTACAATATATGTACAGAAGGGCAATCCAGTTTGAGCAAGATAGAAATATCAAAGATAATACCATTGCACATGCAAACACACACACAATGAACATCTATGATAAACAGGACTAATACTCAAATCCCATGGCTATTGCAAAAAGCAACATTCTTTTCATCTTTTTTGTGAGAAAAATATATTTTAACATAATGAGTTTACAAAAATTATATGGATCTACTTGTAACTGCTACTCCCAAGTAGAGCAGGCCCAATAAATAAATAAATGGTGAGTCACTACTTAAATTCAGTTCATTTAATGATTCTTTTCTTAGTTGGAAGAACTAATAATTGGATTTAGACCACAATTTGTATACCTTGCTATGCAATAAAGAGCAAACAGGTGACCACAAACAATTTTGGACTTTATGTACTGTCACTCAAGGAAGCTTTTCCTGACTATTTCTGTCTAGTTGTAATAGCCTCTACTACTTCAAACACTGTTTTCAAGTACTGGTAACCAATGGTGCACAAACAAGGTAGACTCAGTGTATTACAAAAGCTGGGTATTAAATAGATAATTAGGAGGGTATTTGTTGTTATGGGCCTTAACTCAACTCTGAATATTGGTAACCTTATCATAGGTGGGCTTTTTGGAGGGGAAAGGAATAACATCTATTCAAAATGTTGCCATTGCCTTCCTCTAAATATAACCTATAGCACATGGTATTCCTTGTGGATTTGCCTTCCTTGTACTAACCACACCTGATCATGCTTAGCTTCTGAGATCAGAAAGAATCTGTTGTTGTTGTTGTTGTTTTCAAGTCAATTCTGACTTATGGCAACACTTTCATAGGACTTTCTTGGGCCAGATTTATTGTTTGCCAGCAGTTCATTCACAGTGTGAATATGATCTTCTTGTGGGGAAACACGTATTTGTGGGTAGTGTAACAATAATAAGTTACTAAGCACTAGTTGTTGGGGAGCATAATTGATGACCAACCACAAAATAATGAGGCCAGACACAAGACAGTGGATTAAACAAGGGCAAATTTATTTGCCATAAAACCTACTTAAACCTCAACCTGGAGATAAACAACAAAAGCTGGGGGGAGCAGCCTGATGCAGTCAATCTATCACTACCTCCCCAGCCTTCTCTTGGGTGAAACACCTAACCCCGAGGGCAGTCCAATATCATGGATTGCTCCCTGGCTGGCTGGCTGTTAACTGGAAAGTAAACCAAGGGCACTCCCCCCCCCCAAGTCAGTAGACCTTACAGGAGAAAGCAATTCACCCTGGTCAGCTCCAAGGGGAGGCTATTTTCCCACTTGCCAGGCCTCCTAGCCTGTAGAGGCAGTTCTATTGCCCAACCCTTCACCAAAAAGGTGCCAAGGTTGTGAAATGGCAGCAAAGCCATAGGAAACCTCAGTTTCTATCTCTTCACAAGCCATAACCTGACACCCATTGCATCAGGCCCATCAATTCTGGCCTCTGATTGTGAAAGCCATCAAACTATATATAGCATCTTCCAGATGCCCATGCTCAAGCACATAGTACTACTGTAATCATGTCCTGGTTGTAGGCTTCGCATGGACAACTAGCTGTCTACTGTGGGAGCAGAATGTTGGGCTTGATAGGCCTTTGGTCTGAACCCACTGAGTTCTTCCTCTTATGTTCTGACTTGCTTTGAATTGTTTTCTTGGCAAGATTTATTCAGAAGAGATTTGCCATTGCTTCCCTCTAAGGCTGAGATAGTGAGACTATCCCAAAGTCTCCCAGTGACTTTCCAGGGCTGAACAGGGATTTTAACCTTGGTCTCTTGGTATCTTAATCCAACATCCAAACCATTACACCATACTAAAGTATACTAATCAAATAAATCAAAATACACACATACAAAACTACAGCACTAGAGATAAGAATAATGTCAAATTCCATAGTTATCTTGTTTGTGATATGAATTTGCCCAGGTTGTAATGCAAAACTGTGTATCTCTCTTACCTTGAAACATGCTTGAGTGGACAATGGAGAAACTGGTCAACATCCAATGACTCTGCTGCTGAGAACAACAATTCCCAAGGGGTGATATATTAAGGTGAACTATCAGCACCTGTCCATATTACTAGCCATGAGACCACTTTCATAAAATGCAAGTTATTTTGAAATTCTGTTGAGCCAAATCTTGAATCAATAAGGGATCACTGATCTCTGAAGGCTGATAAACCTGCACAAAAATTTCCTGAACCAAATGCCAGTAATCATAATAGTTCACGGCTGGAATTTGAGCAGCCCTCCAGAAGCTTCTCCTGTGTGAGGAATGCTGGGACCTGCAATTCAAAAATACCTAGTGCAGGAAAACCAAGAAAATTTGAAACATGTCTACATGCAATTCACCAAAAATATGGAGTAGGATGGTAAAAGGAGGTGCTTTTCATCACCAATACCTCTATTGACTGTTCTGTACAAAAGTAAGCAGATTAGAGAAACAGAATGTATACACTTTTGCATTCAGCCAGTGCAAAGCAATGTATTTACACATTTACCATATAAATGAGCCACAGTCTAAAAAACAACAAAAAGAAATCACATTTTCCTTTGGGGCTACATTATTTGCATGCTCTTAATAAAAACTTAACTACACATCTGTATACTTCCATTTAAATTGGAAAGGCTTGATCTTGTTACTAACAAGCCCCAGATTTTGCAGGGCAAACCCCACTGACTTATTAATTAATGAACTTAATTGTTTAAGCAGGATGGAAAATCCATTTTATTTTAAATATCCAACAGATTTTATCTGCGTGTTTTTCTTTAAATCTGATTTAACAGATTCAAAATTTAAATTGTATTATTTATGTGTATTTCTGGAAAACAAAATAATCAGCTGCTGTAAATAGAATCTAGATAAATGCAAAATATGTTAAACTAAGAAATATTTCTTAGGGCTTCTAGCACCGAATCTGAACCTGAGCCAGGTAGTTCTCAATTACTCTGCCTTTTGCCACTAAAGGAGTCCACACATTATCTTCTACAGTGCCACTGACAATTACACAAAATTTTGAGTGTTTTCCCCAACAAAGGAATGCAATCAGTCCTTTGTAGAATGGGAACAAAGTTGCAACAACAAAACAACAAGAAAAGTGAAACATTACATAACAATGAAGAAATTAGATGTATGTTTATTCAGTACCACATTCTACATTCCTTTGTTTATAACATGTTATTGCAAGTCTACCAAAATCACAGATGCTTTTTAGAAAGTAATTTGTTAAATGTATTATTCAGAGGCCCCCAACATACCTGTTTATTATTACAGCTACACGTTTTAAAAAAAACCCTTCTGTAATCTATTATTTCTCAGAAAAACTAAACTAGCGCTTTTATTTACAATTAAGAAACATAGTGTTTATACATAATGCTTGTCTGTAGGACAAAACACACTCTCCTCCTATCCACCTTGCCTCTACACAACAGAAAACATTTTTACAGAATTGTTTCTAGGTGTCCATTTGGCCACTGAAATGGTTTGTGAGTGGAAGCTTCTTCATTACATATAAACCTGACATTCAGATTATGGTGAAAAGTTTAATTTTTTTTTAAAGGAGTTGCATCCATATATGAGCATCGACAGGGGTAGTGTGACCCTGTTGGTGCTCTTAGACCTCTCAGTGGCCTTTAAAACAATCTATCACAACATCCTTTCAGATCGCCTGAAGGGGCTGGGAATCGAAGGCACTGCTCTGCAACGGTTCTGTTCCTTCCTCTCGGGTAGATCCCAGAGGGTGTTGCTCGGGGACAGTAGCTCCACTAGGAAGGAGCTAAAGTGTGGCATCCCCCAAGGCACCATTCTGTCCCTGATGTTATTTAACATCTATATGAAGCCGCTGGGATTGCTTATCTGGGGACATGGGGCTGGGTGTTATCAGTACGCTGATGACACCCAGATCTACTTCTCCATGTCTCGGTCATCGGCCTCAGCTCCCAATGGTATCTCTCCTCTCAATGACTGTTTTAAGGCCGTAATGGACTGGATGAGGAAAACAGTTTGAGACTGAATCCAGATAAAATGGAGGTACCCACAGTAGTGGCCCCGAAACCAGGTACCTGATACAACCTCCAGTCCTGGACGGTGTTACACTCACCATGAAGGACTGTGTTCACAGTTTGGGGGTGCTCCTGGATTCGTTGCTTCAGATAATTAATCAGGTGAATGTGACAGCCAGGAACACTTGATATCAGCTTCAGCTGAAATGCCAGCTGTGCCCTTTCCTGGAAGTAAGGGATCTCGAAACTGTGATACATGCTCTGGTAACCTCCTGTCTTGGTTTCTGTAATGCGCTCTACATGGGGCTACCCTCATGCTTGATCCAGAAACTTCAATTAATTCAGAATATGGCAGCCAGGTTGGTCTCTGGTACATCTAAAAGAGACCATGTAACACCTGTATTGAAGCCTCTTCACTGGCTGCCTATTAGTTTCCGAGCCCAGTACAAGGTGTTGGTTATAACCTATAAAGCCCTTAATGGGTTGGGTCCAACATATCTTTGAGACCGCCTCCTCCCATACAATCCACCCCGAGCACTTAGGTCCTCTGGGATGCATTTACTGCAAGTGAAAAAATCTAGACTATCAGCAACATCCCAGAGGGCCTTTTCAATGACCGCTCCCAGATTATGAAATGACCTGCCGGACGAGATCCATCATATGATGACCTTAGACAGCTTTAAAAGGGATGTCAAGATAGATCTCTTCTGGCAGGCCTTTCCAGATTAGTCTTCCCAGCCATAAGAAGCCTGTCCAACTGCATCTCCTTTTTCCCTCCCCTTTTAGCCACCATAAACAACCATCCCTGTTGTTTGTTATTGTAAAATGTTGGCATCTTCCCAATTTTTAAATGTTTTAAATTTGATTATTGCTTAATGATTTCTTAAGTGGTGGGAGGGTTGGGTTTGGATTTGATTTTTACTGTATTGTATTTTATGCTGAAAGCCGCCCCGATTGCTATGCAGATTGCTATATTATTATTATTATTATTATTATCATCATTATCATCATTATCATTATTATATACATTTACATACATTATTGTCTTAACCATTTTTATTAGCCTGCCTGTCATCATTAAACTGTGAAGTAAAAAAGAATAAAATCCCTATCAAATCTTAGAAAAATTCTCTTAAAACACATTTCAGGAGTATTTGAGACCATTTTGATTTTTGATTTGCAGTACCTTACAGAAGGCATTAAAATGAGGGATAGTTATATGATCCTTTGGATGTTGTTGGATTGCAAATCCCAGAACCCAAGCCAGCATAGCCAATAGTGAGGAATTTGGGAGGTGTTTTTCCTCTCCTTCCTTTTTGCTTTGACATATTTTTTACAAAACCATAGGTTTGACATGGACACCCCCCTCCCCTCTCTGGTCTGAATTTTATTGACATTCCTAACTACAGTAAAATAAAACCATTGAATCAATAGGATTTACTTACATGTTGACTCAGCATTCACCAATTGATTCAATGAGTCTGCTCTGCTTGGGACTAACCAACAGGATTAAGGCCTCACACACACTCTCTCTTACACACATGCACTGCATCTCAGTGGTCTCAGGGGCATACTTTGTGTTAGATCTCAGTTCTGGAGCAATGTGATTTCAGTACCAAAATGAGTCAGTAATAATAAAGTCCTTCTTGCCTTTCAATAATAATAATAATAATAATAATAATAATAATAATAATAATAATAATAATAATAATGTCCCTCTAAACCAAGGGAGCAGACAGAAAGAAAATCAACTCATTTGAAATGTGGTGCTGGAAAAGAGTACTTAGGATACCATAGACAGCCAAGAAGACAAACTAATGGGTTCTTGAACAGATCAGACCAGGGTTCTCCTTGGAAGCAAAGATGATCAAGTTGAGACTATCTTACTTTGGCCACATAATGAGAAGGCACGGATCAGTAGAAAAAACAATAATGCTAGTAAAGGTAGAGGGTAGAAGAAAGAGAGGAAGAACACAAACCAGATGGATAGACTCAATTAGGAGAGTTATGGGGAAGGGCTTGCAGGATCTGGGCAAGCAGTGGAAGAGAGGGATTCTAGGAGATGTCTAATGGGATCACTATGACTCAGAACTGACTGAAGGGCAGCTAACAACCACAACAACCACCCAAGGGAAACAATCACATGGATTCTGGGACATAGGAAACTCCACTTGGGTCACTGGCCCATTTTGGAAACTCCCCATTCTGAAAACTGGAGGGAGGAGGGAGACTGCTACTCGTGGAAATCTTAGGGACAGCCATTCTCCTTTAGAACAAAATGCAACCTCCACACACACACTTTGTCCCCAAGAAATTTAACTTTGTTATATTTTGCAGGGATGGTGCAGTCCATAGCAGCTCCCAAGGGCCTAAAAATGGCCCTAGACTCTTAACATTTGCCAATCTCTAATGTTTATTTGCAGAGCAGGCCTTCCCATTGCCACCCTTCACCACCAGAAAATATTAATAGATCTATGTTATAGTTGTTGCCGTATGCCTTCATGTCATTTCTGACTTATGATAACCCTAAGATGAACCTAGTACAGGGTTTTCTGAGGCTGAGAGTGTGTGATTTGCTCAAGGTTACCCAGTAGGTTTCAGTTGCCGAACTGAGATTTGAACTCTGATCTCTAGAGTCCAGTGCTCAAACTGCTGGCTCCTAGACAAGTGGCACTCCTAGGGTTGGTGTCACCCAGTGCAGTAATTCATGGTGTCCCTACAAATCCTTCTCCCATTTCACACCATTTCACACCATTCCTTAATAATGCTTTTTTGTACTAATGTCACTCATAAATCATAATTCCCATATACCATGAATATAATGCTCATAACTATGACATAAATTAGTAAAATTAAAATTATACCTTCAAGTTACAATATCATATACACAATCTAAATGTATTTATACATACATAGTGAATATTTGGTTAAAATGTGATATTTTAAATAAAAAAAATTTTTTACAAATTAAAATTTTGAAATGTGATATTTTAATTTAAAATTGGGGGGCTCTCTTTTCTCTTCCCACTGAGCTTCCCTCCACTCCCACCATCTCTTAAAGTATTTTAAAGGGAAGCAAATGAATGTCACAATCCATTTCTGCCCAAAGGTAGGTGTTTGAGAAGCAGTGGTGTCACCTGGTGCAGTCTGCACTCCCCCCCCCCCCCCCCCCCCGCACCTCCTAGCAATGCCACTGTCCTAAACCAATATATTAGATCAAATTAAGTTGCATGGTTTCAAAGGCAGCCAGCATGCAACTCAGGAATTTTGAAACTTTCCTGACAAATTAAGCCCTGTCCATTGTACATAGGAAGTATTCCCTTCACACATCACAGTGTATAGTTTTTCAGAAGGGCTGGTGGTTTGTAATGTGCCCATATGATCTACTGTTTTCTATTCAGTTTTATTAAATTTTCATTCCTCTAACCAGAGTTTTAGTAGTTTCTAACATGAATATGTATTCTTGGTTCATTGATTAACTTACATATGTCCATTTGTCTCCCCTGGGTTTTACTAGGACTAGGTATCCAGTTGGAAACAACTATTACTTTAAAATGCACTTGAGACATATGATATTCCACCTCTACCATGAATATTTTTTATAACTTTAAAGTAAACTATAAAGTAAATTTTAAAAAAATTACAGTCAAAGCAAAAGAAGTTATGTCTTGTCAAATTACAATCACATTATAAATTATTTATGTTTTTATCATTATTGTGAGAAAATTTTAATTACAAAGTTATTTGTAACTATTTACTTCCAAAATCTGATCCAAACATTTCCACAAATATTCTGTTGCTACAATAGATAATGATGATGATGATGATGACGACGACGACGACGACAATGCCAGCTACTACTACTAGTGCTACGACTGTACTGAGATATATAAATATACTAAATAAAATAAAACTAAAATCTCCTATTTACTGAATTCCTCCTTTGCAATATCCCTCTCATGAATGAGTGTGTGCATATGAATACACACAGACAGACAACCCTCCATGTCCATAGATTTTTTTAATCCACAGATTCAACCATCTGTGGCTTAAAAAAAATCCAAAAATATATAAATTCCAAATAGCATAGCTTGATTTTGCCATTTTATATAAGGACACCACTTTGCTATGCCATTGTATTTAATGAGACTTGAGTATACATGGATTTTGGTATCCACAAGGGCTCCTGAAACTAAACTCCTGCAGATACCAAGGGTCCACAGCATATCTATACAGACACACACACACATCCTGTTCACAGTCCTATATCTACTGATTTTTTTTTTTCAGCTGAAGTATCATATCTACCTGGAACAATATTCACATATGTAAAAATCACATTGTGGTTTTGCATGATATCACATTATTTGGTATTACAGTGTGCTAAATATAAATGACTTTCATCCTACCAACACTTGTTTGCATGGTGGTTTTTTTTAAAATCAGGGTCTCTATATCACCGTCACAAAATATGTTCTCAGACCTATACTTCCCATAGTAACCCTTCTCTAACTCACTGATACTTTCCTGTTATATCACTGCCATATAAACACTAAAGGGGGGACAGTTGGAATCCTGTATGTGCTTCATGCAATGTATGCTTCTGCCCTTAATTCAGCTGTTTACAAAGATTTTAAACATCCAAAGTGTTGTTAAGGAGGTCTTCTATACTTAAAAAAAATCTCACTCCAATAAACTACTTTTAAAAGAGGTTAGCTATGATAGAGACAATCTGAATGAAATAGTCATTAGAAGCAGAATGCAATCTAAACACAAGACAATGGCTTTGCAAGTGACAAAATTATTCCACTGATTAACAGGGCTTTCAGCATGTAAGATTTAATGATTTGGGGTGCATGCAGTTTGCTTTTAAACCTAAAAATATGCATCTATTATATCAGCATGTAATCACATTATTAAAACATATGCTTGACATTTGTCATAAGCTTCTGCTGATTAAGTTAAATTATATCACCAGTTTTTAATTCCTCTAAACTTCATTTCTTCTGCTGCTCATAAAAAATATGTTATATGTTTATCATTTGAATTTCACATGCATAATGGTAATAGTAACAACAATAAAAAGACTTCATTAGCAGAACAATATATGCTAAGATCGTATGTAATTTTCACATTGTTAATGGTAACTGTGTGAATTCAGGATACACCTAAAATATTGTATATTAATTTCAATATGGTTAATAGCCTCCCCGACAAGAATCCCACTAATTTACTCTTCACTGACAATGTTAAAAGAAAATGATTTATGCAGATCAATCACCTAACTCATCAAGTCATGCGCTGACAGCCAGCCTTCATCATTGCTATTTAAAAGGCATGGCTGACAGCAAAGACAGACTCTTTGATTAAGGGCTCTGTCTGGCTAACCTTTTATTTGAAGAATGATTGCTGCTGAGTGACAAATACTTTTCCATTCATTTCAAGGCAAAGATATTGACATTCAAATTCTTGATGTCTACACTGAACAGATGCCACTGTTGCAAGTGGCTTGATCGCAACAGCAGGTATGCTGCTACTCTGGGGGGTAAAAACTGGCTGGGATTGAAGGCCTGCAACAAGTGCTGTCTACTGATCTCACAGCCAAATCCTCTCTCTTCAATAGCTATCATCAGAGAACATCTGCTTGTTGTTTCTCTCTGGCCCTCTTCTTGAGAAGTGTCCTATCCTCACCTTCACCCCACTTTTCAATCGTATCAGATGTTATTACTAAAAATAAAAAATAACTCAGTAGCAAAATGACCCTTTCCAAGGCATCCTGCCTTGTGCACAGCATCCCTGAATGCCAGCAAACAGGGAATTCACTAAGCCAAAAGCTGCTGCTCCAGTATCAATTCCAACTGGAGTAATGTGCAATGGAAAACTGTGCTTGCCATATAAAATGCAAAACTACAAGTCAAGATGGTTTTTTCTGTAAGCTGATTCTATGTTACTCTCTGCTTTATTGGTTTAGAAAATGAGGAAATGCTTATTATTTTGGTTGTGAATTAGACTGTCAGTATTTAAAATTAATAAATCTTTTTTAAAAAAAGAAAATAAAATGAGGGAATAAACAGAGAGAAAGAAACAGGAAGAAAAGCTGGCCAAAGAAGTTCTGTAATGCCCTGAGGATGAAGGGATGTATGGCTTTTCCTTAAGATTTGCAGGCACTATTAAATTTATAAGTGCTCCAGCTAGGAACAGAGTTATTTTTCTTGACATCAAGTATTATGTACATAGCCATGACCACACTAGGTTCATTTATGCTAAAAAATGAAAGTATTTAATGCACACTGGGTTATTTATTATTTTAATCAAGGTAATTGCAAATGCTTAAAATAAATAATTACCTTCAACAAGTCAACATGAAGGAAGTCACAAGCAAAAAAAAAGAAAAAGAGAAAAAAAAGAAAAAAGGAAATGGTACATCCGTCTCATTTTTGTTATTTTTCCCTCTCTCCCCAGGAATTCCACTGGCATCTACATATCTCTTCTGCAGCACCATGCCAATAAGTGACCAAAGTCTGCCAAGCCAGAGCTCAGAGGCCATATCTTCAGATTACCAGTTGATCACTCCTAGGAGGGGACCTGGATTGATACTTAGCTTGCAACTGTCATGCTTCTTCCCAGAAAGCTGTTACTCACTAAATCTTATAGTCCAGGAGTAGGCAACCTGTTTGAGCTGGAGGCCGATCCCCCAAAGTCCTACCTTCTGGCGGGCCTGGGGGGGGGGGAAGAATGGTGGTGGCAGCGGTGGTGGCAGGAGTCTGCCTGGGCCATTAAGCGCGGGGCCCTGGGCCAAAACCGGCCCAGGGGCCGTAGGTTGCCAGCCCCTGTTATAGTCCCTCCATGTAAAGAACACTAGAAATATCCAAAGAAGGCACATTCTGAAGCTATATATTTACTTCTTCTCTAATGCAACTGAAGTACACTTAAAACACTAGCACACATCTCAATGTTACAATAGATAACACCACTTATAATCAATGATTAAATTTTATAAAGAGAAGTTTCCACCTGTAAATTTGTCTCTCAGTGTTATGAATGAATGCAAGAGCCCTGAAGATTGTGGATCTATAAATAGGTTCTCAGCCTACCGTATTTTCTGGCGTATAAGATGACTGGGTGTATAAGACGACCACCAACTTTTCCAGTTAAAATATAGAGCCATACAAGACTACCCCTCTTCCAACGCACACCAAATAAAAATTTAAAAAACATCAGATTTGATTTCAATATGGTAATTTTAATTCAAATGCTTATGACATGCAGGTACTGTCACTTATAAACACAACAAACCACAGCTCCCATTTTCCCTAGCATTTATTTCTGTAGTGTGTTTTGGACCTTACTTTTTAAAAAAACAGTCCAGATTTAAATGCTGCTTTAAAAATTATTTCCATCTGCATAGCTATGAGATGGTTGGGGGGGAAATGAGAAAGTGTTGGGGGGGATATGCAAGGAGATGCATTCTGGGGTATGTACAATTTGTGGCCAAAAAAGTGCCCCTGAGCATGTCACACTCTCTCAGCCTCAGAGGAGGGTAATGGCAAACCCTTTCTGAACAAACCTTGCCAAGGAAACTCCAGGATAGGTTCATCTTTGACTTGCCAAAAGTCAGAAGTGACTTGAATTCATACAACAACAACAACAACAACAAC
>JAIPUX010001232.1:4727982-4738261 GCA_020142125.1 Phrynosoma platyrhinos
CTATCTTCCTCCTCCTCCTCCTCCTCCTCCTCCTCCTCCTCCTCATACACAGCGTAGATGACCCCCAACTTTAACCCCAGATTTTTCTGGTTTAACAGTTGTCTTATACGCTGGAAAATACAGTAACTCGGATGTACAAAAACTGCATAGTATGCCCAACATGGGATTTGATGGTAGAAATATTTTTACCTACAACATGTCATCCCCACTGACTTCTAAAAGGCTATCCAAAAATTACATTTTTTAACTAATCAACTGTCCCAAATTAAAATAGATTTGGATATTCCTAAAATACTGAACTTTAGTGGTAACCAACATGTCAACAGATATAGAAAACAAAATGATGGCCAACAGATTGGAAGCAATCAATATACATTCCCATCCACAAAAAAGGAGACACAAGAGACACAAAGCACTAATCTCCCATGCAAGCAAAATTATGTTCAAAATACTGCAATATAGACTCCAACCACATATGGAGAGAGGAATCCCAGAGGTCCAAGCAGGGTTCAGGAAAGGAAGAGGCACCAGGGATCACATTACAAATACACAATGGCTAATGTAGCACAGCAGGGAGTTCCAAATGAAAATCAGCACATGCTTTATAGACTATAGCAAAGTCTTTGACTGCATAGATCATGAAAGACTATGGAACACCCTTAAAGACATAGGAGTGCCAACACATCTGATAGTCCTGATGAGGAATCTGTACTCAGGACAAGCGGCTACTATCAGAACAGAACATGGAAAAACAAAATGGTTCCCAATTGGCAAAGAAGTCAGACAAAGCTGCAACCTATCACCCTACCTATTCAATTTATATGAATTGTAAGGTGTAAGGAAAGCAGGCTTCGACACGGAAGAGGGAGGAGTGAAAATAGGAGGGAAAAGTATCAACAATCTGAGATATAATGACAACACCAGAATACTAGCAGAAAACCTCACAGACCTGGAACAACTATTAAGGAAGATCAAAGAAGAAAATGCAAAGGCAGGCTTAATGTTGAACAGAAAGAAAACAAAAATAATGACCACAGAGAACTTACACACATTCAAACTAGACAATGAGGAAATAGAAATAGTAAAAGAGTTCTCATATCTGGGATCAAACATTAATTGGAATGGGGACTGCAGCCAGGAAATCATGAGAAGATTAATAATGGGGAGGGCAGCTACGAAAGAACTAGAAAAGACCCTAAAGATATACAACTCAGCACAAAAGTTAGAATCGTACCAGCCATCATATTCCCTATTACCATGTATGGATGTGAGAGCTGGACAGTTAAGATGATAGGAGGAAAATAAACACATTTGAGATGTGGTGCTGGAGAAGAGTGCTGAGGATCCCATGGACAGCCAAAAGGACAAATAAATGGGTCCTAGAGCAGATCAAGGCAGAGATATCCCTAGAAGCCAAGATGACAAGACTTGTCATGCTTTGGGCACATCATGAGAAGGCATGAATCATTGGAAAACACCTGTAAGCAAATCTCTCTTCTGTCTCAATCTCTTTTTCATTGAAGAAGATGCTGGGTGGATATGCACCCTCTTCCAAAAGTCAACAAATAATGTAGACCTATAATACTAGCCCAGAATAATCACATCTGTTTTAAGGTACTACAAGATTTTTTTTTATTGTTTTCTCTATCTGTAGAAGGATCACAAAATAAAGCCCACTAAAAACACAGTTGCATGTGAAAAGTTTTGCATTTGTGCAAGCATTAAACAAAGGAGGGGGGCAATACTAGAGATCTGTCTGCTTGTTTATCTTTATCTAATAAACTACTTGATCATCCTTCTATACTGGCACTTTTCCATTTTAAATAAAGAACAGTCTCTGATAGAACTGAAGGGTTGTCATTGTAATCAAAAGAAGAAAGTGCTTTCAGGTTATCATTGGCTTCCTCATATACTCCAGTGATACCATTTTTTTTCCTTAAGCATACTTGAATGAATTGTTTGAATATGTTTACTCTTTCATCTTTACAGCTTTGAAAACCTCAGACTTTGTATCTGATCTACAACAAAGAGTAAGGACTGCAGAGGTTGACAGCATGGGCGTAATTAAAGACTACCATCAATAAGGTGCCATGTTGAACAATAACTGTCATATAATGCACTCCAGAATCAACTGTTTACATTTCAAACTATTGAACTTTAAAAGGTTTGAACAGGTGCAGCCTGGTTTGTTCTAATAAAGGATTTTAAAAGCAGAGCAATGAACTTTCCCAATGATTCAAGCTGTACATTCTGCCCTCCTCATTACTCACATGATTTCTGACATGCAATCAGTGATACTTGTACGAAAGTTGCATTTTCTGCATGTTCTCCCTCCCCACACACATGTAGGGCCATTACAGGTCACATCAAATCTATGCAGCCTAAATGGCATCATTGTATGTCAGAGGCTATTCAGTTTATACTGAGGAAAGTTTCTGTACAAACATTTTGTGTGTGTCTTTCCACTTTACCAAGCAGTATTGCCAAATACAACAGCCTCTGTTTAGTCATTTTTGCTTCTGACTCACACACAGTGCTGATATGCAAGTCACCAGCTGCCACTGTTACAGGAAAACAATCTGGTAAGTCACAAAAAGGAGATAGGAATAAACTAAGAACCATAAATGCAACAGAACAACTGCTAGTGCACAAAGATAAGTAAAAATACTACAATGATCAATGCAGAGAAAAGAAGACAACAACAAAAAGAGAAGAATGAGAGACTTATTCTACAAGATTCAAGAAATCAAAGAAAAGCTCAAACCAAGGAACGGATAATCTATGACAATAAAAATAACATAATTAAACACCATGGAACAAAGAGCCATATGAAGATGAACCCCAAATTCTAAAAATTGAGGTGGAAGCAGCACTAAAAGAAATGGCAAACAAACAAGTCTCCAGGAACAGATGATATTCCAATAGAACTATTACAATCCACACTGACAGAGTCAATTCTAGTGCTAACTAACATATGTCAACAGATATGGCAAACAAAATGATGGCCAACAGATTGGAAAAGATCAATATACATCCCCATCCTCAAAAAATGAGACACTGCAGAACCATAGCACTAATATCCCATGCAAGCAAAATTATGCTCAAAATACTTCAATATAGACTTCAACCATAAATAGAAAGAGAAATCCCAGAGGGCCAAGCAGGGTTCAAGAAAGAGTTCTCATATCTGGGATCAAACACTGATCAGAATGGGGACTGCAGCCAGGAAATCAGGAGAAGATTAAGAATGGGGAGGGAGGTTATGAAAGAACTAGAAAAGATGCTAAAATAAAAGACATACAACTCAGCACAAAAGTCAGAATCATACAAGCCATTGTATTCCCTATTACCATGTATGGATGTGAGAGCTGGACAGTAAAGAAAGAAGATAGGAGGAAAATCAACGCATTTGAGATAATATGGTGCTGGAGAAGAATGCTGAGGATTCCTTGGACAGCCAAAAAGACAAACAAATGGGTCCTAGAGCAGGTCAAGCCAGAAATATCCCTGGAAACCAAGTTGGCAAAACATAGATTGTCATACTTTGGGCACATCATGAGAAGGCATGAGTGATTGGAAAAAAAACAATAATGTTGGGAAAAACAGAAGGAAGTAGAAAGAGAGGAAAGCCACATGCTAGATGGATGGACTTTATTAAAGAGACCATGAATATGAGTTTGCTGGAGCTGGGCAGAGCAGTAGAGAACAGGTGGGCCTGGAGATGTCTCATCAGCAGGGTCGCCATGGGTTGAGATCCATGGGAAGGCAGTTAACAACAACAACATTATAAATCAGGCCTGACAAATGTATGTAAATTTGTTCATGGCATTCATCTAAGACCATAATTCAGAAAATGGAAACCTTCAGCCAATAGAGGTTCCTTGTCCAGCCTATAAACCGAATACTACAGACAGAAAAACTGGGATCCTTCTGCTAGGTGCTGAAGGAAAGCAGACTGTTTACCCCAATGCAGGGAAATTCTGCTCTTATTTTCTATCAGTGATTGGAGATAAGAGGGGATTAATCTTAATACTCTTCTAAATAACATTAAATGTTAAAGCTATTGAAAGAGCAAAGCATTTAAACTGGTCCTTTAAGGAAATGGTGTGCATTGTCAGCTACTTGTGTTTAAAAATTCCACTTCTGTCACTAACTCCTATACATAGAACTTTGAATGTCTCCAGCATGCTTGTACTTGACTGCATCCTTGCACAAACACACACTCTCCAGACATCCCAACTTTGCTTTAAGTTACCAGTCATTCCCCCCCAAACCTTCCAGACTGACCCTTTGAAGTCATGAGGATGGGGAAAATCATATCACCTGTAGATTTCTTTAAGGTCAACTGCCCATTTTAGAGCATATTTACAACCAACTAAAATAATGTTTTTCATTACAAGAACACAGTGGCCTAAACATGAAATACAGTGGCATCAGCAGAGATATCGTATAACAACTAAAGGTGTATCCACATTGCAGAATTAAAGTGGTCTGACAACACTGTAAGTGCCATGACTCTATCCTACAGAACCTGGGATTTATAGTTTGCTAAGGCATCAAAGTGCTCTCACAGACCAGGCTGAATAGGTAAAACTAAAAATCCCAGGATTCTGTAGGATAGCATCATGGCACTTAAAGTGGTGTCAAACTGCTTTAATTCTGATGTGTGAACAAATACACCCTAAGACAGGGGTAGGCAACCTAAGGCCCGGGGGCCGGATGCGGCCCAGCAAGGCCTTTGGACTGGCCCCAAACCGGTCCTGCCGCCGCCGCCCCCCCATGATGATATTGATTATTGTTGTTATTACTTGTTCTTGGGGTTTTCTTGGCAAAATCTTCACAGGGGTTTTGCCATGGCTTTTCTGGGGCTGAGAGATTGTGCATGCATTTTTTTTAATTAATTCTTTTTTAATTTTAATTTTTGTTTATTTATTTATTTATTTATTTATTTATTTTTGGTGCTTCGGCCCGTCAATTGTCTGAGGGACAGCAACCCGGCCCCCGGCTCAAAAAGGTTGCCTACCCCTGCCCTAAGACAACAAAATACCTCTGGTCATACACCTGCAATTTTTAGATAGTTTTGGGATAATATATGTATGTAGGATTGCATTTTGGTGACCACGTAGCCAAACATTTTAAATTGAGGAGGTTCTTCTGTTTGTTTTCTATATAAAGATAACTCTGTTTTTAAGGCTGCATCTTACATCCAGTTTCCTCAGAGCAAGTGCCAATGAAATAAATGGGAGTTACTTTTGAGTAGATCTGTATATATCATCAACTAGCATATCTATCAACTTCATGACAGCTGCTTCCAGTATAGAGAAAGTTATCATTTGCTTCTTGCATATAATTGAATTGCACTGGCAGGGGAAAAATAAAGTGGCATTTAATCACCAATAGTTCCTGACATACTATAGTGAAGAAGAAAAATGCCAAAGGTATTCATTTAATTCTTTAAAATTATACCTTTCAAACTCAGGACAATAGAATAAAGGAATAAGTTTTTAAAATCTTTCTGTTCGCCATGCCAATAGTAGTCTTGATGGCATGCAATGAAAAAAATTAAGGTATGAATCATTCCTTACTAATGGAAGGAAAGAATTATGCCCCTTGTGATGACCCAAGCTGGAACCACAGCTTCTGGTGGAAGCACAAGCATACAAGCTGATTTTTGATGGGTTCTAGGATGATCCTGAAACACAAGGAAGACCCAACTGCAGAGAACTAATTCCCACTCCTATCTTACCACATAAGACAACTATGTGGGAGCCTTCCTTCAAACAGAGTTCCACAATCAATAGCTGCTCCTAGGAATTCTTTCACACACATTTGTGTGCTCCTGAGAGCTCCAAAATCACAAATCTTTCAAACTGTGCAACTTAGGCTGTTGCTACCATTGTACTCTCTTTGTGATTTCCCCTTTAATCTCACCTCCCTGCTTCATGCCTCATTTTGATATATTTTTTTAATTTTTAATTTAACTCACACAATTCTGAAGCTCTGGTCAGTAAAAAAAAGTTTTAAAAGAAAAAAAATAGGGAAAATGTAATCAGGCTGCTTGGGAATATTGACAGGAAGGTGGAACACTGACACCATGAGACTGCCAATAACACAACTGCCCCAGCAGTGACATTTTACATCTGGGCACTTGTGCTATTCACAGCACATTGATGGGTTTCAGCTGTCAGTGAAAAGGGATGCCTTAACAGTGGTTGGGGGGTGCAGCAGCTATGGGTCAGAGGCATCATCCTGTGATAAGTATCGCCAAAGCCACATTTTTGCAGGTGTAATCTTGTTTTAAAAGCCATGTGTAATAATCCCCTATTAGTGCTAAAAAGAATTCTTACCAAAAACCACAAGGAGTATGAAGAAAAACAAGCAAGATGAGTAATGTTCTGATTCAGTATACGACAATTCTCTATGTCCATTAAGATCCCTGCCATTTACAGAGCAGCTTGTCTAGAGCCAATTCTCAAGGCAAATGTGAAAAAGGTTCTGTACTTTAATTTTTTGTGGGTTTTTTGGGCTGTGTGGCCATGTTCTAGAGAAACGTTCTTTCTGACGTTTCACTAGCATCTGTGGCTAGCATCTTCAGAGAATGATGCTGGCAAAACATCAGAAAGAAACTCTTCTAGAACATGGCCACACAGCCCGAAAAACCCGCAAAAAACTATGGATGCCAGCCATGAAAACCTTTGACTGCATGTTCTGTATTTTACTATGACTAAGCCTACATCTGGAACAATTGCTTGCTTCCCCTTTTCCCTGATTCTCATTCCCATTGTATGCACCTTAAAGCCTACTCTCATGAATGCTGGGAAATCTTCTGTTCACTGTTAGCATAGTATTTATACTAATAATCATAAGGCAGTAAAAACAAGAACAAGAACTAGTTTGTGAAAGTAATCTAATTCATCAATAAATATTTTCTGTTTCTGTGGGGATGATGTATATTTATTGGTGTTGAGATTTTTCATTCAAGAACTCTGCTGGCCCATAACAGCCTATAGATGTAGCAAAACTGGGAGATAATTTTAGATAAATAAAAATTGATAAGATTCCAGTATTGTGTGTGTATTTCTTGACCTATTAAAAGATCAAGTCCATAACACTGTAAAAAAAAAAAAAAGCTTATGTTCCTGTGTGCCACTATATGCAAACGTGGAAAATGGACATTTTAAAGTAACAGAATTGTGACTATCACAGCAGCCTGTAGAAAAATTATTACATTTGTTACAATGAAAGTGACTTAAATAAAAATCTTCCAGCTGTTACAGAAGATCACTGGAATTGTGGTAATTTTCTCAGGAAGATATTCCTTTTTTGTGTTTGGGAACTTGCTGCAATTAAGGGATTATCCCCCTTTATAATGCCATGATTTAGAACACTTTCTTTTAAGTTGCACCCAATTGGTGCATCACAGTCAGGTCCCTTTATTCAATTTTGCAGTAGGCACCACACAGTGGAACCAACAATTCAACTCCACAAATACTTATGCCTCCAACCTTGAGCACATGTTGCACTTTTTTTTTAAAAAAAAAAAGTATGCAATGGAACAAATCTTTAATAGAACTTTTGAAAACTAAAAATACTGCAGAAACTGTATGAGGCAACACAATTGTTACTCTTTGAAGCTAAAAGCAATCAATCAGAAAAGAAAATTACCAGAGAAGCACCTTTTTTATAATACTTAGCCTGCTGGTTGTGTTATTTGTAAAGCAACATCATGAATGTGTTGTTGTTGTGGCAGAAGTCAGATGTGGCCAAGAATGAGAGTAAAATCAGACCCAACAGCACTCTTCCTTGGCACAGGTAAATACAGAGTGTATGAAAAGAAAAAAATTGGACCCTAGCAGGCAGACTATATGTGTAAATCTGGACATTTTAACTCCCCTACTGGAAGAGTCATGCATCCCAACAATTCTTGTTAAGATTTACATACTGTGATGTCCTGGTATCCTATTACAATTTAAAAAAAAAAACTGGGAGAAAATGCTATTGCTGTAGTATTCAATACTATTAGCCAGTGTTATACACACTCTCCATGGTCAAAATCTTAACTGTGCTGAAAATTGTGGTATTGCAGGATAATCTAGTTTAAGTATGTATAACCATACATTTGTGTCCTTAAATGTTCCCATATGTTGCCTAGGGAACATGGGAGTGGGAGATTTTGCACATCTTTGGTCATCCATGGCCAAAAAGTGACAAAAAATGTTCCCAGTGTATCCTACAGGGCATTTGGAGACACAAAATCATTGACCTCTACGGGGCTCTGGGAAACACATGCAGCCAATTGATCACATGTATTTTCCCATCCTTGCTTTACTGTTTCACTGTTCTATGTTTGGATCCTACGTTCTTCAAGGAAAGGCTCTTTCTTCTTGTACTCTGTAAAGTGCTGTACACTTGGCTGATGCTATAAAAATAACACCAGGGCTGTCAGCCTTTACTTTTGCTTCAAGAAACATTAGTGGGAAGGATAACAGGACAGGTACAGCAAGCTGAAAAACAATCCCTCAAACCTGGCTTGGTAAAAAAGTTGTCAGCTACAACCATTTATAGAGGTGGTGCAGCAGGCACAACCCACATAACTTCTGGAGTACATATAAAATAACATTTGATACAAACCAGCCTCTCCAAATCTGGGGTCCTCCAGATGTATTAGAATACAATTCCAAATTGGCTGAGGATGATCAGGAGTAGTAATACAATATGTATGAAAGTGATTACCGGTATCTGCACTGTATGATGCACACAGAAAACTGGCTGTTCAGGAGCAGATCCTGAAAAACTAGTGCAGTGTTGATGGCCAAGAGCCTGTCCCATACAAAAGGGTCAGTGGTCTCTCATATATATATATATATATATATATATATATATATATATATATATATAAACCAGGACAAAAGTCCAAACCAGGTTCCTCCTGACATCAGTTCCTGAGGACATAGCCAAGAACCCAAACAAATTCTGTTTTTATTATTATCCCTTGTGGCTTTTTTGTTTGTTTGTTTTGGTACACTGTTGTAAACTGCCCTGAGTGCAACAGCAGAAAGAAGACAAATAGGTAAATGAATGAATGAATGTTTTTGGCCAGCTGCAGGAAGATAATATGATGTAAGGATACCAAAATAAAATATGAAATAAGAAATTCAGCAAATAGGACAAAGACACAACAATGCTCAAATAAAGATCAATGCATAAACAAGTAACTCATTCATCAAAAGTACGTTTCTCTGATTCTGAGTTTGTGAAAGAACTTGCATTGGATATCGTATGGCTTTAAATTGTTATTTATAACTGTACAAGATTTCTTGTGGAGCAAATTTTTGAAAAATTTAACACCCGTCTTGATCACCAAATATTTGTTGATTTTATAAACCAGATCTGAATTTAAATTAGGAAAAGCAAAATAACAACAATTATGTAAAGAAAAAGAGTCTGTTTCTACCAACAGTTTGGAATAGCAGTTTGCTTTCCTTTATAGTTTCCTATACAGTTTTACACACACACACACACACTTTTGTCTGAACTCCCCCCCCCCCGTACATTAATTGTTACCTGAAAGGAGCTCAAGACAGGTACCCCTACTGTGAGACATCAATCATTATTTCTGTACTGAATTCTAATCACATACCCCAATATATTTTTAAAGCTATAAGAGACTGTTTTTGAGAAACTCTAAATGTCTTATTTTGGAAATCACAATGGCTGTCAACTTGCGACAAAATGAATAAATCTCTGCAAATATGTGGCTCATTTGAAAATAAAATGTGATCTACGCAAATATGGAGACGAATATGAATAGTCATTTAGAAATGACAATTTTCTCAGTTATATATGACAAAAAGAAAATCCAGTGGGCATATGTGAAGGATCCAGTGATCTCTTCTGGAGATATAGATCAAACAAAAGCTGAAACCATATCATCTCATAAAAATAACACAAAGTGATTATGTACTCAGTTGAAGGCCCAACACAATAGGAGCACATGCTTTCACTAAGACAACAGCAAACATGCAAACACACACACATACAAAAGCAAAAAACCAATATCGTCTCATAAAAATAACACAAAGTGATTGTGTACTCAGTTGAAGGCCCAACACAATAAGAGCACATGCTTGCACTAAGACAAAGGCAAACATGCAAACACACACACACATACAAAAGCAAAAAAAAATAGAATTAAACTTTAATAACATCAAACCTACAACAGAGGCAAGATAATGATTTCAGTAAGGCCTTTGACAAGGTTCCCCATGACATTCTTGCA
>JAIPUX010001232.1:4738361-4760887 GCA_020142125.1 Phrynosoma platyrhinos
GATGGCCCTTGTGGTCTCTTCCAACTCTATGTTTCTATGATTCTATAAGAAGAAGCATTTTTCCTCACTAGTTAAGATGAAGGGAAAAACAAAAAATCATGGTCTAAATCTAATTGTTAGCCCAACACAAGTAGCCCCATTGAATCACTGAAATTTTCGTAACTGCTGACTTATCAAATTCCCATTTATTTAATTGGTCTAGCTGGGACTAAGAATTGAAATTAGCCCTTTGTGGTGCTAATATTTGCACCTTGTATATTTGCATTTGTCCAGTCACCAATGAGATTCTTGCCAGATTCTTGCCACTGTGGAATTAAAATGGGCAGCTTTTTTAAACAAGAAATGTAGCAGCAGAGACTAATGTGCCAGAAGTCAGCATTTGGAAGAAAGTTACACTGCACCAGTGCCAACTGAGGCATGGAGACTGGTAGGAAACAAAAGCAGAGGTTCAGAAGATCATACTTGAAGAAATGGGACTGGCTAGTATAATAAAGAATAGAAGCATAAATCAAAAAGATTCATCATCCAAGGAAAGAAAGGCCTTAAATTAAATAGATGTGGTCTTTAGACAGTTCATACTACTCTTTTATGATCATCAACTAGTCAAGAATAAACATTCTTCAGTATACTACATTGTGCAACAAATATGTTCCAGAATTAGACAGCCGCTATGAAGGAACGAGAACCTCACTGAACACTGAAGTCAGAATTATCATGTCATAATGATTTCCATGTAGGAACATGAAAGCTGGGCAATTAAGAAAGATGACAGGGAAAAAATTCATTTGAAATGTGTAGCTGAGGGAGAGTTGTACAGCCACTATGGACCACCAAAAATATTAATTAATAGGTCAAATAGAGCAAATTAAGGCAGAACTCTCACTAGAAGCCAACTGGACTAAATGGAGGCTATTATACCATTATACTTTAGATATTTCAGGGGAAAACATGACAGAGGCTGAATCCCAGCTCCACTGTGTAGTATCCCTACTCAAGTTTGAACCCTTTACTGATACACACACAACTGTTTTAATCCAAATTGAAATCAGTTTTGTAAGTCACAAATGGAGGGTTCTCCCCCCCCCCCCCAGCACCAAGGCATATCCATATTTGTATATTAACTTAAGCAAGTAGCTTTTGTTTTTCCTTCATTTTGACTGTTTACCTATGCTTCTATAAAATGAAGCTAGTAGAGAATGGGGAGGTCAAATGCCAACCTGTGAATGTGTGCATACAAACTCCAAAAAGGGGAGGGCAAGACCACCTTCTCCAGATGCTGAAACAAACAATCTACACTTCTGTCACACAAATGATCAGGTGACCTAGGTGACCTGATCTAAGTGACCACCCACCAACCTGCCCTCAACCTAACTCCCTCACTCTAGATTCCACTACGATCTCAATTTGGGGGACAAATCACATATTTTAAAAACCTGATTCCCAAAAAGGAGTAAATTAGAGGGTTGTTTTTTTAAAAAAAATCACCCTAAAGCCCATAGACATCAAAAAGAAGTTTTTCACATCAAAAGGAAAGGAACATCATGTGTTCCAACAGGACTGGAATCAAGGTAAGGATGCATTATTTGGCATGTGTAGATTAAGCCTCACTGAAAAATATGAACATGTTCAGTAAATAGGAAGGCAATTGAGGTGCCATTTGAGGTGGATTGAGTCAATCAAGAAAACCACAACAGGACTGTTCATGACCAGAACTCTTGGTGATCTCCCAGTCATAAGGTCACCATACACCAAAGCTGATTTGACAGCAAAGAACAACATCATCACCACTACCACTTGTAAGAGCAACTTTTCTTTTGCCACATTGACCAAAATTAGAAGAAAGGCTGAAACAAATAGGTCACAAAACTGCTGCTATACAATAGTGGTATACAGCTTCTGCCAACCTAGCAGTTTGAAAGCGTGCAAATGCAAGTAGATGGATAGGTACCACTTCGGTGGGAAGGAAAACAGCATTCTGTGCAATCATGCTGGCCACATGACAACGCTGGCTCTTTGGCTTAGTAACGGAGATGAGCACTGTCCTCTATGGTCAGACATGACTTCACAACCTTTTCAATGGGGAATACTTTTACCCTTACCTTTATACAATAGTGTACTTCTCTCTGGGTTCTATGAGAGCAACTACAATTGAATATTGTCAACACAATCACAATTTAAATCATAGTATTTACATTTAACAACAATACAACAGTTTCTATATTAAATCACACACATATGTACAGTCCCCAAAGGTCTAAGCATCCAATGAAGTGTCAGTGCAGGATTTGATTGCAGGATTCTTTGGTCTGTGCTGCTTAGCAACACTACAGCATTTGAATACAAATTTTTAAACCCCCAAGTAAAAATACAAACCAGAATACAAAATGCTATATAAAAATTACACTGCATAGAACTTAGCCTTCATTCTGGCTAAGATGGCCAACTATTAGTGGCACAATTTCTCCTTGCTTTGCAGGATTTATTATTATCTTTAAGCATATAAAGATAAGGATTCCACACGAACAGATATGTAGTTTCTGATGTCCTGGCAGGTTTTTTTTTCTCTTTTTTCCCCCCTTTTCTCTCTCATTACAGTCCAGATTGTAAGCCATATAGTGTATTAGTTATTTGCCCTTTAGTTCCTGTGCCTTTCTTTTTTCATTGGAATACATGTTATCCCAAAATAATAATTGATTGTAAATTAGGTTGTTCATGTTAAAATTATAAAAAATAATAATTTAGCCTTTTCTTCCCTCCTAAATATTCAACTGAAAATACCAGTACAGTGTGTTTGTGTGTGTGTGTGTGTATGCCTGTCAACTTATGAATTTCACAATGTTTTCTTAGCCAAGGAATACTCAGAGGTTTTGCCAGTTCCTTCCTCTGAAATACAGCTGGCAGCACCTTGTATTAATTGATGGTCTCCATCCAAATGTTAACCAGGCATGACCCTGCTTACCTTCCAAGATCAGATGGGGTCTGGTGCCTTATCAGGGTGAAGGGGACTCCTTCTTAGCTCTGGGAACTGCACCTCCTCTTCAGCTCCAGCTCTCCCTCTCCTTCTGAACTCAACCAGCAAGTGCAGCCCTTCCTTAGGGGATCTCCACCCACTCAGCCAATTCAATCAACAGAAGCTACTAGATTTATCAAAGAAGTTCCCAATTCAACTGAACAATTGACAATACTTTACAGTAAGTGCTGACTGCAGAATGGATTATTAGTCCAACTAACTAATTTCACCGCAGGCCTCTCTTCAATCATAGACAGGTAGTTTTCCCATTCTTACAACCTAAGGACCATTTAACTGAATATGGCAATTGCCTAAGCTATACCTTCAGTGACTCTGAGTTGAGGCTGGTTCATCAGGCACACTGGTTGTCAATAAAAATCTCTTTGATTACACAAACTATCTATTGAAGGAGGAGGAGGAAACTGTTTAGCATAAAGCATTTTACATTTGAAATCATCATCATCATCATTATGAGCCTTTAGAAACTTTAAATTGACATCACCTGCAAATTATTTTTTTAAAAAAAACACAGGAATTCAATTGTACAATGAATGAAGACATTAGCCATCATTTACTGAATAATGTTAAACTTCCCTGATAGCTGTTTTATCAGTTTCTCATATGCATTTTAAAACTGGGCATGATACAAAGGGTTCCATCTACACATATAAGGTGTCCCAAAAGGTGTATTTTATTTGTTGTTGTTTTGTGTCAAATCATTTCTGACTTATGGTGAACTTAGAGTATGTTACTTGCCCAAGGTCATCTATTGAAATGGAAAAGGGGCAAAATCACTAAAGAGGAATTCAAATAAACAGCTAGCACATGTAGGGGTAAATTCAGGAAAGCCAAAGCACAGAATGAGCTCAGGCTTGCTAGAGTGGTTAAGCACAGTAAACAGGGCTTCTTTGGGTATGTCCATAGCAAAAGAAGAAGGAAATGGTAGGGCCACCAGAGAAGATGGAGAAATTCTAACAGGGGACAGAGAAAAGGCAGAACTACTTAATACCTTTTTTGCCTCAGTCTTCTCACAAAAGGAAAAGGGTGTTCAACCTGAGGAAAATAGAGCAGAGGACACAATAGGGGAAATGCAGCACAAAATAAGTAAAGAGGAAGTACAGGAATACCTGGTCAACTTAAATGAATATAAGTCTCCAGGACCAGATGAACTACATCCAAGGATATTAAAAGAACTGGCAAATGTAATCTCAGAGCCACTGGCAATAATCTTTGAGAACTCCTGGGGAATAGGAGAAGTCCCAGCAGAATGGAGGAGAAAAAAGGGGAAAAAAGAGGATCCCAACAACTATCGCCCAGTTAGTTTGACATCAGTACCGGGAAAGATTTTAGAACAGTTTATTAAACAGAAAGTCTGTGAACATTTAGAAGGGAATGCCATAATCACTAAAAGTCAACATGGGTTTCTCAAAAACAAGTCATGCCTGACTAATCTGATCTCTTTTGTTGATAAAATTACCAGCTTGCTAAATGAAGGTAATGTGGTAGACATAGGATATCTTGATTTCAGTAAGGTTTTTGACAAGGTCCCCCACAATATTCTTGCAAACAAGATAGTAAAATGTGGGCTAGACAATACAACTGTTAGGTGGAATAGTAACTGGTTGACTGGCTGAACACAAAGGGTGCTCAGCAATGGCTCCTCTTGATCCTGGAGAGAAGTGATCAGTGGGGTGCCACAGGGTTCTGTCCTGGGCCCAGTGTTCTTCAACATCTTTATCAACGATTTAGATCAGGGGTAGGCAACCTGTCCCCTTTAAGGGCCGAGGGACTTCAGCTCCCAGAAGCCAAGCTGAAGTCCCTTGGCCCTTAAAGGGGACAGGTTGCCTACTCCTGATTTAGATGAAGTAACAGGGGGCATGCTTCTCAAATTTGCAGATGACACCAAATTAGGAGGAATAGCTAACACCACAGAGGACAGGATGAAAATTCAAAATGATCTTAATAAATTAGAAAGCTGGTCCAAAGCTAACAAAATGAATTTCAACACAGAGAAATGTAAGGTACTGCACTTAGGGCAAAAAAATTGAATGGATAGATATAAGATGGGGCACACCTGGCTTAATGAGACTATGTGTGAAAGGGATCTAAGAGTCCTAGTGGACCACAAGTTGAACATGAGTCAACAGTGTGATACTGCAGCTAAAAAGGTCAATGCAATTTTAGGCTTCATTAGTAATAGTATAGTATATACATCAAGGGAAGTAATAAGGCCACTGTAGTCTGCTTTGGTCAGGCTCACCTGGAATACTATCACCTGGAATACTGTCTCCAGTTCTGGGCACCATAATTCAAAAAGGATGTTGAAAAACTGGAGTGTGTCCAGAGGAGGGCGACTAAAATAGTGAAGGGTCTGGAAACCAAGCCCTATGAGGAACGACTTAGGGAGCTGGGGATGTTTAGCCTGGAGAAGAGATGGTTAAGAGGAGATATGATAGCCCTCTTTAAATATTTGAAGGGATGTCATATTGAGGAGGGCACTAGCTTGTTTTCTGCTGCCCCAGAGAACAGGACCCAGAACAATGGATGCAAGCTGCAGGAAAAGAGATTCCACCTCAACATTAGGAGGAACTTCCTGACAGTGAGAGCTCGGAGTGTGGTGGAGTCTCTTTCTTTCGAGATCTTTAAATAGAGGCCGGATGGCCATCTGTCGGGAATGGTTTGATTTTGAGTTCCTGCATGGCAGGGGGCTTGAATGGATGGCCCTTGTGGTCTCTTCCAACTTTATGATTCTGTGATTCTATAATTCTATGATTGAGTTTCCATGACTAAGTAGGAATTTGAACCCTGGCCTTCAGAGTCATAGTCCAATACTAAAAAACCACTACCTTGTGCTAAAACAGGGTTTAGGAATATTTATCACTCCAGATATTTTGGAGTAGAAATCCCACGGTCTTTCATTACTGGACATACTGGCTGGGGCTAACAGGCCAAAATATTTAAACCAGTGGTTCCTGACCTTTGGTCCACCAGATGTTGTGGACTTCAACTCCCATAATCCCTGATGTTGGCCAAGTTGGCTGTTGTTTCTACAATCTGAAGTCCAAGACAAACGGAGAACCATTGTTCTAACCAAGCTAAACTGTTGAATGAGAAAAGTAAAACTAAAGATCACATTACATTGTTCGACTTTTACCCATTTTTAGACTAATGTTTTCGTTTACTTCATTAACATCACAGGGCATTGATCCAGACAAAAAGTAAAGTACCAAGTTCCCCTGAAGAGATGATTTTCATAGGAATCATAGCTAGGATGGTTAGGGTTCCTGCTGGGCATGTCATATCCCCAGTGAAAACATCTCTCTCTCTCTCTCTCCCCCCCCCCCCACATATATATATTGGACTTTTAAATATTGATATGGGTGCAAGCTGTGCTTTTGATGTAATGTGTACTGTGAGCCAAAATGCAAAGATGTTCTTTCACTGGATTAAGTGCTTGCACAAGCATGAGAATAGCTACAGAACCAATTCATAACAGCATAGTGTGAACTCTTCTGCTTGCCCTTGTGCAAGTGATATCTAAATGAAAGAGCATTAATGGTTATTGTCTTTGTGCTCCCAGTTCTACAACCATTTGTGTCCAGATTGCACCCTGCCAGGATCCATAGCTTGCTTCAATGCAGCACCGCTTTGTTGTTTTTCAGATTAAATATATAGCATGAAACACACATTCTCTACAGCAGATGGGGAAAAAAGCTGAGTATGCAGCCCAAAGCCCAAAGGACCCAATTTCTCCATAAAAGCACCTGATGGACATTGTGACAACCTGATTGCCTTCCACCACCAATTTTGGAAACATGTGAAAAATACTGTGTGCTGCTTGCTGGTATGTGGTCCAAAATGACTCATAAATCTTCCTTTATCTCTGCTGTGGTGTTAGCAGAAAAGGATGAGTCGCTTTTTTTCCATCTCATTCACATGTCTATCTGTCTGTTACTCGTGCCCTTGAGCAAAGATTACTGATGCCCTACCTTTGATATATGACACATCACAAGCAGCAGCTTTTCATCAAGTGAATTAAGCTGGAAAATGCAAACCTACCTGCCAGTTTCTTTCCAACTTCCCATAATTCCTTTGTGCATCCCCCCCCCCCATGCCATACATAAGCAAGACAGCAGCCTAATATTGGCAAATTATAGCATTATAAAATAAATTGTCATTTACCTTTAAAATAGACCAAATTGCTTTAAAAGCATTTTAAGAAGACGCTGGTTAAGAAAATGAAATACCAAAGATTTAAGAACCGGGGATGCTAGCCTCTGCATTATTTGTTCCACATTCCTGTGATCATATATTGTTCATTATGATATTGCTACTGAGCAAAATTGTTTTACAGTGTTGATCAATGAAAAGAATGTTGTATTTGTCGGCTGTCTCTTCTCCACACTGATACCCTATCAGCACTATCTGAAAGCAGTGAACCTGTGTTAAGATTGCATTATACATTAGAACAAATTCTCCCTGCAAATTAAATCTGTTACACTGCCTGTTTTTCTCATTTCTTTTGCTTCTCTTCCTTTTATCTGACATAGTAAAATGCATCTGTAGGGTGCTACACTCCCTGTACTGTAGCTTTCAATCTTACAATTTCCGGATGTCAATTAGATAACTGCAATGCTGCTAATTATCACATCCAGCTCTCCCCAGCAAACACGCATCTCCCCATTTGTGATTGTATTTGCTTAAATGTACTTTGGTCTGCATAATCAGCCAGCTTAAAAATCCATGTTTAATTCTGCTGGACTTTAAGAGTTCATTTGCAAAATCAATAGCAATGTTGTCATCATCACCACTATGTTACAACTATTAATTTATGGGCTGCATCTTCTTACAGGATACATAGCTATTCTTTCAGTTATTAAGTATTTATTAAACCTTTTAGTAAAACAAAATGACAGAACTATAAACTTCCACATATAATTTTCACAAAATTGGCCTGAGAGAAACTTATAAAAACAGAATTAATGGCACAAAACATGTAATATATAAAAATAACCTTAGGAAAAAAAAGTGGGGGCATCTAGCAATTACATCTCTTACACTGAAGGTTCCAATATTATAGGGTAATATTTCCTTAATGTTAGACTTCATTAACCCTACGATAATCTCTCATAAAAAAATTCTCATTTTTAAAGAGGAAAAATAAATTATGTTTATTAAACTACTGAATATTGTTTATGAAAACAAGACATAATCTACTGCCATAAACTTCTTGTCTTTATCTGAATAATCAAGCAGCTCATAAATAAAATATCACATAAAGTGAGTGCTAAAATTCATTACTGTAATAGCTGTGTTCATCATCTATTTCATTAACAACCCCTCCCCTTCTTGAATAAATGGATTCTTTGGTCTAACGGAGCAAGGCCATTTACAAGACAAAATACTAAGCTGCTTTTTCTCATTTTCTCTTATCTGTTCTTGACTTTTAAATTAATTCTTCCCTTAAATCTTATTGTTTCTTTCCAGTGTAACTCAGCACATTAGAGGGACTTGAAAGAAATGTGAGCTGAAGAAATGGGCCTATAGAGTATAAGTTAATTAGAGATCTAAGTGACTGGTGATGAGATTTGATGGCATGTATTGCTGCAGTGATTTTAAGAAACTAATCTTCATTTAAAATGTTTGAAAACAGAGCACAAAATATGAGAGAAAGTGAAGATGCTAGAATTCACTCTAAGCTATTTTAGTATTTGCATTCCAGTATTTAAATTTGTGCTAATACAAGATGATACTCTCACACTGGAACAATTATTACTCAGCAAAAGAAAAAGAGAAAAGGGTAAAAGGCATGACATATACACATGAGGCACACAATACTTTGAAAAGTTACTTTAGGAAGTCTACAATTTCCAGAATCCTTCAGACAGCATGGCCAAAACAGGATTCTGGGAACTGTAGGCCCAGTGTAATAGGCTTACTATTCTGCAACTCATCACTTGAGGTCGGGTGTGGAAGTTTCATGATGTGGTCTCATGTGAGTGTTCAAAAGATTTAGGAGTTTGGAGTATTTCAGATTTTGGATTTTCAGATTAAGGATCCTCAAAATGCAGTAGTATAATTATATGGATTTCTCCCTACAAATTGCAGCATAAACCACCCAATACTGTGAGAAATAAGATTTGTCATGTATTTATAATCTGGATATTGGTTTTATTGTCCAAATTACGGATGCCATAATTGTTTGGTTTGACTACCTGAAATACTTGTAAGCAAAACAGTGGGTTACAATAGCAGAAGCAAAACCCTGCTGGATAATATAGAAGACAGCCTGTTTCCAATAGACACTAGTGAATTGCTTCTGAGAAGAGGCCACAAGCAGGGCATGAAAGAAAACAACAAAGTGTATGTTGTTACTACAGGCCCAAAAACTGGAACATTTATACACTTTTTGATACTTCCTGATAAAAATGTAAGTTTGGGGAACTTGCTTCTTAAATTCCACAGAAACATGCTGCAATAGACATTTTCACTCCTATGGCTAGGAAGGAACTTAACTGAGCAATGAAGAATGCACCTTGACAAAGCTTGGAATTTACTTGTTGGTTTACTCATTAAGTAATTCACTAGTTTTCATATTTCTGGATTCCCATATTAACAATCAAATTTAAAAATCATTTAGTGAAGTAGGTCATTAGAATTCATCAGGGTGAGTGCCTCTCTCTGTGTGTCACATTCAGTAAAACAGGAAAACCTGCTGCCTCAGAATAAACAATAGAATTGCAGAAAATGTGCTGTTTGGTTCTGTTGTTCGGTACGTTAATCTGTGTGATTTCTTTAGGAAGAAAGCAAGGAGGATTGGGAGTGACACAAAGACTTTTCTGAAACCCAGGTCAAATTTGAATAGCTGTATTTGTGGAATGACTAAGTTTGGAAAAGAAAAGAAGAATGGAAAAGATGGGGGGGGGATTTAGGCAGATGTGTTGTTCCCACTATGGAAGCACATTATTTCATTGTTCCTTGAATCCGTGTCTTTTTTTTTTTTGACACGATTATTATTCCCACTTGATTTTCACCACTGTCAATCATTACATCATCGGTGGTGGGGAGGGATAGCAGAACTCAGTGGAAGGGAGCCCAGCCAAAGGCTGGTGGTGACAGTGGTGGAAGGAGAAGAAAAAGAAGAGGGAGTTTCTGGGCTGCTCCCCTTTAAGTCACCAAAGCATGGACCTGAAACTCCAGAGCAGGGAAGAGTCCCTCTGGCTGCCTTGGCCAGGGAAGGTGCCCCCAGGGGGCCAGCTGGACCACCACCCTTGGCCAATGGGGTGGGATTTGGGGAGGGCTCCCTACCCTCTCCCTCCTTCTGACCCCTGGGGAGCCTTCCTCCACATGTCCTCCCCCACACAAAAAGCCCCCCTGAGCCTCCTCCGCCACTGGGGCTGCCTGATAACTGGACCACTGTCCCTTTAAACCAATGGATAGCAGGAAGAAGGTGAAGGAGAAATCCCTTCTTCATCATCTTTTTCTTCTTCCACTGCTGCTGCCACCACCCTTCAGCAGCACAATCACACCAGGGTGACGTGTCCTCCTTTTCCAGGGCACAGGCCTCTGTTCTCCTGACTGAGCAAAAATGGTGGATTTCCCAAAAACCAGGGGAGAGATGCGTTACACCCTCTGCCAGCCCTCTGGCATTTGTGCCCTCTGGCACAAAAAAAAAACAACCTATGGATGCCGGCCATGAAAGCCTACGACTTCACAGAACATTATTTTTTTTTTGCATTTTTCTGGCTTCAAAGCAAGTCAGAATGATAGCAGTCACATCTGAAACCATTTCCAATGGAGACGAGGCACATTTAAAGTGATCAGCAATTCGCTTCAAATCATAGTGGGAATGAGGCCTGAAAGAAACCATCATGGATCAGAGAACAATCTTCCATTAAAGGGACATGAACTGGATCCCACTCTACCATATTTATTGTGACACAAGTATTTGTAAGGGAGAGCTGTTTCAGCATAAAATGTAGTGTACCTCAGTGCATCTAATGAAGTGGTGTTCTGGCCCATGAAAACTTGTACTATAATAAATGTGTTGGTTTTTAAGACTCCACAAACCTCTTTGTTATTTTTGTCGCCACAGCTATCCCTGTGGAATTTGATTTCAATTAACTCTGCCAAAAAGGAGTTGGATACAAATATTTATCATTTTAAACCATTGTCTGAGTTACGGAGGAGGAAAAGATAGAAAGAAATCTTTTTCTGTACAATTGCTTTTTAAAATAAGAACTAATTTGAATTCACAAATACAATACAGAGGAAGGAAAACCTAGGCTAATGGTCATGCTAATAAAAGGTTCATAAAAAACAGGAACAGACAGCCCCAAAGAGGTGGCTTGAACCACCCATGCTGAAGACTCATTGGAGCTGTGGCAAACACATGCTACAGCCCCAATCTGCCTTGAATCTGGCCCAAATCTGGGATCCACTCCTATTTGGGCTGGGAAAGAAGCATCTTTCCTGCCCCTGCTGAAGCTTCAATGTGGCTTCACAATTCTCAGATGGCATGTAAATACTGCACTGCCAGAGCATCTTCAAACCACCCACCTCTGGGCAGCTGCCTGGCTTCCAGATGTCTTTGGAGTGTGCTGCACTCCCAAGATGCCCGGAAGCAGGCTTTAAAGGGCTGTCTGTTTCGGCTGAAGCCAAAGTACTCCTTATTTGGGCAACCTGCTTCATAGAACAACAATGCAGTTGCATTCCATCAACCAAAAAGCTTTAACAAACAAATATGCATGCATAAATTAAAACCTAAATAACAAAATAACTGAAATAGGAATTACTAAAACATGTTGGCTCTCTTCTATGTCCTGCAGATGTGCATGACAAAAACAAAAACTAGGCCCACCAGAGATGCCACCTATCAGCACTGTCTGAGGTAATTGTCCTCAACAGTAGCAATTAACAGCAGAGTGGAGAAGCACCAGCTCAGTTTGCAGTATTTGGCAATATTGCACTGACTAACCTTGAATGATTCACAGTCACAGCTGGATTCTTCCAAACTCCTTGCAGGCTCTTCTATCTCTTGTTGCAATATATACAAGGTATTTACAAACTCTTCTTTGACTTTGACCAACATTCATTGTCTGCTATCCAACAGTCCACTTTCTCCAACCAACCCACTCTCTCTAAACCACTCTCTTCAACCCACAGGTGCTCTGAGTCCCAAAGCACATATATACAGTGGAGATGACTAAGGATCATCACCTGGTGCTACTTAACAATCCCAGCCATACAAAATATATTATAACATTTTAAAGGAACATTGTTCCCAACAAAACAGCAATTCCAAGCATTTTATGAAACCAATACACTTGCCCAATACATTTCACATTTGTCCATATGCTGTGTATATATATGCCAGCCCTCCTTGGAATGCTTTTTCAAGGTTGTGTTATCATATTTTAATGCATGCATGCATATATACATGCTACATTTACCTGCAACAGAGGAATCATATACATTTCTGATAGGACTGGGAAACAGCCTGCGTTCACACCAGCTGGATGGCAGAAGCTCAGAGGTCTAAGATGTAGCCTTTAAGGAACAAACTACATGTAATACATAATATATAGTCTCTAGCTATACTTTCCTTAACTCATGCAGAATACCACTGCATCCCAGCTCAGGTAAACCTCTATGTAATCACACATACAAACAATCTTGTATGTTCTCCCTATGTCTGACTATATAGAGATTTATTGGGACTGGATACAGACTGACCCCAGACTGACCATGATGGCAACCACACACCAGGTTGAAAACAGTGTAAAGCCATATCATTGTGTACATAGGCCAGCTGGCCTGACACCACTTTGGCCCTGCTAGCCTGTCCCCCATGATGCCATCATCACCCTACAACCACTGCAGCTTTGCCAGCCAAGCAGCTCCCAGTGAAGCCTAACCATTGCCATAGCTTCTGATGTCAGAACAGAGCACCCTACCATGGAATCAACAAGGAGGAAGTCACTGTACCCCCCCATTGATTGTGTGGGTGCCCCCTTCTGATGTCAGCAGAAGTGATGGCCCACCAGGCAAGCTTTATGTGGAGCTCCTGCCTGCAAGGAAGTGGTGGCAGAAGCTCCAAAAACTGGCTGCCACTGGTGCTTCTTCATGGGCAGGAGCTCTGTGTAAAGCCTGCCTGACACACCACTGCTTCTGCAGCAGACAGAAATGAGCACCCAGACTCCTTGTTGATCACATATCTGAGTGCCCATTTCTGTCTTCTTAAGTGGTGCCATACTGGGGAGGCTTTATATGGAGCTCCTGTCTAGGATGAAAAGGCAGCAGATGGTGGCTCTGAAAAAAGGCCATTCCCTTTCCTTACACTGCTCAGCATGGGGAAGGGGGGTGGCATGGCTCTTGGTATGGACAACAGATTGGGCCAAATCAGATCCAATCCAGCAGCCCACACACCAAAATGATTTCCCTCCAAAGGAGACCCAATCTATTAGAGTCTTTCAGTTGGTTTCATATAGTTTTTAATTTAACTATGTTGCACCCTGCTTTATTATCATTATTATTCCAACAGACTGTCATCTGACATACATCCCAATAGGATGGGGAAACAAGACTGTTCCACTTGAAGATACATTAGCTGAAATGCATTAACAGTATCCTTTGCATATTTGGGGCTAAAACTGGTTTAAATTAAGTCTCAAGAGAAACTAATTTTATAAAAGCTGAATCACTCATTAACAACTTCAAAATAATGGGGTACAGACCTTCAAGTTTGTAATGACCCATTAGATCACTATGAAATAAAAGGTAGTAATTGTAGTCTACAGGATAGTAGCTAAAGTGTCATCTGCAAACAGACTTTCTTTTGTAAAGTAACATAACCACATTTTGTCTGGTGTATAGCTATGGCAATACTAAAGGTTGAAAATGGGAAATCCTAAGTTAAAGCTATGTGAATCTATGCAAAGGGATCTTGCAGCACCTTCAAGACTGAGATAAAGATGGTGATGGCATAAGCTTTCACAGACTACTTCATTAGTCTATTGATGAATCCTACTCCAGCAGATGTATGGAGATGCATAGTTCTTCAGAAATCCCTATTTAAACTCTATTGATGTTTATTTCTGATCCTCACAATGGCAGACTGACATTTAGAAGCATGACAAAAAAATACACAGAAGAGACAAGCAAAAGAAATGGCTACATTTTGAAATTCTTTGAATTACTAAATCCATTCCATTTTTTCACCTTTGGAATTAACTGTTCTAGATATTAAAAATCATAGGCGGTACAACATAACTAAACACTAAACAGTTAGCAGGGAAATTGTCTATCTCTACTCAGTGACAACCACAAAATAAGAAGCTACAAAGTTCTCTTGCCATTATTCAACAAGCAATAATCAAAACTAAGCTGTTACAAAGTTTGTGTGTATATATTATTCAAAACTGTGAGTTTGATGCTACATGAATAAGGACGATTTACTTGAATATCACCATAATTAAATATATGATTGTATTTTACTTTAGCAAATAGGAGTCTATTTCATTTTACTGTCATTTTTACACTTTGCACTTATTTTAGTCTCTTAATCTAATTATTTTTTTTCAGAGACCATTTTACTGCTAATAAATGAAAGACATGAAAAATTAAATTGCATAATAAAGCAGGAAGGGCATATAGTTACAAGATACTGTGCTCCTGAGAAATGTATATTCTGCCTTATGCTTTGATGAATTTAAAATAATGTCCAATAATCCATCCCATTCACAGTGGTGTTTAAACCATGGGCTTCAAATTATGAATTAAGTTCACCGAACTTTGTAGCAGATGATGTTCAGTCCTTAGAAAATACACGCAATCCAAATCAGGTATACACTTAATAGATCCCATCTATTATGCAAACAGTTCTGGCAATGTGTGACTTGTGGGAAAAAATACTTGGGGTAGGCTATAGAAACCCATAGATTTTTTTTTCCTGTGTATGGGTGTCAACTTAAGTAACACCATCAAAAATACACTGCAAATTTCCTAACTTTGTTGATATTGTATGAAGAATAGTTGAATTAGCACAAGCTGTGTCATATTTCACAGATAGTGGTCATAGCAACTTGTAAAGGTAAGCCTGAGAAAATTTGGACCTTCTTTGTTAATTGTTCATAGGAAGTCCCATTTCAGACCCTATATCAGGGGTGGATAAACTTCATGGGGCTGCAGGCTACTTTCCAGCTTAGCCAAGTGCTTGAGAACCACATGAGCAAGGGGCATAGTCTAAGGAAAATGAGGTTTCATAGATTCTTAAAATGAAATAATATATTAAAATATACTTCTTTCCAATTATGTTTTACTTGAGTTTGTTATATTACAATGTTGTTATTAAGTATTAATAAATCCCCTGCTTAATATTGACAATTTTTTAAAAAAAATAACACTCAAATTCAATCATTTACTATTTCAAAAAAATAATTTCATTATTAAATAAAATCTGACCTCACTCATTAATTAAATTCCACAGTCAGATTTCAATAATACACACACACACCCTTAAATGTACTTAAATAGACTGTAATATTATATTGGCTATAATGTTGACTGTGTGACTAACTTTAGTAAATATCATTTTCCAATTGACCACAATAAATGAAACAGTTTGCGGCCAAATTTCAGCAGCAGTCAACAATGACATTTAAAAAAATAACTTCAAGGGGGGAACTGATGAGCGACAAAAAAGGACTTGGATGGGACCACATATGCCTCATATATTCCCCAACTGTTCTAATTGAATACTTAGCATTTGCAATAATTCTTCTGTGATTTCAAATAATCTAACATTTTTTTAAAAAATTTATAGAAAACCAAGCAATGTAATTAGTCTCAATTCTTGGTTGTTATAGTGGCTTTTCCTTCTCAGTTTAAGAAATCCAACAGAGATACAATAAAGATTTTAAAACACACTCTCTTGACTTAAGATTTTGTGAAACGATATTCTGATGTTAAAGACAAAACTCAAATATGCTCTATGGTACAGGAATCACTCCTATCCAGTGCAAATTTTCAGTCTTTATAACAATGTTTGTCAGGTGGACAAGATCACACTCACTGACTGCCCTCTCGGTATGCGTGCATTAAAAGTCGTATTTGTACAGTGGTCTATGTTTATTTATTTCAACACACATAGCTTTCCAAAAGTGTGAACTGATTTGTGCAAAAGTGCAAGGCCAATATGGTATATTATAGCATCAGATGTAGCATGGGAGTGCAGTCTACAGATGACACTGTGCACTTTATGTGTGCCTTCCATTGGATCATGGAATAAGATACTGAAAGCACCATCATTTCTTGGCAGCATGAGCTTTTGTAGACTTAGATCTAGGAAAGCTCATGCTGCCAACTTCTTTCTTTCAGTTAGTCTGAAACTAACTAGTCTGCTACAAGATCTCTCTCTACATACTGATTCTACAACTAACACAGCTATATCTTTGAATCATCATTACTTGTTAATTTTCCTTCTTTTAAGTAATGAGGCCTAACAATGTTACTTGAAATGTTATAATGACAATGATACTACATCTATACGTTTTTACATAATGACTCCCACTCAATTTACGCTGGGCCCTTGGTATCCCATGGGGTTTGGTTCCATGACCCCCAATGGATACCAAAATCAGTGGATGCTGATCCTTATATACATTGGGATAGTAAAATGATGTCCTTATACAAAATGGCAAAATTGAGGTTTGCTTTTTGGAATTTATATATATTTTTAAAAAAACATACCATGGATGGTTGAATCCATTGATAAGAAATTTGTGGATACAGAGGTCTGACTGTAATTCCAGAAATTTTGCTTCCCAGGGGGTGACAATGGCAAAATTTTGGGTGGCAATTTTTAGAGGGGGGGGAGTGTTAAAAAAACTTATGTAAAAAAGAAAACAAATTGTAACTCTGCACACTATTCATGTTGAATAATGAAAATAATGTTACTCAATATAATGAATCACTGTAACATACTGATTTTACACTGTAACTTCTATATCCATTGGACCTCCATGATGAGCTTATGATGTGGCCAAGCTGAGAACAGATAGTGTTGCTCCATACTATGCTGCAGCCACAATTACATTGTAGCTATGTGTCTATCCCCAGGATAGATAATTTTGATTTCAGGGGAAAATGGCTTATTATTATTCTCCCAATATAGGGACTCAAAGCAGCAATAATGAGGTCCTAGATGGGTTAAGCTGAACTACAATAAGTCTGGTGAGTCAAAGAAAGAGGAAGAAAGCAGATATATTTAAGACTTTATTGACAAATTGGAAAGATCCATATGGTGGTATTCATCAGAGACTTTCTAGAAAACTCAAGTGTTCCCCCAAATTCTTAAAGAAACTAAATAGAACATGTGTTTTATTACATTTGATCTTTTAATAAATATCTTGTTACAAATTTTCTTGTAACAAAAAAACATAGCATGTTGTTACAGGACTCTGCAATGGATCAGACAGTCATCAAAATAATACTACTTTTTAAAAAAATCTGGGGAGCTCCAGAAGCAATATTCAAGAGTGCTGGAATGGCAGAATGCACTGGAACTAGGAAGAGGGATCTCCCCTCTATATTGCACCCTCTCTCACACACTCTCACATACTCTCCACACCTGGCTCTGAATCACTGTAAAATCTCCTTGAACTTAGTTCTAGGTATTGCAGAGGGCTGTAGGGGAAAGAAGAGTGGCAGAATTTTCTAAAATGTATTCCCAGGAAATTACATATCTATTAATACATTAGGGTAAATGTCAGGGGGGAAAATAGTTAAGGGTAATATTGCTAAGTATTTAGAATAGATGGGGGTAACTGTCAAGAGGTCAGGGGTGCAATGCCCCCCTCCCCAAATCTTGAAGTACTGTGCTACCCATTGTCACATGTACTCAGTGCCCACTGTCTCCCAGAGCTATGGGCCATTTCACCATATTTTCAGGTGTTTTTCATTCTTATATTGTTGTTGTTGTTGTTGTTGTTGTTGTTGTTGTTGTTGTTGTTGTTCTCTACAGACCTTTCTTTTTCTTCCACACAAGACAGATCTAGGAACTGGAATTTAGCCTGTATTAGATGGGGTTACACTCCCCCTGAAAACAGGGGTGCACAATTTGATTCAGCTCCTTAATTCAGCTCTGAACCTGGATGTCCAGGGTTTCAGCAGTGACCAGGAGTGCCTTTGCATAGTTAAAACTGTGCCCATTTGTGAAAGGGTCAGATCTGGCCATGGTGGTATATACTCTGTTACATCCTATTTGGAGTACTGTAATGCGCTCTATGTGTGGTTGCCTTTGAAAAGTGCTGTGAAACTTCAGTTGGTCTAAAGAGCTGCAGCCAGGTTGTTAACTGGAGCTGGCTACAGGGAGCACACAACTCCCTTGTTGCAACAGCTCTATTGGCTGCCAATCCATTTCTGGGCACAATTCAAAGTGCTGTGTTTGATCCATAAAGCCCTATACAGCTTGGGTCCAGGTTATTTGAAGGACTGTGTCTCCCTTTAAAAGCCCATTAGAGCACAAAGATCATCAGTAGAGGCCCTTCCCTCTGTCCCATCACTCTCTCAGGCTCATTTGGTGGCAACAAAGGAGAGGGCCTTCTCGGTGGCTGCTCCTAGGCTCTGGAACTCCCTCCTTAGAGAGGCCAGGTGGGCCCATCCCTGGTCTCCTTTTGGAGGCAGATAAAAACATTCTTCTGCCATCAGGCTTTTTCAAACTGATGAGAGTTAGGATTTTAAATGCTGTGTAATTCAGATTCTAAGGTTTGCATAGGCTTTTTAATATATTTTAATTTTTAATGTGTAATGTTTTAAACTTTTTAATAGTGTTCTTTTTTCTAAAAAAAACCCTTTATAACTACATTTTATTTTTTGTATTGTTTTTAACTGGTGTTTAAAATTTGTTGTTTGCTGCCTTGAGACCTTATATTGTGAGAAAGGTGGGATATATATATTGGAAGAAAGGTTTCTACATGTTGAAGGTCTTTACTAGGGGGAGGGGAACTGCAAAATGTGACACAATGGTCAATAATACTTCTGGGCTTGAGACAGACTACTGGCCATTTGGTAGCAAAAATAATGTCTCCATTGGGCAGGAATGGAGGGATACTTGAGGGCTGAACTCATACTTCTATTAGGGCTTGGATGTCAAATGATGACACGTACTTTAACAACAGGGCTGTGACATCTCTACCATTTGAAAGTACTAAAACATTCTAAGCACAGCCTTGCTGAACTGTTCAGTTCAGATTCAAAATACTGTTGCCATCAACCTCTTCCGTCTTGCTATTAAGCTTTAAATTATGGTTTGCTGCCATTTTCTGTATATTTCAGCTGCAACAATCTCATTACCGATGACCATACTACTTAAAATGATTGGGAAATCAACCAAGGGTGATTCAGAAATTAATTTCTTACAGATTAGTTATTGCAAGTTCACTTTATTACCTGAAGCTGTCTAGAAGCTATCCACTTGCACAGGAATTGGTGTACTGAGATTGGTACATTTTAACTCAGCATGCCAGTGTTGGCTACTCTACATAACAGGTTTTGACAATATTCATTTCTCCATTCAAAAATTCTACCCACTGATTGCTTAACCAATATGTGAGTACTTGTGACCAATCATAGGTTTGTTGAACATCTGAAAAAAATCAAAGATGTGATAAAAAGTAACAAATGGCAAAGTAACAAATGGCAAAGCATAATAGTCCAAGGCACTCTAACAAGGGCAATGACAACAATTAAGAATATCAAACTATAAAATTACTGCTGCTGCTTTGCAGAGGTTGTTGTTCTTTTTATTGCCATTGCTACCCTATTTATCTGCATCCAGCTTTTCTTCCAAAATTTGGACTCAAGGCAGTTTACAGTTTAAAAACAATGCAACATATGAAAAGTGGATGTTAAAATGTAATTAAACTATTCACAGGATTAAAACAATTTAAATTCACACCTCAAAGTATAAAATGCAATTTAAAAGATAAAAAAAACTATTACAACAGTTCAGCTCAAAACAATATAGTACTCTTATCTCATTTTTAAAAGAAGCTTTCTATTTTAAAAGCCTGTTGGAATAGGAGGACAGTAAAGAAAAGCCCATTGTGGTCTTTTTTCAGGAGGGAGTTCTAGAGCCTAGGGACAGCCCCTGAGAAAGCTCCATCTTTCATCCCAACTATGCAAAAATAGTGGGAAAATACACAATTTAAACAGAGGGGGGGAAAAAGAATCCCGTTGGTAACTTTTATGTACATTCACCAGCCACTTAATTCATGTGGTTAGCCTTTATTCCACCTTGCATCAGGAAGGCTAGGAAACCTCCTTACACAAGTTTTTTTAAATAAATTTTATTTTATTAAGACAAACAAACAAATACAAACACAAACATATACTTACAAACAAAATCAAACATCAATAAACAATTGCATACATATATACACTTTTTAGATTTTATATACAAAATTAAGCTAGACTTCCCGGTTGAACTGACCTTCTATTAACTTAAGATTTTAATCTCCTTTTCCAAAACTAGAGCTATTCCAAGGACACCCAGGTTTCTTCACATAAACCTCCTATCTAAGAAAATTAAAACTAGCTTTTACTCTTGGTCCACGGTCACATAAGAAAAAAAGTATCTAGTATAGCCTCATCTAATATATAATATGCTTCTGATTTTTTTCAAATGTGGACTCATTTTGTTTTTCTTTTAATTTTTCCAACAGATTATATTTTTCTATCAAAGACCACTCACTTTTTATTTTTTCCAATGCTTTATCCTTTATTAAAGCAGTTAATTTATCCATTTTCTTCATTTCCCACACCTTCACCCACCATTCTTTGATATTTGGCCTTTCTTTTTTTTTTTCCAATACTTTGCGTATATTATTCGAGCTGAGGTAATAAGATATAGAATTACTCTTCTATGTTTCTTTTCTGTCTCTTTATCCAAGCCTGTAGTTATGTTCAGTAGATATAATTCCGGTTTAAATGGGAACTGGAATTGAAAAATTTCAACAAGGGCTTGGTGTATATCTCTCCACAAAGAAGTAGCTATTTTGCACTCCCACCACATGTGAAAAAACGTGCCTTTATGGGTTTGACATTTCCAGCATTGATCTGTTTTGGTCTTATATATAAACATCAACTTTGTGGGGGATAAGTACCATCTATGTAACATTTTCAGATAGTTTTCCCTAAGATCTTGGCAAAGAGTAAAGCTATTTGTGATTTTCCAACTTACACAAGTTTCCTTACACAAATTTTCTGCTAAGTTGTGAACAATCTTCAACGATTTCAGAAGGACATATGGTCACAACTATGCTGAAAAAGTAAGCTGGCTTTTCACAGGAGCTTGTTAATATATCTGATAGACACTAGAACCTTGTTGGAGCATAGAAGCCACAAAACAATTCCTGTATTTGGATATAACAGTAAATTGTGATGTATTATGATGGGAATGAGTCACAGCCTGACTTAGAATCACACAACACTCACTTTCCATATGTGCGATCTGCATGTATATACATAAAAAGATAGCACCAGTTAAAATTATGTTTGTATCCTACAACAGAATAAGTTAAAAGCAAAGGGAAATATGTAAGTGCAAACAGAAATTAAATACAAGCATATTTCTTGAACTTGAAGCAAAGAGTGTGCTAAATATTGTAAAATGACAATGCAATACCAGTAAACACATACTTTAAATTAGACATCCAGTTCATTGCACAGAATGAACAGATGTGATCTTATTAAGGCCTTAGTTTAGTTCAACAACAATTTGTCATACTTAACATATTCCTAAATTGCATATAGTTGCCAAACTCCTGTAGCAATTATAAGCCTCTTGTACCTGGCACATTTTAACATATAGTGCCTAAAGAATATATGTAGTCATGTCCCCACAGCTTATAAGAAAATTCAGTGTTTTCCTTACTGACATCACACCAACACTACCTAATCTCTCAAAATTCCTTTTTATATGTGTTTTATGATACAACACAACTGTTTCAATGCTCTAATGGCTGGACTTTAATGTGGTTCAAATAGCTCCAAATACTATCACCAAATGCTTAACATCTGTGAAAGCTGGACCAGAAAATGTTAATATTTTGAAGACTGTGCTGGCCAGCTTTCATTATTATTATTATTTTTTAAAATAAACTTCATAGTTTTATTCTCTGGGTTTTCTTGCAAAGGAAGGACACTTAGAGTTCAGTCTTACCACAGTAATTTCATTCATTCCAAGCTGTAATACTAAATTAAATCCTTTCTATGCTATAAAAATGGAGGAGAAATCCATGGATTTTCACACCATTTACTCTAAAATACTTTTAATCAAAATGACTTTGTGTGGAAAACAAAATAAATAAAATCAATTATCAAGAGCTATGCAAAGGCAGTACCTTTACACACTCACAGATTTACATTTTTGATATTTGTACTTTTAATTTTTTTATTTTATTTTATTTATATCCCACCCCTCAGCAAAGCAATCGGGGCGGCTTACAACATTAAA
>JAIPUX010001232.1:4774613-4788222 GCA_020142125.1 Phrynosoma platyrhinos
CCAAGAGGATGGCATGATCTATAGTGTCAAAGGCCGCAGAGAGATCCAGAAGCACCAGCAGGGTCACACTACCCCTGTTGATACTCAAGCAGAGGGTCATCGGTCAGAGCAACCTGGCAGTCTCAACCCCAAATCCTGTCCTGAAGCTGGTTTGAAATGGATCAAGATAATCAGTTTCATCCAAGACTGTCTGGAGTTGCGGAGCGACTGCCCTCTCAATCACCTTACTCAAAAAAGGTAGTAAGGAGACTGGTTTATAATTATTTCTGTCCAGGGGGTCCAGGGAAGGTTTTTTTAGGAGTGGCTTAACTGCCGCCTCCTTAAGGCAAGATGGAACACAACCCTCCCTGAAGGACGCGTTGATCGTATCCCGAAGGATACGATCAGGATGGACAAGGATCGAGAGGGCAAGTCGTCTTCCTCATCCTTCCAAGCAGCTTGTCCATGTCATCGGTACTCACAGATTGAAAATGATCCAGTAAACTACCATCAACGTCTACGGATTCTGCCTGAACATTGGCATCCAAGTCGGCCCTTATCCGAGAGATTTTATCTGCAAAGTAGGAATTAAATGCCTCACAGCAGGCTGTTGTTGGATTAAGTAGGGGGCTTGGCACAGGAGAAACCTTTGCCAACTCTCCCACCATCCTAAAGAACTCTGCCGGGCGAGACTCTGCAGATGCAATACGTGCAGCGCAGAAATATCTCTGCACTGCACATAAAGCCTCCCTATAGGAGTCAAGATGACTCCTAAGGCGAGTTCTATCGGATAAGAGATGAGTCTTTCGCCATTCGTGCTCCAGTCGTTGTCCAACCCGCTTCATCCATCTAAGTTCTTCCGAATACCAGGGCTTGCGGTTAGAAGTGGGTAGGAAAGGACGCTTGGGAGCAATTGTGTCAATAGCCCTGGCGAGATCGGTGTTCCAAGTAGTCACCAAGGCTTCAACAGAATCGCTGACGTTGCCAACCATTAAGCCCTCCAAGGCTTTCTGGAAACCAATGCGTTCCATTAGTCTTCGAGGGCGGACCATTCTAATAGGTCCACCACCCTATTAGAAGATGAAAGGAAAGCAGGGAGGGGGCAAGCCTATCCTCCCATGGAAGGGAGTTCCAGAGGGTGGAAGCAGCCACCAAGAAGGCTCTCTCTTGTGTCCTCACCAAGCGAGCCTGTGATGATGGTGGGACCAAGAGAAAGCCTTCCTTTGAAGATCTTAGATTTCTTGCAGGTTTGTATAGGGAGATATGGTTCTTTAGATAGTCTGGACCAAAGCCATATAGGGCTTTATATGTCATGACCAGAACTTTGACTTGTGCCTGGAAAGGAACAGGTAGTCAGTGAAGTTCTTTCAACAACGGGTGTAATCAAGCACTGTCATTAATGTTGTTTTACTCCTCTCATACATCAAAGAAGTAATTCATACATCAAAGACCTAATTCATAGTTACTATCCAGTTCTTTAACCATAATACCCAATAAAAATATTTCTGATAACATTACAAAATCTACCTTTAATTCTTTGTTCGAATTATGTTATATAAATAACATATAAATCTTAGACCAGTAACTTTTGCCTTCTTACAAGTCCACCATATATGAGAAAAGATCCATTTTTAAAAAAACACTCAGAGACATTTTTGACAGATTGTTTGGGTTAAATACCATCTCTTCATCATCTTGTACAGATTTTCTTCTAAATCATTATACAAAGTAAATTTTACATCTTTAGACCACATTTTTCCCATACATCCATATGGACATTATGCCCAAAGTTTTGGACCCATCTTATCATGTACTCTTTTATAGACTTGTCTTCTATCTCTAATTTCAAAACCATGTATACACTTTTCAAATTATATGGTCATCATCTATATACAACACTAAGTAAAACTCATTTTCTCCAACCCCTATGGCTACATTTATTTTATCTTGATTAAATCTCTCCTTAAATTGTGTATACGTAAACCAGTTAAGATCTTTGCCTTCCTTAACAATCATCAATCTTGATTAAAACCTCCATATGCCCTAAAAATGCAATGGTTAAAAGTCAAAACTGCAGCCACAACATTGTGAGATTGATCCCAGGGCTCCAAAGTTGACTCAGCATTCCATCCTTTCATAGATCCGTAAAATGAGTATCCAGTTTGTTGGGGACAATTGGCTTACAGACAAATGTGGTTCTCTACCAGGCTTTCTTTATTAATGTAGAGATATATGAAACCATGGGCCATCCCACCCTCTGCTTCCTTTATAGGTCATTCTGCTTCACTATTATTTTTCCCTGCCTGTAGGTGTTTTTATGAATCTCACTACACCAGGAACAATCCCAGAGATCAGATGATTTGGGGATTCCATATTATCACTATAGTAGATCCTCAGAGACTTCTTCAATCATATCCATCAGGGAGAGTAACTGTGCAGCACTCCAACTTCCAGCAAATCTCAGCACTGTCTATGCTGGCTAGTGCTGTTGGGACTTTCAGTGCAACCTCATGATTCCAAGTCTGGTATATATAAACTTTCTACATGATGGAGTGAGATGTTTTGAATAATCTGGACATAACATAGCAAAAATAAAATAAAATATACTTTCTTTCAAAACTCACTAGGTGACCTTGAGCAAATCACCCTCTCAGCCCCAGGGAAAAGCAATGGCAAACCTCAGAAAGAACCTTGCTAAGAAAATACCATAATAGGTTGCCTTAGGGCTGCCATAAAGTCATAAATTACTTGAAGGCACATAACAACAAATAGCATGAGTATTGGAACAAGTCAGAACTGAAAACTATTTGGAAGGCCTGCCCTATCAGCTCCATTTCCCTGCCAATTTGGGGGCAGAAGTTCTTATGGACAAAGTTCTCTTTCCTCTCCTGTCAATGACAAGATCCACACACTGTCTGTTAAATACATGGGTTTTTTTCTAAACTCTGTTAACCCTTCTGTGCTATAAAACATCTAGAGAGAAAGAGAGGGAGATTGCAAGAATATCACTACGTCCAACACCAGTTCAATTAAAATGGAATGCTAACATATGGCCACTGATTATTCTAAATATTTCCAGGCTGAGGCCTATCATCTTCCTTGCAAACTTAGGAATTGCATATGATTGTAGCTTAAACATTGGCTCCAGCAAGCACATTAAATAAATTATTCCATATTCAACAAAGGGTTTCTAATAGTCTTGCAGTACAGAACGTTCATTCTGCTGTGAGTCTTCCTTCCATTGAAGGGGATAATATGATACCATATTCATAACTTTGAACTTGCTTTTGGTAAGATTAGAAATGTTTGACAGTTGGTGAACAACTTTGCCCATTATTCTCACTGGAGGTTCAAAGCCTGAGGTGTCATTCTGCATTCTGCTCTTTGTCTACTTGCTCCTCTTCTACATGTTGGTCTTCAAGTTAATAGATTTTGTCTAGAACTGAAGTTTTGATATAAAACCAAGGATGGCTATTTCATTTCATTCAGAAATATAAATCCAATAGGTTGAAATCCTGAATTCTGATTCTGCATTGGGCTGCCATATGTTGTTTTTGATTTGTATTTCTATCAGTATCAACCTGAGTATCCTCATATACACAGCTATGTACATGATTTATAGCAAGTCAGTCAAGGCAAAGCCTATAGCTTCCCTTCACAATTTGACGTTATCAGATTACTTCAGAAGCTGGCAGCAGCAACCATAAGTAACAAGCTGTCATTGTAAATAAATCACTCCCTCAGAAATAACATTTTAAAAAATATAGATTAGTATGAGCCAAGGACTATTCTCGCTCTCTCTCTTTCTCTCTCACACACTCCTCTTTCTCTCTCTTATTTTCCTCTGAGACACAACACAAAAAGAGAGAGAATGTGTATTAAATTTATGGCTGCTGTGTAATGTGGAAATGTAATGTGACTTTTTTCTTATTTTTAAAAATAACCTTTGGATATATTGTTCTTCAGTTTTCAGAATTTATAGATATTGCTATTTACTTTTCTGAAAAAGCAGTGTACAAATTTTAAAACTCATTTATAGAGACAGATACATAAGTAGACAGGCAGGAAGCATATCATTCGATTATAATCTAAGAAGATGATCCAACTATTAGTTGTAGAGGAACCACAAAAATCCAATTCCCAGTGCAATGAGAGGAATGTTGATGTAGCAGGCTAGAGAATTTTCTCTGTATTTTCTTACTTTCCTTATGTAATTTTTACCAGTTCAACTTGCCAGTGTTATACATACCTTGAACTTTCAGGATGTATGGGGGAAAACCCATAAAATAAAGGCATTTTAAAAGTAATAATAGTGGGGGGTTTGCCTATTTGCTGTTGTTCTTTTACAGTTCTTTTGTGGTGATACCTCTGAATTGTCCTTTCCCCACACAATTAAAATATTGCAAAACATTGTCATCATTGCCTTTCCTCCTCATGAGTGTCATGATTGTTTAAGCACCATCTTCACAAACCTGGCTTACTGATACTTGTAGAGGACAGATGTCTTGGCTAACAGACTAATGAAATAACAAATCACTCCAACAACCTTTCACATTGACCTCTTATTAGATAATCATATCATCACCATGCATTCAAAGGAAGAAACCAGTCTACTGTGTTTCAGTTCCAGACTGCTTCCTCAACTTGAGATGTTATGCATAAGATTCAACCCAAAAACTTTCATGATCCTGCTGTATACCTGGTCAGAACATAGGTACATCTAGATCAAAGGAGGTTTACACACTGACTGGCAGTAGTTCTCATGAACCCCTCAAGTCTTTCTTGTGGTTCTGTTGACCAAGGAACTCATGGTGTTTCACTGTATTGTTGTTGTTGTTGTGTACCTTCAAATTGTTTCTGACTTACGGTGATCCTTAGATGAACCTATCATGAGGTTTTCTTAGCAAGATTTGCTCAGAGGAGATTTGCCTTTGCCTTCTTCTAAGGTGCAGAGAGTGTACCTTGCCCATTGGGTTTCCATGGCTGAGTAGGAATTTGAGCCCTGGTCTCCAGAGTCATAGTCCAGTTCTCAAACCACTACACCAGGGGTAGGCAACCTAAGGCCCAGGGGGCCAGATGCGGCCCCCTGAGATCTTTGGACTGGCCCCAGGCCGGTCCTGCTGCCACCGCCGCTGCCACCACCACCGCCCCCCATGATGATATTGATCATTGTTGTTATTGCTTGTTATTGGGGTTTTCTTGGCAAAATCTCCACGGGGGTTCTGCCATGGCATTTCTGAGGCTTAGAGAGTGTGCATGCATATATATTTTTAATTTTTTAATTTTTTAAAAAAATATTTATTTATTTATTTATTTCGGGTGCTTTGGACCCCCAATTGTCTGAGGGACAGCAACCCAGCCCCCGGCTCAACAAGGTTGCCTACCCCTGCACTACACCATGATGCCTCTCACTTCATTGCATACCCCCATCACTCATCAGTGGATATGAAAGCTAAAGTCAATGGGACCTGCAATTCAGCAGTTCCCCATCTCCAACTTTGATACAATGTCATTCCTTTAATGTTATCCCCTTTGTTTAAACTTCTTCATGAGGAAGAATCTTGTGAAATTTGAAACACTGCACAACACACTATGAACTGGTTAATCCTAATTAGAAGCATTATTTTTTCCCATCCTTCAAAATCACAGTACACACAATCACATTATGTGCATTTAGTGTTCACAGATACAAACAAGTACAGCTTATATGTGTTCAAGCAAATATGGATATTTATGAAGAAATGAAAATCAGCTTTTTTATGTCATTCTATTATATGCAGAACTATAATAAAATTAGGTCTGGGAACTGTCAAGCATCTCTAATTGCATATCAAACCTTTCTCCATATAAACCATGGCCTTTTACAGATACAACTTATTCTTTGTATGCTCCGTGAGCAGGTAGGGTATTGGGTTTCATGGTTAACTTGAACATTCTGTATTCCAGCCTCTCTCAAGGGAAAAAATTAAAAACAGAGAGGGTGGGTGTTAGAACCAAGGGCTGTTTTCTGTTTGACTCCATCTTATAGCTTGTGGCTCTGCTATTCTCGAGATTTTATTGCTTCTACTCCTGGTATTAGTTATATCTCTCAAGCAGCAAATATAGCTATGCTGTGCCCACAATATACATGGCACCTCCACCTGCAAGACACACCAAGGCTTGAACTTTAGAAATACATGAAACCTTGTACTAAACCCAAAGTTCCCAAATTGCATGTTGTTGCAAGCAAAAGCCTGCAACAAATTACGTGTTATTGCAAGTAAAGTAAAATAATGTACAGAAAAGTAATGACTAAAAAAAAATTTTTCTACTCAACACAATTTCTTCACCAGTAATTGTACAAAAAAGGTCATCCTTCTACGTGATACTGATCAGAAATACAATGTGAGTCTGATAAGGAAAATGTTCATCAAAGCCTTCCTTATAACAGCTTTCATGGAAAGAAACAGAAAGGATAATCTACACTGATAAATAAAGGGTATAAAATGTAACTCTATAAGAAAATAACTCAAAGAAACCATCTCTTTTAAAGAAATGTTTGTTCAACATTTTGAAAATATGGTCCACTCCTAAGGCATAGAATGGGTAGGTATATAATCTAAAATTGTCCAGCATCTCTCTGTATCATCTTTGCCCCTTGCAGAGAGGTGCAGGTCTTGTCACTACATCAACTTTGTTTTCCATCACATGCCTCACCTTTGCAGGTGTATATATATACACACACACACTTATAAGCAGGGGCAGCACTACCATTAGACAGAAGAAGGGAAATGCATCAGGCAAGTGATTTGAAGTACAGTGAAAGAATAGTAAACTATTGGTTATTTCATTTATTATAGTTCTGTCTTTATAACCAGAGAAGGTTGTAGATTTTCTCCTTGCAAGTGACCCAATAATTTGTCTGAATTTGGATTTACGCACACCCTAATTATTAACCACCTTTCTCTTGCTAGAGGATAAAAACTTGCAGAAGAACAAAGGAACATCACTGGAGAAAAATGTATTAGGCAGTCTGCTTCAAAGCTAAGGATTCCAACCTGTCCCACTATTACCTTTCTCAATGAGCCCCTTCATGGGTAGAGTGGAATGGACTTCAGTAGTTTGGAGAATGTTATCTCCAGAGTCAACAGGAATGGGGGGGGGATAATCATAGACAAAAATGTGTGTTTATATTATCCAATTTTTTCTACTATGAAAGCAATTATTTTACATAACATAGCTTTCAGGTTTAAGGAGTATTCCAAGCATTATTAGGAATGGATATGTAAAGCCCTTTGACTGCTTGAAAAAAGCACTACATAAATGGCAACATAATAGCAGCATACTTGCCACAAGTTGCATAGGCAGGAATAAAGGTGAGAGACAACACCTCTGAATCTGCATAGATATGTGTTATATTCTTTATAACTGCTCTTAAATTGAAGTTAATATAAAACTAAAGCTAGACCAGAAACTGGAACTATGGAGTGAAACAGACAGGCCAACTGAAGCAGCTTCCAGGTTCTTTGGGGGTGTGCTGATTAAATGATGCACCCCTTCAAAGTGGCTGGAAGCCACATTGAAGCCACACTCTGATCCTTAGGACCAGAGCAAAAAGGATTGAGGATAATCTGGTTCCTGGTGATGCTAGTTGGCCCCTGGGTACATGGCCCACCTTCGAAGCAGGCCATCCAGACAGTGGAGTTCCAATCTGCTTCCGTCTGGAGCAGCCTTGGGCTGTTCTTTCGTGCCCTATATGTTTTCCTGTTGTTTGTGGTGGTGGTATTAGTTGCATCTTGTTGATTCTTAACTGCACCAAACACAAGGCCAAGTAGCATCTAAAGGTCATATAGCATCTAAAGCACTATATGCTTTATGCTTCAAATATATGCTTAGAATCTGGATACCTGAAGCATCACCTACTTCTGCTTGACAAAGGGCCCTTGCAGACTGCCAGAAATAGTGCACATTAAATTGAGGCACTGCCCTGGCTCAGTGCTAGGGAATCATGGGAACTGTAATTTATTCTGGCACCAGAGCTCTCTGACAGAGAAGGCTCAATGTCTCAGAAAAAAATACAATTCCCATGACTTCCTAGCACTGAGCCAGGGCAGTGCCTCAATTTAATGTGCACTATTTCTGGCAGTCTGCAAAGGCCCAAAGATAATCTCAACTGGAGGGTCTTCTCAGTTGTATTCCACTGATGTCTTTCCTGGTGCCTACATTTAATGTCTTTCTGACACCGGACAAATGTTTCTCTTTTCTCTGAGACTCTTATTAGAAATTTTTATACTGTTATTTTATTATTATTTATAGGTTTTATGTGAACCACCCTGAAAATATTTATTAAAAGGTACTACACTATTCAGTAAATCAAATTATTCATTCACTTGTGTTTTGTTGCTGGATGCTCCCTTACTCAGTTGAAAAGAAGTAAAACTAATTTAAACTAGAAAAAGGGAGGGAGAGAGGCTGTAAAGTATTATAATGAACCAATGGGTTAGGACACATTTTGGTGAAGATGCTAAACTTCTTTGTTCCAGATCACTATTTCTCCCCAACAAACATAGATACAGCTTCTTTTCTGATGCTCCAGAAACTAGGACACTAAACAATGGATTCAACTCCAGGAAAAGAGATTCCACCTAAACATCAGGAAGAACTTTCTGATGGTAAGAATTGTTCAACAGTGGAACATGCTCCCTTGGAGTGTAGTGGAGTCTCTTTCTTTGGAGGTTTTTAAACAAAGGCTGGATGGCCATCTGTTTGGAGTGTTTTGTTTGTGTATTCCTGCATGACAAGGGGTGGAACTGGATGGCGCTTCTGGTTTCTTCCAATTCTATGAAGATTATCACACTAGAGTAAAAAGTGTAATAGCAGCAGCATTAATACATGTACAACTGAGGATTATCACATATCATTGAGACTATCAGGTGAGCACCATGTGTGCAAACTGCTATTGTTGTGAGATTTCACATTAATGGATAACTCCCATTAATAAGCCACCAAAAGCACTACAATTCCACAAATGAGTAAATGTGGAAGCATGACGTGCTGAATTAATGCTATTGGGGAATTTTTCCTTTCAGGACCATGAGAATTTTTTAAAAAAATATGTAATGTCCACCAAATACATGTGTATTAGAAATCAATAATGGATAGGGACTTGCCGTCTTCCGGTGGAAATGGCGGAGCATTAATCACCTCAGAGAGTTAGCTCCCAAGGTTAATCGTTTGTTGTGAGGATCAGATCAGCTGGGGTGATTAGCCACCTGGTAAAAAGAATCCCCCCAATAAAGGGGAGGCAGAGGGGCTCAACAACGGACCCAGAGCTTCTGGAGTTGCCAACAGTAGTGGTGGTAGTGAGAGGAAGAAAGCCGGTAGACATCACGGGACACAGAAAGAAGCCGGGTGAGATCTGAGCAAGCCATGTCTGCAGCGAATAGCCCTCTATGGCACTATCTCTGTCTCCACTTATTTTAGCTTACTGGACCTGAAAAACTGAGGGTAAAGGTTGAACACCCATTAATAATTTACTTTCAACCTTAAAATAATATCCTTTCAAAGAGCATAAAGCAGCTGGAGAGCAAGTGATTTGGTGTGGTTTGAGTGTCTAAATCCAGAGAGCGAATGAAGAGTTTGTAAAACGGCAATGGGGGTGATGCCAGACTTCAGATTAAAGTGATCTAAGATTGTTGAGAGACTTAAAAGATTAGAGGAACTAAGACTCTGTAACAGAGAAAGAGACATGGACTAGTATTTTACATCATAAATCAGTGGAGCTATTGGTTGAGAAGGAGACAGAGATACAGAGCTGAGGAAAGGTGGGGAGAGATTGGGATTGTATTCAACCAGGGAAAGTTGTGCTAAAAGGAAAAGAAAGGAAAGGAAAGATGGGACGATCTATCTGGCGAAATACCAGGTGTGTGAATTAGCAAAAGATTGACTTTTTTCCTGAAACCTTTGAATGGAGTGTCAGAGACTGGTGTTTAACATCCCAGAGTTATTTTAGCTTTAAATATAGAAGGGATGCATTCCAAGAAAGACAGCCAGAGGCAAGTGACTATGATTAAATCTTGAACATGTGTGCAGCTGCGGTGAAATTGAATAAGAGAAGGTGGTGTGTTTTGTGTAATGGCTCTGGACTGCATTTTGCATGCTATTTGAAAGACCTGAATGAGAAGAAAGGAGTAAAGCGAAGGAAAATAGAAAGAATAAAGGGGAAGGAAGCAAGGAGAAAAAGTGATTAAGAGGCAGCCCACAGATAAGGCAACTGGTAGATGTTTGACAAAACTCCAATCAAGTTGGTGATGGTCTGAAGTTCGTAAACTATAAGGGAGGAGAAAGGGGGAGGTGGAAAGGGAGTGTAGAAAGATAAATTGCTGAAGGGTTGAAAGGTTGTTCAAGTTTTGAATTGTTAAGGAGATCCGGAGAAATCTGGGTTTGTTTCTTATACTAAAATACCTGTTAACTTGTTAATTCGTTAATTTGTGACATAAGGAGAAACTGCTAATTTTGTGCTATTCTGTAATTTTTCAACAGACAGGTGGCTGACTGCTAAAAACATAACAAAGAAACTTCACTGAAAGAAGAAAGTTCTAGGGTGTGCTACATTAAAATAGTAGAAAAGGTGTAAAAAAATGTAAAGGGTAATACAAGAGAGGGGGAAGAGGGATTGGTTTGGGAATCAGGAGGGGGAGTGATATAAGAATACCATTTAAAAAGTAAAGTGGTAACCCTCAAAGTTTGAGACTGTAGCTTGTTGGCTAAAGAGTTAGTCATTGAAATGGGGAAAATTGGGTTGCATGATATTTATATAGACTAAATTGATTGATAGAGTACTTTCTAAACCCTAACTAAATTAAATACTAATTTGAATTTAGCCACATATAAAATCACAATATTAATTTAAATGGATTAAGATAGACTAAACAACTAACATATATAAAATTAGACAAAGATACTTTGTATTAAATTTACTAAATTTACCACATAGGTGGTAATTTTAAAGGGAATTAAATTTAAAAATAAAGTGTGAATCTAATCTTAAATTTATAAGGAGTGATCACCCTTCTCACCCACTTACAACACCCATCTCCCTTTCCCTTGGTTAAAGAGAGTGTAAAACTTCCCCTCCCTCTGTCTCTTCTTTTTGTTTCATTTTTGCTTTGTTTTGTACTACAGATAAAGTTATCTAAAAAAGAGAAGAAAACATAATAAAGCACAATGGCTACAGGAATGGCATTACGTGGAAAACCAGTCCAAGCTAACAGAAGGCCATCACTTGAGACTGCTACAACAGAACAAAAGAATATCATTTTGGTAGAAATGAGAATAATCTATTTAGAAACAAAACAAGAGATACATAACTCAAGAGAAGAATTAAAACAAGAATTTAAAACACTTAAGTGAAGTGGTATCAAGACTAGATAAAAGTAATGAAGATTTGACTGGAGTCAGTGGGAAAGTAAGGGAAATTGAAACCAAGATGAAAGAAATGGAAGAGAAAGTGACGACTTCATCTGAAGATCAACAAGAAGGTCAGGACATAATATTGAAGCTACAATTGAAACAACATGAGAACTGCCTGAAACTTTGAGGTTTAGTGGAAGTCCAGAATGAAAATTTGTATGTATATTTATCCCTGATCTTAGCTAAATATACTGAGGAACCAGAACAGCAATTTCCTTGGGAAATTGATAGATTCTACCAGATTAGTTCCCGTGTTGCAAAAATGAGAAATCTCCCAAGAGATGTTGTGGTCTACTTTGTGCGAAAACAAATTAAAGACATGGTAATACAATGAAACTACAAGGAGAAATTGTTAACAGAAGGCAAGGAGATATGATATTTTGAGACATCCCAGGTATATTTTTTTTTTTTTGAGAAGGAAAGAATATAGTTTTCTAACTGACCAATTGGAAGTATATGGGATCCCCTTTAAATGGGAAGAAATTGAAGGAATCATTGTAACATGGAAGAAGAAGAAGAAGAAGAAGAAGAAGAAGAAGAAGAAGAAGAAGAAGAAGAAGAAGAAGACAATTCTGGACACAATTCTGAAAACAAGGAATTTTTGGTCCAATGTGAGGAAAGATCTGGAGAAGAGGAGAAAGGAAGGAGAGGAAGGAGAGGAGAAAGGTTAGAAAGGAAAAATGGCTCTAGTGATAAGTTGTTTAAATTAAGTTCGTCAGATAGAGTTAGATCTGTTGGTCTGTATAGTGGATTTTAGATAGATTTGTTGACTGTCTTTTTTCTGAATTGTTTGTTTGTTTTAGGTAACTGTTACAGTAACAAATGTAATACCGATCCTCAGAGATAGGATTAGAGTTAAGTGAGTGGATAGGGTAAAGATTAGTATAGGTAACAATAAATTCTTGAATTACTTGGAGTATTTATTGAATGTATTCTGTGTCTTGCTTTTCATGTTTTCCTGTTATAAGTGTAATAAATTGTAATATAAGTGAACAATAAAACCTGTGTTTTGGAAGAGGACATATGAAATTTATTTTGTGGAATGTCAACAAACTAAATGCACCATAGAAAAGAAAAGGGTATTTTCCTTTCTAGAAAAAAAGAAATTTGTTGTTGTATGCCTCTAAGAATCATGTATTTGAAATAAAGATATGAGATTGGTAAAGAATAAAAAAACTAGGGAAAGAATATGCAGTTTGTCTAAACAAAAGTAAAAGAGGAGCAATTATATACATAAACCATCAATTTAATTCTAAATAATTTTTTAGAGACAATGAAGGATTTTATTTAGGAGTGGAATCCATTTGGGAGGAAAAGAAAGTGTTACTAATTGGTATTTATAGTCCCCAAGTAAATAAAGGACCATTCTATGTCAAACTACTCCAAAAATATATTAAAAATTGATTATGATAGTTTTACTATATTAAGTGGTTTTAATGGAGCAGTAGATCCCAAACTGGACAGAGCATCTGACAAAATTATTAAAGAAAAACAAAATAAACTCCCTAGGAGTTTTTTTTCCCAAACTAATGGAGGAATTATCTTTAGTAGAAGTATAGAGACATCTACATAATGAGTAAAAGGGCTATACTTTCAATTTGGAGAGACACAAATGAGCTAGAACTGATTTATTTTTGGTCTCAAAATCTATGAATATAAAAGAAATGCAAATCTTAACTAGGCAAATTTCAGACCTTAATCCAATTATGATGAAGACAGGAGACCCAAAGAGAACATATATTTGAAGGTTAAATGAGGATCTATTGAAAGACAAAAACATTGTGGAGAAAGGGGGAAAAGTGATTCAGAGAGATGGGGTAGCAATGGGAAGCCCTCTAAGCCCAGTGATAGCAAACTTCTACATGGAACACTTTGAAAAACAAGCCCTGGAAACAGCACCAAAAAAGCCCACAACTTGGTTCCGATACGTGGCTGACACTTTCACCATTTGGAGCCATGGAGAAGAAGATCTAGCTGGGTTCCTGAATCACCTGAACAACATCCACCCTAACATCCAATTCACGATGGAAAAAGAAGGAAGGAACACTGTCATTCCTAGATGTTCTAGTCATCCGCAAACCAAACCAACGTCTGGGACATACAGTATACAGAAAACCCACACATACAGATGGATACCTGCACAAGAACTCTAACCATCACCCAGGACAAAAAAGAAGCA
>JAIPUX010001232.1:4866889-4877207 GCA_020142125.1 Phrynosoma platyrhinos
TTTTAATACCCTTGGATGTAATTCAACTGGTCCTGGAGACTTATATTCTTTTACCTAATATGAACTGAAACATACAATCTCTTAAAGGGACCATTTTCTAAACATAATGCCTCTAGTTAATTCTTAAGGATATGGGAAACGTGCTTGGGCTGCTCCATTTCATGTGGGGGTTAAAAAATTCCTTCTTCATTAAAATGACACTGGAAAGGGGTCAGCTAGAAAACATTGTTCCTGGCTTCTTTTTTTCAGTGTGCAGAATGGAATTCTTTTTAGCATTGGTTTATTTTAATATATTATAAATATGTGTATCCTACTATGACCCAGTGTGGCATAGTGGGTTGGAATCGCTGCTCAAACATGGATACCTGCTAGGTGACCTTGGGCAAGTTGTGGTCTCTCAGCCTCAGAGGATGCCAATGACAACCCTTCTCTGAACAAATCTGGCTAATCTTGCCATGGGTCAGAAATGACTTGTGGGCAGACAACAACAATACAATAACAATACAGTTCCCAACAGGTTCCCAACCTATGCTCCATGGAGCCTTTAGGGCTTCATGAATCTAAAAGGTTGGGAATCCCTGCCCTACTGTATTTGTCAGAATGCTTTTGGATTGCCTACAATAAACCTTTCTTGACACAAGAAACACACAAAACTAAATCATTTAGAAAGCAACAAGATCATCATCCTGTGAAATGAAAAAGAAAGAATATTATTCATTAAAATAGATAAGATAGAATGAGATTAAAAAGTCACCTAGCAATAAAAGGACTGTAATGTCAGCTCTGGGTGAGACTACCTGAGATACAGCATTACAAAACTAGGGCCCAGAAGGTCTTTCTGCAGTCATCACCTCCCTCAGCCCAGATGATGTGGGACGTGAAGCAGGATTATTGATCTTAGTTGTCTCAACAGTTTCATGTAGGAGAATATGCTTCATCACATGTCAGTGTCCTGGTGTTTAAAGCTTTAAGGATAATAGCCACCGTCTTGAACTGGGCTTGAAAATGGGACAGTTGTTTAATAAATGGAACTATGTGATCCCTGCTACTGCTTTTCATTTCACTGTGGCAGTTTTTACCAACTGAAATTTCCACGTAGACTTAAAGAGTAGCCCTGTGTACAACAAATTGTGACAGTTTATGAAACATTTCATGAAAGAATGAAAATTCATGGTTGTTGATTTATGGTGAATGAGTAGCAGAGTTCAATTTGCTGAAATACCTGGCTGCTGTTCCACAGCCATATTCCTCACCACCCAGGAATGCAGCAGCTCCATGCATCCTCCCAGGCTTGAAGACACAGCAGTAGTTCAAAGTAAGATTTTATTGTAAGTTGTAAAACAAAAGAAAACTCTATACATCCATCTTTGCAGATAGAAAACATGAAGACTGCAACGCAACTGTTGTTGTAAGTTAAAACAAAGAACTCTTAGCCAAACCCTCAAACTCCACCTTCTGGGTGGTAATATGCATAGTGATTGGATGAACAGCTTTAACCCAGCCTCTAAACCGGCCTCTTGCTGTATGTCATATGTCATGTGACCCTGGTTCCCATGCAAACCAGATAAGACCATTGTTTACCTTCCAGCTTCTTTTGCTCTCAAAACATAGTGGCCTTGTTGTGCTCTGTGTTTACAGAAAACTGCACCTGAAAGCTGAAGACTCTTTCCCAGCTTAGAAACTTTTCTCAGAAGAGATGTTCACACATCTGTACATTTCCATTTTGACTGTATATCCCATCCATATTCCAACAATGGTCTCGAAAGATATACAACTGGTGTGCCAGGTATAAATAGTGAATGTTTCTGTAGGTCACAGAATCGAATTGGACATCCAAATTAGATTGGTACTGAAAGTAACCCTGATCCTTGAGGCAAAGCATAACCCTCTGTGAGGGAAGATGCTTTTCATTGTTTTATGGATATGCATAGGTTTAATAGTGCTTTTATGCTGGTTTGCCTTGGTATAATTCAGGTTAATGTTTAGTAGTTAAGTTTAATTTCTTGTAGAGAATAGAAAGTGAAAGCAAAATTGTGTAAGGATGCCAGGACTTGGAGTAGGGGTGGTGAATGTGAGAGCTGAAAAAAATCTGAAAGTGAAAGCTGAGGTGAAGCTGTAGAAAGTGAGCTGGAAGTATAATTAAAACTGAAGAAGGAAAAAAGATAGAAGACCAAGCAGAGAGACAAGGAGGCTAACAAGAAAGAAACCAAGGAATGAGTCGAAAGCAGACAACTAGCCAGACTGTGAAGCTTGATTTCTGTGGAAACAGTCAGGTGAGCCTGCCGAAGTTTGGCAGTAGGCCTCTACAAATAATTGTTTGAAACTGGAGAAGATGACAACAGAAGTGTGAGATTTGTATATCTTAGGGACTGTGGTTAGATAGGCTAATAGACGAATCTATTTATTTCTTTTCCTTTTGCTCAGTTGGGACTTACTGTAAACAGAAACAAACTTTTTTAAATTAAAAAGGATCTAATTAGGATCTGATTGTGAACTCTTTTGTTGTTGTTAACCCCCCTCAAGTTGATCTTGGCTAATGGTGACCCTGTGGGACATCTCCAAGACTCCTTATACTCAACTGCTCTGCTTAGTTCCTGCAAAATCATACCCGTGACCTCCTTATAGAGTCCATCCATCTAGCATGTGGCCTTCCTTTCTTTCTACTTCCTTCTACCTTTCCTAACATTATTGTTTTTTTCCAGAGATTCATGCCTCTTCATGGTGTGTCCGAAATATGACAGCCTCAGTTTTGTCATTTTGACTTCCAGGAAGATTTCTGTCTTGATCTGCCCTAAGACCCATTTGTTTCTCTTTTTGACTGTCCATGGGATCCACAGCACTCTTCTCCAGCACCACATCTTGAATGATTTGATTTTCTTCCTATCTTCTTTCTTAACTGTCCAGCTAACACATCCATACATGGTAATAGGAAATACAATGGCTTGCATTATTCCAACTTTTGTACTCAGTTGTATATCTTTGCATTTTAGGATCTTTTCTAGTTTTTTCATAGACTCTCTCCTCATTCTTAAACTTCTGATTTCCTGGCTGCAGTCCCCATTCCTATCAATGTTTGATCCCAGGTATGAGAACGCATTGTGAGCATTAGCAAAAGGGGAAAAAATGGCTGTTAGTTTTGTATTAAATCAGTAAACTTAAAAAAAAAACCAAACAAAAACATCTGTATTGTTGTGATTTATGCTTATTGGCTGCCCACCCCATGCCTAAAGCCTTACTACTCTACCCCAAAGCAGACCTGTTTGTGGAATAAAAACTTTGGAAGAAGTGTTGGTGAAAATAGCCTGACAAATAAAGACATTCACCTGGTTGCAGTGGAAGAACCCTTCAGGATAGAGTAAAGGCTAACTTGCAAATCTTAGTTCCCCTTCATCAGACAACACTAGGCCAATCCATGACACCACAGTCTACAAGTGACTGGGACTGGCCCGCCTTTTGAGAATAGGCATCAGAGGTGATGGAGACAATATTATTTTTCACCTTAGAATCTGTGGCAGAGAGACTCAGAAAAGTAGGGTTGCTGGAGTCCTACCCCTAAACAAATGAAATGCAAAAATGGGTAATTAACCAGTTTTTTCCATTGAAATTGCCCACTTTTATTAATCCATATGTGCAGTCACCAGGCTGGGAAACAAAATGCTAAACTAGACAGACATTGATGTCATCCTGCATGGTTTTCTATGCAGTCTTGGAGCTGAGCATCTGTAAACTTTTATTCTTCCATGAATAATCTTTAGATGATCTAGTGCCAGGCTTTTATTTATTGTTATTTTATTTTACTTAGAAAGAGGCTGGACATCTACTTGCTGGGGATGCTCTAGGTGAAGATCCTACACTGAGCAGGGGCTTGGACCTAATGACCCATAGAACTCCTTCTAATTATAGGATTCTATGGTTCTATAAATGTCCACAAAACTTTGTAAAGAGTAAATGTAGCCCTGCAGATGGTTTCTCATTAAGGCTGTTCAAAGGATGAGACCTGCCTAGCTTTAAGAGGAAAACTTCATCTTACGGTGTCCAGGAGCTCTGTGTTAAAACTATTTTCCCTTTTGTTAAATAAAAGAAGGTTTTCACCTATCTTGAAACTTTGCTACAATTTTTCCTAAGCTTTTCCACTATAAGGCCTGTGTCATCTCAGAACCATGTGAACTGTTGATTTTTTTTTAAAAAATATACTTTAATGAAATTTGATGTGACCATTAAGGGTCTGTCAATTCTATTTGTTATCACAGTCAGCAAATTAATACTTGCATAATATTTTTGGAATCTTGGCTTAAAATGGCAAAATACTTTGGCAGGAATCATCAGAATTAACTGCCCAGGCTTTTCTTGTTTGCATTTATGAAGACAGAAATATTAAGAACTGTATGAAGACATTTTTACTGTGGAAGATCTAGATGCTTCAGCTGGTAACACATAACTGAAATCTTTTTGTAGTTGTCAAAACAAGCAGATCTAACTTTGTACATTTTCTGTTAAAACTAAAAGCACTATGACAGTCTGAAGCCTGGTTAAATCAATATAAGAAGCAAACACATTTTGCTTTACTTTCAAGATTCATTAAGAGTCTTGACATGTTTTGAAGAGACATTTCAGATGTTTCAGTGCCACTGAGGACCTCCTCTTATGAGGTACTTTGTTCCTTGGTGCAGGAGCAGAGGTCAAAGTATATGTACCCTGTGTTAGTTTTGAGGGGCAAAAACCTGTTTCATACATTGTTTTTCCCTTTGAAAAACAAGGAGGCATTGAGGAGGAGAGGATTGGGCCCTATTTCAGCATATTCTAAAAAGAAACATTGAGGTGGCAAATGTCATTCATCTTTGTAATTTATTATTTGTGTTTCTTCTGTGTAGGTACATGGACCAAAGTACCAAAATAGCTTGTATGAAATTGCCTTCATTTTAAAGATTTTATCATTTGGTGGTAGAAATTTATTTGATATGAGGTGGTGGTGTTTTGTGATCACTTGCCAGATGGAGCAAATCTGCCACTGTGAGGCAGGAAACAACAATAATGGCTGCTTGGTGATTGTCATTGTTTGTAGTCTACCTGACAGTTCTCAAATTGTTGAAGTGTGGAACACCATTGTCCTGATGCTTAAAGTCACTCACAATTAGCTTGAACTAGTGAAACTGCCAATTTAGGCTTGGCTTAGAAAGGTAAAATAGGAAAGAGTGACCTCTGTGTGTATATTTGACAGAATTACTATGGATTTTCTCAGCATAGCAAATTTTGTACTGGAAGAAGTAAAAAACACACTTGCAAGATATTTTTTTACAATCTTGCATTCTAGTCTTTAGTATTTTGGTAAATATATGTTTACAGATTTTTCACAGTGTTCTAAAACTTCAAGCACTTTCTTGATTTAAACAGTTGATACAATGTTTTTTAGAAAAACTTAATTCCTTTGAACTCAAACCTGAACACACACATAGACACTTATGTGCATATTTGTGTGTGTATACTTTAGAGAGCCAGTATAGTGTAGTGGTAGGAGCATTGGACTACAACTCTGGAGATCAGGGTTTGATTCTCACTTCTCTATGGAAACATATTGGGCCACCTTGGGTGAGTCTCACACTCTCAGCCCCATAAGACTCCATGAACTGGAAACTACTTGAAGGCATATACCAACAACAAATGCATACTTTATGACTAGTAAAATAGTCATAGAAGCAGGGACAGGCAACTGTGGCATATCTGCATCCCAGTTTTCTTCCCTGGGACATTTGGCAAGGGGCTACACAGACTGCCAGAAATATGTCAAATACAAAAATAAAATGGGGGTGGCCGAATTTCAACTTCCTACTGGCTTTGATTTTTTTTAAATAATGCAGATAGCTATGGGACCCATTTAAAAGGTAAAAGAGAGTATAGTTATTATTTTTTATAAGGAAGAGAGTATTCTAGATGACTCTGGGAGGTGAGTCACTTTGGGAAGTAGCAATAGCAAGTACATTTCTACACTGCTTATCAGTGAACTAGCACTCCCTAACTGGTTTACAATGTGTAAATCAATTGCCCCCAACAAGCTGGGTACTCATTTTACTGACATACAGAAGGATGGAAGGCTGAGTGGACCCTGGAGCCCTGCAGGATTGAACTCACAACCTTGTGGCTGTGGGCAGCTGCAGTACCAGCATTTAACCCCAGCACTACCAGGGCTCTTACCAGTGATGTAGCCAAAAGTTGCATTTGCCCACCTCTGCCCTAAAAATCTTTAGACAGTGGTTAGTGGGAGTCCAAAGTATTCTGTCAATGTCAAGAGGGAAGGGTTTTTATAAATATTAGTTAAACCAAGGGTTGCACAAAGTTGGATTTCTGCATACATATTTATTTAATAGATTTCTATTCTACCTTTTAACTTCCAATGATCAAAATAACTTTTAAAAAAAATCTCCCTGGATTTTCAGTAAGCTTGCCAAATTATTTACTCCTGCTATTCACACACAGAATGCTTTTTCATATAGATTAATTTTTTGTAATGTGGCTGTAGTGGCAAACAGTAAAACAAATTTATAGTTGTCATTATTTTAATCTGTTTAGAAATTTTGTTACTACTATGCTCAGTTATTATGTGTGGATTCATATAGGTTGGAATAAAGCTTTAAATAGCCTGTCATTTTCTGAATAGTGCTTTCTCTGTTTATACTGGATTTGTTAAACTCTTCTTTAAAATTAATGGTCTCTCTTGACACTATCTGTCTATGTACATACTTGCATGCGCACACACACACACAAACACACACACACACTGGCTGCAATCCCACACTCCCTCAGTGTAGTATAAATATCCACATGTTGAGATACCTTACGTGAGCACTGTGTAACCCTCATTGCACAACCCATGTCAATGACTAGGTGCTGTTGTGCATACACATGATGCACAACTACAGTGCATACTGCACAACTGAAAAATTATGCACAGGGCACAATTGCAGCAAGCAGCATGCAGTTCATAACCACAATTTGCAAAGACAATACACAAAGGAACAATGCTATCTACACAGTTCGCTTCCAATGCTATCAGTAGTATAAATACTCTGCAAAATGGTGACTTTTTGTTCTCACATGCATAGCATGACTTATGCATGTGTATGTTTCTAACTAGATACCAGCCACTGTGCATCAATTTCTGGATTTGTGGTTGTCCTATGAATGTTGATCCAGAGGTTGCCTGAGTTCCTGGGGCCTCTGGGCCCGCCAGACCTTTCCAACCAGTGGCTTATACTAACTACATTCCTTTCTTACATTCTACTTTGACATATGGACACCTATTATACACCAGTTATCCTTGTAAGACATAGTCTTGGGCCTCAACAAGCTTTCCCTCCTCAATTTTACATAGTTGATTTCTTTAGTTGCCACTGGAAACCCACATGTTACCATGGGTTTAACAGTATAAATAACAAAGATTTTTTTAAAGCAAGACTTGCTTTGAATATAAAGAGCAGAAAAACAGCAAGAACTAGAGAAACACTGAGAAAGAAAAGCACTTCCCATCTGCTGTTCACAGTGCTCTGCAAAGTGCTGTCCTGGGCAGTCTTTGGATTTCCAAAGTGTTATGAATTATGGCTTCTGCTTCTTTTGCCTGTATTCAGGCAAATGCATAGTGTTCTGGCATGGCTGTGTCCATTTCACTCCATTTTTCATCTAAAACAATCGTTTTATTGGAAGGATGTTCATTTTATGACACAGCAAGATTATTTCTGGGAAGAGGGTTTACAGGTATGTATGAGGCCTACAAAGGCTAGTGAAAGTTTTATATTGCTAGTCACAAAAGTGTGAAAATAACATATCCAAAGCAAATCCACATTTTATCTGAAATTGTGCCTGAGTTTAAGACGCCTCATAATATTATAGCACAAAAGCATATTTTCTAATACAAATCAGTAACTCTATAACCAGTGAAGATTAGGTGAAGCTTTACCAGATTATATACTCCCAGCTATAAGAGGATTGCCACTGTGACAAATATAGTGTTTAGAAAAATATGCAAAGAAAGCGGAGTAACTTTTACAAATGTTGACTGTAAAATGTGTTATGTGGTATTCATAACTAGCAAATCATGGTAATTTAAATTGTGGCTTAAATACCCCTAAAGTCACCAGATTCCATCTGATCTTTGAAGCTAAGCAGGGACATCCCTGGTTAGTAATTGGATGGGATGACACTGATGAATACCAGGTGCTGTTGGCTTTATTTCAGAGGAAGGAACTGGCAGAACCAGTATTACTTGCCTTAGAAGACCCTATGAAATTCATGGGATTGCCATAAGTCGACAGGCAACTTTAAGCCACACAGAAACACACCCCTGCTATATTATTTGAGTGTCTGAAGCTTTGACAAATACCATTTAAACTGTTACTTTTGGCAGTGGTTTAAAAAACATTACCTTTTTGTTTGAAGTCATCAATGAGAGATTCTGCTGGTTGTTTTCATGTTAGTCATTTGAATTTACTAGATTTTCAGCTCTAGAGACAAATAGCTAATACCTTTCTGGTGTGTAAGGATGCAACTCTGCATTTAAATGTATTGTAAAACATTACACAAATCTGTAATTATATTACTTTTAAAATAAAGCCTTCATCTATCCTAAGTTCGTTTGATGTCCCTTCCCTGCTGACTCTATTTTTTCCTTGTTCCCACTTTACATTAATGTGAAGAGACAGTTGAGTAAATGCACAATGAACTTCAAAACCTAGTAATTGTTTTTCAGAAAGAATGAAACTTGCGAATTAGATATGGATTGTAAAAGAACACCAGAGCTGATTAGTGTTCGTTAGGTTTGCCTGCTGGACCGTTCTGACACCTGTCTTCCAGCTTTCTCGATAAATGCCACGGCTGATCCCTCTATACTGCCAGTCACATGACAACAAGCGAGAGCTTGTGGGTGGGAATTAAAAAGATTCCCAGTGAACCTTGTCAGGCTTAGCAATTCATGGAACTCGACATAAAAGGCAACGTTAAACAAAGATGAGTTGAATCCATTTACATGCAAACTCTAGTTATCTGTGTTTAAAATTAAAAGAAGGAGGGAGGGAGAGAGAGGGAGAGACTAGAATGGATGAATGTTTAAGGAGGTTACTATTCCTTCCTTTGTAAGCAGTGTAGATAATAAGGTTCTGAGATGTTGAGTGGGGGGAGTCAGCCAACTTTTGAGTGATTTGAAAAATTGCTTTTTTCTTCTTTGTCATCCCCTTTTTAAAGAAATATCCATTGCATTCTGAACCATCTGGTTGCATCTTGTTTACAGCACAGTATGGGTGTTTGCGCTTATTAATCATGCTTACACAAGTATCTTAATTACTCCCAGGGTAGCTGCTCTGTCTTGAACTCAGAAATTGACCTTTCCCTTTTTATTCCTTGAAATCATTAATCATACATAATCAATGACAGTGGGACACAAGAAGAGGCTACTGGTATTCAGAAAATACTCACCAGTCCAGAGAAGAGAGGTGGACCAGAATGACTCCACTGCTAGCAGTCAGACATATCTCAATTAATGGCATGTGTGTCTGTATGGCTGTGCATAACTTGCTTCTATTATCCTCTTTCTCCCTATCCAGAAACTGAATTAATTTGCTGCCATAAAAATCATGTGGAATAATTATCCCATACTAAAAATCTAGAGAAAATGAAGAAGATAGTTGGTTGCAGTCTGTGTATTTGCTTGTTTTCCTCTTGCTCTTTTTATGCCTTTTCTTGATTTTAGGTAATAATGCAAATTCTTTTTCTGCACATATTCCATATTAAGAGTTGTAGGTATCATCACATTATGCATATACCTATATAGCTATGTGGATTTCCAAAGAAACTATTTTCTAAACAAATGCTTGTCATTTGCATTTCTCTGAGTTTTGTTTTTAAGCAATGACATGGGGAGTAATGCTGAAAACATTGGCAGATTTTTTTTAACAAGTGTGGTTATCAGCTCACTAATTAGAGACTGAAAAGTTGTGGGCATTGAATTAGATTTTATTTGTTGTGTGTCCTCCATGGGTTCAGTGTTCAGTCTGTGTTGATGGTATGGATTCTTTAATCATAATCTATACATCAAATGTCATTTTCCCAAAGCAGTAGTTGTTTTTTGTCTTAAACTGCTGAACTTCTGTTAAACTTTGATGTACATGTAATGATTTGATGGCCAATAATGAGTTTAAGTAGTGGCAACAAGTTCTCTCTTTTGCAGGGATCTAAACTATTATATTTGAGTTTCATCACTGGTTGTGTTTATACTTTGTTTTTAGAGGTACAAGGGTTAAGGTAGTCTTATTTCATAACAGGGAAAAGAAAAGAA
>JAIPUX010001232.1:4886253-4902728 GCA_020142125.1 Phrynosoma platyrhinos
TCTCAGATATTATCCTTGAGCCATTGGCAATTACATTTTATGGGACACAGAATGCCAGGGGGAAAATGACATTTGGTGAATGGGTAACATGATTATCATAAACATACCTGAACATGCTAGTCGGTTCATATTGACCAGCAACTACAGTGGTACCTCTACTTACGAAATTAATCCGTTCCGACAGCCATTTCGTATGTCAAAAATTTCGTAAGTAGAGGCAAATTTAACATTGAAAATGCCTAATGCGTTCCGCAGCGAGGCCGGGGCCAGCCTCGCTGCTCTATGGGCCTGGTCGCCGAAGTGGTCGCTTCGGCAACCAAGCCCATAAAAGAGCGAGGCTGGGGTTAAAGGGACAGCGCGTCCCTTTAGCCCAGGCCTCTTTGCTCTTCTATGGGCCTGGTCGCTGAAGCGGTGACCAGGCCCATAGGAGAGCCATCCCTGGGTTAAAGGGACAGCGTGTCCCTTTAGCCCAGGCCTCTTTGCCTTCTATGGGCCTGGTCGTGCTGTTTTTAGACTACTGTCGCACTGTTTTTAGGTCGCATTGTTTTTAGACTACTGTTTAGAGTTTTAAAATATATTTTTATGTTTTTTAAAATGTTTTTAATCTTTGTTGTTTTAACTGTTGTTTTTTTTTTGTCCTTCTTCATTGCCTCACAAGCCCTTGTGGGCTGGGAGACAATACATAAATACTTTAAATAAATAATAATACATAATAATACAGATATTTCTACTACTCTATAGTAGAAATCTGCCTATATCTGCCTATAATTAAAAATGCCTTAGATTATAGTTTTAAGCATGCGCTTTAACCTTCAATGGATTGTAGCATATGTAAAGTAGTAAGATATCCAGGAAGATTATCTTCACGTAGAGATTTGAAACAGGGTGAGGGTTCACAAGACTAGGCAGGGGAAAAAAGTTACAACAGCACTTCTTCAGAAAGACTAGAAGATTCTTTGGAAAAAGTCTATCTTTTTATCTTTTTCTACTACAGGTAATCTACTCAGGGAGATTTTTTGGTTAAGGGACAGGATAAAAGTACTTTAATTGATTAAAATAAGAGTGAGGTGGAATAGTAGAACAGTAAAGTATCTTGAGAAGGAACTGATTGAAAGGGACACAGACAGAATCTAGGAAACAACAATTTCAGAGCAGGGGGAATGACAGAGAATTTAGCATAGAACAATACATCAAACTTGCCTGTTTTATAACTACATTTGATTCAATAGCCATAATAGCCAAATTACCTTCATTTTAACAATGTGGAAGATATGTTCAAAATAAATGGATAAACATAAAAATATTAGCATGCATAATAAAGGCTATGCATTCTGAACTAGGTTGCTCTTTTTAAATGATGCTTTTTTATTTTACCTCAGCATGCCATTATTTCATTGCTTTTAATATCATACTTTGGGTGTGTGTGTGTGAGTAATCCACCTTATGAATATTTATCTTAAACAGTAGATTATAGATTCAATTAATAATAGTGAGTATTAATGTGTAGTATATTCCAAAAAAAAAAGTGAAATATAAAGCAAGGCTATCAAATGAAAATATTATTCATCAATCAGAAAGAATGAGAAGGAAAAGCTGCATAGAATATACAGGCATACCTCAGTTAACAAAGCTCACAAAGAAACTCTTTTTTGCAAAGTCTTTTCCTGCCACTCCCAGCCCCTTCTCTTTTCATTCTTTTACTCTGTTTAGCTGTACTGGGGGTACTGGCATGACCCCAGTACACAATTCAATAAAGCTTGAGCTGGAAAAGCATGAGATACAGTTGGCCCTCCATATCCACTGATTCTGCATGCACAGATTCAACCATCTATGAAAATATTTTTTTTAAATCCAAAAAGCAAACCTTGATTTGGCATTTTTCTATAAGGGACACCATTTATGCTACTGTATATAATGAGACTTGAGCATTCAATGATATTAGTATCCACAGGGGGTCCTGGAACCAAACCCCAGCAGATACCAAGGGCCCTCTGTACTTCTCAGCCAGTGCAATGCTAAATGTCTGTTCCAGCCTACAACAAGCAAAGTAACAGAAGCTGCCTCTAGAACCCCTTACAGGAGTGAATAGCAAAACAAAAAGAAAGGGGAAAAGCAAATTAGTCTGCTTCACCATCTATACCCAGCTTGTTAAAAGAAGCATATTTTGGCAACCAAAATGGAAATCATAAGAAAAGTGGAGGATGGTGAAGAAACAGTCATCCTTGGATACATTCTGGAAGAAGCTTTCAAGTGGTCTGGTTAAAAATGCTTTTGTTTACTTATGCAAGGCTAATCTGACCTGCTTGTTTGATTTCACATGTACGTAATGTTAACTTTAAATAAAAAGTTTTGTGAAAGATAACTGAACTGCTCTTGCTTCTTCTTCTTCTTCTTCTTCTTCTTCTTCTTCTTCTTCTTCTGTGATACAGGAATCTATTGCAATTCTTTCCATGTTATTTCTACCTTTGGTACCAAATTTTCTGATAAAGAAGTAATGTCCTTCATTAACTGAGGTATCCCTGTAATATACTTTTAATTCAATATAAAACTGTATGCATCTGATGAAGTATACTATGGTCTATGAAAACTAGTCTTTAAAGTACTATGCTGTTTGTACTTATAACTAATGTATCTTAGTGATACATTGAATGAGGATCTCTCCCAATACCCCTTTTTTCCTTACTTCCTGCCCTGGATACTGTAGTGTGTAGCTGAAGAGAAGATATACAGGGAGAGCCCACTCCATTCTGAACACATCCCTTATCTCTTTCTTTTATCCTAGATAAGCTGACAAGGAAGCATCTTGATTTGATTTATGAATTGAGAAGTGAGAGGGCTATGAGAAGGACATTTTTACTACTTCTCTGCTCCTCTGCTTTACTACCAACCAGTGACTCCATAGTGGCCTAACACATGATACATTTCAATATACATACAAGTCAATGTCTGACCAAGATGTTGAAATGCAATGGTAAGTGTAAAAAGAAACAGTTCCTAATTTACAAGAACAGATTTCAGATTGACCAACTGAAGACTGGTCAACAGATCAAGACCAACATGATTTCACCTGAAAGCTTGTAGTCTAAATGCTATTTATATTAATCAAATGTTGCTTATATTACTGGGAATTCTAGCACAGTCAGTAATCTGATCCAAAGACAGAAATGGAACTATAACAACTCTGACCTCTGGCTGTTTAAAAGGTGGCAAGTCTCATTTCAGTCACTGGTTCAATGCAAAACAGAACCTATCTGTAGCGTCAGAGTAGATCAAGCATGAAATTTAGATCAATGGAGAAATCAGAAGCCCCAAAGGAGATCACAAACATGGGTGTCAGAGCTTGGGGAAGGGCTTTCGATGATACCTACAGCTTTTTGTACCAGTATCTCTAATCAGATTCTACAAAACATCTATAAAAACTGTTTTATCTAACTCCTAAAGCATGACATTTGGGTAGTGGTAGTTTCATGCCATATTTAAACATTTCTAAATAACTGTATTTTAAACATCTCATTCACAGTTCAGGAAGTATTGTCTCCCTCGGGACAAGGGTTTTAGTGATGGAACACAAGTTTGCAAGCAAGTTTCAGTTTCAAGTTCCCAAGATTTTCACTTAAAAGCTCCTTGAGTATCAGGAATAGGTCAGATGTCTGTCCCAGATCTTTAAGTTCAAATGCCAGTCAAAAACAAATAATACTGCATTAGATGAATCAATGATCCAGCTTAGCATCATGCATCCATAAACTGTATGCCAGTTTAGAACTGAGTAGCATTTATAATTCTTCCCAAATTTCCTGTTTCTTTATGCTGTTGTCCAGTTCCTGTTTTTAATCTAAAAAACAGATGGCCTCCCCTAATTGACTTAAACACAACATTTAATGATAAAAAGCACTGCAATGTTTGTTTGTTCATTTGTTTTTAAAGTGGTTATAAGCCTTCCATGTTTTCAGGTTATATTTGATGGCTCCTCACTTGATAAAAGTTGGCTCTTTGAAACTTTTCAGATTTTTTTTTATTTATATGCACAGGTGTAACAATGAAGGGGTTAAGGAGAGGATACAGAGGGGAGTTGGTCACTTCATTTATTCACTTAATCTTCCTTGCTATTGCTGGCCAAGTTTGCTCTTGGAACAGTAAAAAAGGCCAATTAATTTATCAATCTGTACTCTTCTCTGCCATAACATATTTTCCTCTTGCCAACAAAAAACGTGTCCATTATCAGCCAGGTCCCTGTCCTCCCAAGGCAGCTTGTGCAGCTGTATAATTACACTTCTTCCTTTGACAACTTGCATGATTGTTTTCCTAACAGTATATTACTTCGTTAGTACTTTCCAATATACGTTATTTTTAAACTGTCACTTTTGCCCAACTCATCCCAATTCGCACTCGTCTGTTTATCATAACAATCATTAATAACTGTCACTCCACGCCATCAATTTAACGAACTCCCTCCCTCATTAGCATGTTCTAGCATTTGTTCTGTAGAAAGCCTGATTATTTTCTACAACAGGCCAAGCCAATTACTTTAGTGAAATGGAATCACATTAATCAAAACTTAACAAGGTGGCAAATTTAAAGATATCTGATTGCAAAAGACAGCATAACTAATATGTCAATGTCAGAGGTACTATGTAGGTATGCAGCAGCTGTACTGAATGTATCTTTTCATGGAGAAGGCCCTATGAATTTTGACATTTCATACAATCTGACAACTACACAAGTAACAGGGAAAGCCAAAGGGTGGGTTGGACTGCTCCTGATGATTTTTAAGGATTTTGGCAAAGGCACAGTAGAAAGAAAAGGAAAATGGTGACCATCCATGTCTCCAGTGCTTCCTTTACCAAGACATTTTCTTTTACACTTTAGACCAATGATACTCATCAATCACAGCTCGACAAATGTACCAGAACCAGCGGCAAAACATGCATAGCGTAGCAGTCTAAAATACGCTGACACAACTCACTATAATATAATCTCCCATCCTCCATTTTAGGTCCATTCTGCCTAGACAAGAATGGGCCTAAATTAGCACTTTTTCCCTTTCTTATTTTCAGAAAAGTGTTTTTTTATTTTAAATAATGATTGCACCTGGATTTTTTTTAAAAAAATCTTCTGGGTTTGGAGGTTTAATTTTAGAAAGAAGTGTGTGTGTGTGTGTGTGTGTGTGCGCGCGTGTGTGGTATACACACATACACCGATGAATATAAATCTATAGCTATATATAGAGTCCTTGCTTCTGTAATAGAATGAAAGTATTGAATATGTTATTTTCTCTTAGTTACAGTATAAGAATTGACTCAAATTAAAAACAAAAGGAATTGAAAGACTGATGTTAACAGGGAATATACTACCAAAGTGGATTACAGGTTTTGCTGTATAATGTTATTAGGCTTGGTTATATTGTACAGTTCATGAAATTGTGCTATGATTCATTTTTACAACTTAAACAGCTATTTGGTTGGGTTGCCAGGTTGAACATGATAAATGTGTATGATAAAACAGAACAAAGAAGGGCCACTGCTTGTAAACCTACCACATTAGTCAGTGTATTAACTCATTCTGTTTCAGTCCAACATCCTGAAGTATATTCTCTTCAAGTTTGCATGTCACAATGAAGGATTATAGTTTAATTAAGATCCAATTAAATACAATATTTTGAATGGAACAAAGAAACCCAGATTATTTTGGTATTTTCCTTGCTGTTTTGAAGACAAAGTTATAGATAAAGCCATTAAAAACTTTATTGATGAACTTTGTTTTCTTACCATACTTTGTAACCCCAAAAGATAATAATTTGAGTAGCCTCATCTGTCCTATGTTGGAAAATGAAAATGAAGTGAAATATAAACCACTCAAATTAGATATAATTAGTATCACTTGATATATATATATATATATATATATATATATATATATACCAGAAAATATTCTTGTATGTCATTGTCTTAAATAACATAACAATGGTTCTAAAAATGTTATTATTAGGCATGATAATATGGAATTTCTGGTAACTAGAGACAGAACAAATTTCAGCAGAGCTATTTCTAAGATAAATTTGATATTTGTTTTTCATTGCCTATAAAAACCCTAACCCTCTCACCAAAATGCAGGTTCAAAACACTAACATAATTTTAAAAAAATAAAAATGTTCTTGGCTTAATATCCTTGATATGTATAATAATCATATCTTAATCATGAAGTGAAATTATGCTTGCATGATCCCAACTCACTGTCTTGGCTGATGTGACTTTGTTCATTGTACATCAGGAACATAAGTAAATTATGATGTAATGACATTTCCAGTGCAGAACCTTACTAGCTGCATAACATTAGTGGATACTAGATATCTCTGTAGCCACAGGGATCTAAGAAGTATCTTCAGCTTTAACTTGGCACCATCTTTTAAAAAATATTTATGCACTATCAACAAGACTAAAATGTGAACTAGGCTATTCAGACAGGAAACATGTTTAGAAAGTATTGTTATCAGAAAATACTATAGGGACCAAAAAGTTACAGCACCCTGGGAAACTTGTTGAAAAAAGAAAAACACTATATACCAAGAGCAAGCTTTTTCAGCAGAAAAACTGGCTTCAAAGAGGAATGTTTTAAAATTTGAAAAAGAGAGAGAGAAGAGAAGATCCAGCCATGGCGGATGGGGGGGGGGATATTGCCCAGAAAAGAAACATGTACAAGTATCATGATGACACAGGAAGTTCAGGATCCAAAAATTCATAAAAAAAGAATAATCTATTCTAAATCTAATACTAAGCAAAATATATGAATAATCTTGCAGACTTGGAATAAGGATTGGCCACAGCTTCAATAGGAAAGAGTTATCCAGGAAGGGCTTATGGATATTTGGGAGTTAAAACAAAGATTCAAGGCAACATGAACCTACAAAGTGTATTTTCCAGTCACTCAAAACTACCATCAGAGAACTGCCTAGGTAATCCCAGACAATGCATCAGCTTTCCAAACAGGGCTGAATAGTAAGGGAGTCACCAGCACAAAGAATTCTTGTCATATTTGTCCTAATCACAAAGATTGTTCCCATCCCCCCAAAAAACCAGAAATATTTTTTTTCTGTGCCTTTGCTCATGTTTGGTGCATATTTTTCTTTCAATATTTGAAACACTGGAGGTGTTGTCAGCAAACCTCCTTATTTGGGAGGTAAGCATGATGTAATTGTCTTAAGCAAAAAATAAAAAATAAAATAAAAAATTCCATACATTTGTTAGCCTCTGGTCTTTATGGATGTATGAACAAATATTAATGTATATCATGTCACTGGATTCAATGCAACTGAATATGAAACAGAATAGAAAATAAGAAAAAAAACAATCTCATGATTTTGGGAGGAGGGCTCTAAAAAAGAGAGCAAAGGCATTTACCACTGTTAATTTTCCGCCTCTTATCTCTCCAAGCATGGTCCTATCACTTGTGTATTTGCAGCAGTTTTCTTGTTTTATTTCTTGAAAAACTGCAACATACATATTAAGTGACTATGAGCATTAGAAGCAATTAAGCTAAACTGATCTGAACAAGCCTGATCGCTTTCAGATACAGCATGTGAAAGCTTTATCTTTTGTATCCCCCTCCCTTTGTGCTGCATACAGTACTTAAATTTAATCTGAGAGGCAGGATTTTTTAAATAAAAGAATTCTATTCTACCTATCCTTCATCCTCACCCCTATACTAAGCAGATGGATGTGAATTCAAAGTTTTCTGATCTTTAGCACAAGTTATGGAGGGTTATCTTTGACTGTATATCTTTCTGCTGGCAGCGCTCCCTTGGTGATGAAGGATTAACCACCACAGCTGTCTCTTCCCAGAATGATGCAGTGCAGTTCTCCTCGACACGACAGCATCACTTAATCTTAATGTCCACTCTTCCAGTGCAGCCACGCAGGACAAAGCCAATCAACATCAGATGCCACCAAGATGGACCTACTGCTTGGCCCTGGAGTCTTTCACCCTCACACACCTATTAATCAACATCATCCAGGCCAATCACAGGGTTTGCTTCTCGGAAACTACACTTAAACTAAGCCAGGGTGTATGTTTTCAGTCAGAGGGACTATGCATATAAACTGAATTTGCCAAAGGTTAATCCACAAAATTATTACTATGCACATACAAATGTGCACGCACACACACACACATACACACAATGTTCATCTGTGTAGGCTTTGGTCTTTTATAAAAAGAGAATTTGTTTTGTGTGTATAATTTGAGATTTGTGTTTTAGTCATATCACTGGTATTCATGATTTTGTGACTTGAAATGCTTGATGAGGGACAACAACTGTATCTCAAACTATTCAGTTTTTTGTTATAATTCATTATTATGATGAGTAGAAAAAAGAGATTTAAAGGCCACCTTAAACCTCTGTTTTCAAAGTCAAAACATTTTTTCCTACAGCTACAAATCAACAATAAGCAACTGTGTGAAGTGTGACTTTCAAGTGTTCAGAGCACTTCAGGTACACTATTTTTTACTAAACCTTTCAACAACCCTGTATGGTAGACCTATATTGTCCTATAGTGCACATTAGGAGTCTGGGAACTTGGTGAGCTTTGAACTGGGGACATCCTGACTGTTCACTCTTAGCCACAAGCCACTCATGTTGCCAAGACTTAGTGCCTCTCACACTACACAATTATAGCAATATGATCCCAGTTTCTGCTGTGGAATCCTGGGCTTTACAATTTAGGGAGAGCTTTATAGATTTCTCTGTCAAACAGCTCTAGAGACACCCACAATACTAATTTTGCATGATGCAGCCATGAATCATAGTGCTTTAATTGTGTAGTGTGGAAGATCTCTCATTCTTTGCTGTTTTAACATCCCATGATTTACATAATTTATAGCCCTCCAGACACTTTTAGATTACAAATATCATCAGTCCTAGAAACTATAGCCAACAGTAAAGGATGATGACCGCTGCAGTCCAGCAATGTCTGGTGTGCCAAAAGTTATCCATTCCTGATTTCATGACTTCCCTTTTCTTCCATTACAAATAAATCAACAAAGTTCTCCAAAACAAATGCAATAAAATGGTAAATTATAGCAAGAGTTTACTTAACAAATGCAACCTAGTTAAATTTAGAAAAATCTTCACTTTTGCTTACATTTGCAATTTTACTGCTGAACTACTGGTATTTCTTACTTATGCAAACATTAAAATGTATAAGAAACCCTCTTGTGTGCTATATATGCAGCAACTACTTGTGATTTATAATACCCAATGGGGGGGGGGGGAACCACACACACACACACACACAACTAAACCTGATTTAAATCACAGATTACTCTGTAAAACACAAGCAAGGAACTATTCCAAATCCTAAATGTAATTTAAACATATTTATATTTTAGAATGATGTATTTTCCCCTTTCCTTGTCTTACAACTGTAAACTTTCTGTAATTATATAAGCAATTTCCCTGTGGTCACAACATTGATCACTGTAATATACGGTCCAACTATTATAAAACAACAAGCAGCTGTAAAATATCACTGGGCATCACTACAACAAATGAAAAGCTGGGGTTCACATGCACAAACAATTCCATCAAGATCCTTTAAATAGAACAAAGGAATCTTCCTTCCTCAATACATCACATTTCATGACAAATATGGGATTTTAAAAGCAAGGATAAGAGAAAAGGGCAGAATAACATGGGGGCCAAACCATGGTTCATGGGGCAGTAGGAAGTTTGACAAAACAGTTATCTCCTTCTATTGTTCTTTAGTTTTGTACAACTGCTACTGGACCACATAAAGCAATCACTGACATACCTAAAAGAAAAGGTTTCAGTTACTGAACTGCTCTTAGTGTGTAATATATATCATAGACTCATAGAGTTGGAAGAGACCACAAGAGCCATCGACTCCAAGCCCCTGCCATGCAGAAACACAGAACAACAGATGGCCATCTAGCCTCTGTTTAAAAACTTTCAAAGAAGGAGACTTCACGACTCTCCAAAGGAGTGTGTTCCATTGTCAAACAGCTCTTTCTGTCAGAAAGTTCTTCCTAATGTTTAGCTGCAGTCTCTTTTCCTGTAGTTTACATCCTAGCCTCTGGAGCAGCAGAAAACAAGCTTGCTCCACCCTCAATATGACATCCATTAAAATATTTAAACAGGGCTATCATATCACCTCTTAACATTCTCTTCTCAGGTTAAACAATTAATGACAATTATTTCTAATCAAGTGTTCATGCCATCCTATGTACAATAATGTAGTTGACAGTACCGCTATCTGGCACACCTTCATCCTCCTATGCACTTTCAAGTGTCCAAAGGCTCCTGGTTTCTTAAACAATTTAGTTCACTTTTGATTGCTGACTGTTGTGCCTTGAATTTTCCTACTACAGGCTGCAAATATGTTTCTGGTCTGAATTCATGGTTTGGCAGTGACACATAAAGTCCTAAAGAGTTTTGTTCTATTTGGTCAATGGAACTAATTGCCTAGAGAAGTGGTGGAGTCTCTTTCTCTGGATATCTTCAAAAAGATGCTGGACAGCTACCTGCTGGTGATGCTCTAAAATCTACCTGAAGAGTGAGCAGGGGTTTCGACTTGATGACCCATAAGCCCCCTTCCAACTCTATGATTGTATATTTGAAGGAGCACCTTTCCTCATGCATCATCAGTACCATCACCACCTAGGATATTCAGTAGTGGGCATGCCAAATATTTGCTAAATGAAGGCATACTTTTTTTTCTGAGTTTCCCACTGCAGCCACACTTCTCAGAAAACTACATGAGTATATATATATATATATATATATATTGCTCTCCAGCTTTAGAATAATGGAAATGCAATCTCCAAGTACAACATCCAGAGCTTAGAAATAACATGTTATCTAAAAATAAATAAAGCTCCAGGACCCGATGGCTTTACAGTGGAATATTATTAAAGTTTTGAAAAAGAGTTGATAGTTCCCTTACAGGATACATTAAATCGAATATTAGAGGAAGGACCCCCAAAATCTTGGCAAGGAGCAAACATAACACTTATCCCGAAAGAAGGTAAAGACAAGGCAAAAGGAGAAAATTATTGACCAATCTCATTATTTAATGTCAATTACAAGATTTTTATGACCATTTTAGCAGCGAGACTAAAAAATATATTAAATAAGATGATACATGATGACCAGATGGGCTTCCTCTCATTTAGACATACGAAATATATATATATATATAAGGACAGTACTAAATGCCATTGAACATTATGAAAGACATGATGGGAAAAAAGCTGGCATGATTTTTGTCGATGCTGAAAAAGCCTTCAATAAAGTCAAATGGAGTTTTATGTTGGAGGTCATCAAGAAAATGAATCTTGGAGAATTTTTTTATGAATGGATCAGAAATATATACAATAACCAGAATGCTAGACTAATTACTAATCGAGAAAGAACTGCAAAGGTTGACATACAAAAAGGAACCAGACAAAACTGTCCATTATCCCTGCTTCTGTTTATTATGGTGTTGGAAATTTTAAATAATGAAGTTATGGAGGATACGGACATTAAAGGCATATGTATTAAGGGACAACGCTATAAATTGAAGGCCTTTGCAGATTATATAGTTTTCTTTTCAGAAGAGCCATTAACCTTGATTGGAAAATTACAATTAACATTATTTGATTTTGAAAGGGCCTCAAGAATTAAAATTTACAAGGAAAAACTGTGATACTTGTTAAAAGAAGAAAAATTGCAAAATACATCAGGATATAAAATTGAGAAGAAAATTGGATACCTAGGTATTTGGATAACTAAAAGGAATGCAGATTTATTTGAAAATAATTATGAGAGGACATGGAAAGGAATAAAAGAAGAAATAAACAAATGGATAAAGATAAATTTATCATTATTTGAAAGAACAGAGGCAATTAAAATGACAGTATTTCCTAAAATGAACTTTTTATTTCATAGCATATCAATTATTTTGAATGATAAACCATTTACAATTTGGAAGAAAGATTTGATGAAATTCATTTGGTAAGGGAGAAAACCAAGAATTAAATGGAAGACCCTAATTGATAAGAAGGAAAATGCGGATGTAATCTCCTGGATCTTAAAATTTATTATCAAGCAAATGCCCTAACATAGATTATGAAATGGATAAAAATAGATAGGAAAGAACTTTGGCATTATAAGGTTTCAATTTATGATATGGGTGGCACGTTTATATGTGGTATAACAAAGCAAAAATACATAAAGAATTTGAACATCACTACATTAGAGGGTCACTACTTAGAATATTGACATAGCATAAGGAAAATTTTTACAGAAAATTACCACTGTGGGTGTCAACCCAGGAAGCATTTTTCGGGAGATGGCGTGAAGTATTGAAATGGTTAAGATATCAGGATATTTTGAATAAAAGAGGTGGACAATATGAAATGAAACCTTTAGAAGATTTGAAAGAGTTGGATACATACATTCATTGGTTTCCATATAAACAACTGGTGGACAGATTTAAAATTGACTATAAAAAAGTTGGATTTGAAGAAATAGGGAATGAGTTGGACAAAGTGATAAAACAAAATGGCCCAAAATTGATTTCAAAATTTTATAATGTGCTGCTTAAAAGGGAATTAGAACAAAACGTTATAAAATAAACAATGATAAAATGGGCAACAGATATTGGAATAGATATTGACTTGGAAAGTTAGGAATGGACAAGAAAAAGAACACAAAGGTTCACTCAATGCCAGGACTTAAAAGAAAACTATTTTAAAATGGAATACCGGTGGCATCTAACACCCACAAAATTGGCAAAAATTTACAAAATAACCCCTAACAATTGTTGGAGGTGTCATTGATGGTGGTTTCATATGTGGTGGAACTTTACTGTAATCAAATCATATTGGAAAAATATTCATACGGTAGTATTTGAGATCCTCAAAATAAAATATGACCTATTACCTGAAATATATTTACTAAATATGACAAACAAGGCACCAAAAAGATAGAAAAGAAATGTGGAAGATTGTTATTATATATGATAACAGCTACGAGACTAGTACTAGTGAAAAAATGGAAATCGAGAGAGGTACCTTCAACTAGTGAGTGGCTCTGGAAACTTAACAAAAATGATAAGCATGGATGTGCTAAATGCCAGATTAAGTTGAACAGGAATGGACCCCAATAATGCAATATTGTAAGAAGGAAAGCTTTATTTTATAATGAGTGTTTCAAGAATTTAGTAGACATGATCAAAAATTATATATATATATATGCGTTTTTTGTTTTTTTGTTTTGTTTTTTGGTTTAATACACAGTGGATCAGATACAGTTATTGTACTTGAAGTGAAGACAATAAGATTTAAATGAGAATAGTTTAATACAAACTGGATGTACATGGGAAGTCAATTGTAAATATGTATATTTGAAAATTATGTGATATGACTATTGCAATTATTTAGAGATTTTTTTCCTTGTCTTAAGTATTATTAAAAATATTTTTTTAAAAAAAAAAGTAATATGTTATATGTAATGACATAACCTGTATTGAATTGTTTTTGAAGATAACAAAGTGTTAACAACATTCCTTCCCTGAACTAATGTAACAACCCACAAAGTCATATTGGTGTGATAAGTAATGGTTTTAATTTTTACATTACTTATGGCTGCCTGGGTTGGTGGCAGAAAGGAAACACCCAAAGGTTTTTAATTTTCATCTACTTTTTAATTTAAATCTTTTTAGATTAAAAATGATACAATTTTGTTCAGAGTAGCTTTGTCTCTGTTCTTGAACACACTGCACTTCTTCCTAGAATGCATTTGTTCTGACAGACTAAAACAATATGACATTTCCTGGAGTGGATATTGTACCATCCCAGGAGCAAACACAGTGCGGCCAGCCATGGTCAGGGTCCAGCACTGCTGGGAATAGTGTGGGAACCCTTTTTAAATGTTAAACATGTAAGCAATCCGCTAGAATCACCTCATAACATCAAGGTATGCTGCAACACTCTCCCATTCAAAAAACAATGAGTAACCTGTTTAAAAATATACTGACTTATTTCAGGGTCTTTTCAAAGTAATGCAACTATTATTCTAAAAAGGCAACACTTCAATGTTCAGGATAACACAGGCCAATCTCTCATTGGTCCAATAATATAGCATTCAGATTCTGCTTTCTCTGTTTCTGAGAACTGCTGTACTTTTAAGATTCTCTCTCACCTGGCAGCCATAATGCAAGTTGTATCACCAAATCCTCATGCACTCTCATCCCTCTTCTCAGGTTAAAGTCACTTTCTGTACATTGCAAGAGAGAGTTGGATCAGTGCTGCCCACAAGTGCTAGATGCATCCTCCATTTGTGCTCTAGTTTTCTACAGCAGGCTCTAACTTCTTTCATATCACAATTATTAGGAAATTTGAAGTCTAGAAACAGAAAACTTGGCTTGTGACACCACTGCATTCCATGTTTCTAGAAATCTGTGGCCAAATGCAGTGGTTTTGCAGCATAGGGATCATTTTAAAAAATTACTAGTATTGGTGAGGCAGTATTGGCGAGGAGATAAGGGAGCGGCAACCTAGGACTGCCATTTACAGCAGTACCTACCTATCTTCTATATTTTTTTCAGCTTCAGTTGCAGGGGGGAAAGTATGGGCAGGGTAAGGTTGACAAGTGAATATCACATGACATGCATATTACATCGCATTCCAGAACCAGGTAAAATAGGTATTTTGATGGCACTGACCTATTTTATACGCAACCTAATAGCCTTTCTACTGTCAAGTTTACTCAAAATTTCAATTAAAAAAATAGCATCTTAGAAGATGGACATTTCACATTTACATCACTTCTCTACTCAGTCCTTTCTAGTTTGAGCTAAGTAATTTATATGAGCTGCATGTTAGGTGTTAATAGAATTACACACATGATACAATGAATGATCTTATACAATTTGAACTATAATAAATTTTGTAAATTCTGATTGCCGGTTACTCAAGCCATCAAAGCTCTGCCAACAATAGCCAGCAGAGGTCTATTACTGAAGTGGCATTAATATAGAAATCATCACCAATTCAAAGCAGATAATAAAGGGTTGACATATTTATTATCATTATTAATTAACAGTTTTCTGAGATGGAATTAAATCAATATACTGCTCTGATATCATTTTAACTAGTTATGCAAATCAAACATTTAAAGCCCATGAATGGATATAAATGCCATTCAAAATTCACTTCACACTTATTACTGTAATATCAGAACTTTCAGGCTTTGCTAGTAAAAAAAAGACTTAATGCTCATTTAATTATGCTCAGACATAAAGCTTATGGAACAAGAGTTGAAATAGCTGATTAGTTAGGAAGTCACAGTAAGGCTGTAACACAAGGGATAGACAATGAGATAATAACGTTCAACATCTCAAGGTTTTGCTCAGGAATTTTCCTGGCAGATCCTATTAAAAAGAACAATGAAATGTGTAGGAGATTTTTTTTTTACAAACATTACAAAGTTAAAGAATCTTTTAAAAACTGAACAGCAAAAAAGGAACCATTAACTAGCATTAATAGAAGAAGGGAAAAGTTATGTTATTTAACCTAGCATTTTTCTAATTGCACAATTATGCCAGATGAATGTGTCATGGTGGGGAGGAGGTGACGGTGGGTTAACTCTTTGTCATAAGCAACAAAATCTCATTTGTCAAGACTAGATATCTGAATAGCAAGAATGACTGACACAGACTGACAATTAGCAGTAACTGGCCTGAGAAGGGGCTTTGGCCTGATGGTATTGGAGGTGACATTTTGACAGGATCTGTGCTTATAGTAAGGTCAGTCAAGAGAATGCTTGGCTAATGCTATCAAGCCATTGGCAATGCAACAGCCAAACACAAAGTTTTAAGCCAAACCCTTCAGCGTTACAAAAACTAGCATATAGAAAGAAACCTTAATCATCTCCAATTGGGAAACTAGAATAGTGAGAGTGTATTAGAGAGAAAAAAGCATGAGCATTTTAAAGATTAAACTTAAAGCTATAATAATAATTTAATAATAATAATAATAATTTTTATTTCTATACCGCCCTATGGCGAACCAATCTGGGCGGTTTACAACAATTAAAAGAACAATAAAGATAAAACAGTATATTCCCTCCCCCCCTAAAACTTTATTAAATCAGATACCAATTAAAACAATGATAGATTAATTAAAATATAAAAATTCAAATACAAACCGTTAAAAAGAAACCAAAAAAACCCCCCACCACTTCCATTTGGGGGGGGCTGTAGAGGCACTGTAGAGGGAGAGGGGAGGAGAGATCCTGAGGCTGGGATATTTAGTCTGGGAAGGCCTGCCAGAAGAGATCCATTTTGACAGCTTTTTAAAAACTGTCCAGAGATGTTAACTGATGGATCTCATCCAGCAGGTCATTCCAGAGCCTGGGGGCAACAACAAAGAAAGCCCTCTGGGAGATCGCCGCAAGCCTCGATTTTTGAGGTGGCAGC
>JAIPUX010001232.1:4902828-4917796 GCA_020142125.1 Phrynosoma platyrhinos
CCCCATCCAGGACTGGAGGTTGCAACCCAATTCTTGGTTTCGAGGCCGTTACCATGAGCACCTCCATCTTGTCCAGATTCAGTTTCAATCAGTTTTTCCTCATCCAGCCCATTACCGCCCGAAGACAGTCATTGAGAGAGGAGACGCCATTAGAATTCGAGGCCGACGAATGCGACACAGAGAAATAGATGTCATCACCATATTGATAACACCCAGCACCATAACTCTGTATAATCTCACCCAGCGGCTTCATATAGATATTAAATAACATTGGGGACAAAATTGCTCCTTGAGGGACTCTCTGGGACCTACCTGAGAGGAAGGACTGGAACCACTGCAATGAAGTGCCCCCTGATACTTAACCCCCTCAGGCGGCCCAAGAGGATGCCGTGATCTATTGTGTCAAAAGCTATCAAGCTGCCAATTGTGTATTGTGGGGGATCAACAGTTCACCTTTTATAATACAGGCTGGGAAATATCCATACCTTTCTGAATTCTGGGGGTTCTCTAACATTTCTGATGCTTGGGACAGTTGCTCCTCCAAAAGGGAGCTGTGTCCCTCAGGGTGCTATCCTCTCCCCAGTGCTATTTAACATCTACATGAAACCACTGGGAGAGATCATCTGGAGGCATGAGGCAGGGTGCTATCAGTACGTTGATGACACCCAGATATATCTCTCCATGCCCCAGACCACAGCGTAAACTAAGGAAGGCATTCCCCTCTGAATGAATGTCTTGAGATGGTAGTGGGTTGGATGAGGAAAAACATACTGAAGCTGAATCCAGATAAGACAGAAGTGCTTGCTGTCAGAGGTCCTAATCCTGATATGGAGGGTTGTCAACTGGTCCTGGACGGGGTCACACTTCCCCTAAAGGACCGTGTTCACAGCTTGGGGGTTCTCCTGGATCTGTTGCTCCAGATGTTAGCCCAGATAGATGCGATGGCCAGGAGTGCCTGTTATCAGCTTCAGTTGATACATCAACTGCACCCCTTTCTGGAACTTGAGGACCTAAAAACTGTGGTGCACACATTGATAACCTCACAACTTGACTTCTGTAATGCACTCTACATAGGACTACCCTTGCACTGTCTGAAAATTTCAATTAATTCAAAATATGGCAGCCAGATTAGTCACCGGGAGATCTAGGAGCGACCATATAACAACTATATTAAAGTCCCTTCACTGGCTGCCTATTAGTTTCTGGGCACAGTACAAAGTGCTGGTTATAACCTTTAAAGCCCTTCATGGCTTGGACCCAGCTTATCTACAGGATCACTTTCTCCCATACAATCTGCCTTGCACACTGAGGTCCTTGGTAAAAACTTACTGCAGCCAGCAAAAACTAGGCTGGCAGTGGTTACCCAGAAGACCTTTTCTTCTGCCACTCTCAAGTTATGGAACAGCCTGCTGGAGGAAATTTCACACATTGCTAGTCTTGACTGCTTTAAAAAGATAGTCAAGACATATCTCTTCCGGCAGGCCTTCCCAGACTAGCCTCTCAGTCACCTCCCATCAATTGCCCTGTAACTGCTTCTGCTTTGTTTGAATAATTGAAATGTACTTTTTATTTCTTTAATTTATACTGTCTTGTCACAGAGTTTTCATGGTAACAGACATTCAAAAGTGGTTTACCAGTTCCTCCTTATGCACAGTACTAATAAGCTTTAATTATAGTGCCATTGCTGCTGTCTCTGCGAGATTCTCTACTAGTGTCACCACCACCACACCACTGCTGCTGCCCAATAGCTGTTTGGAACATTTAGTTTGGCTCCTCAGCAAAAGCCTGTCTGATGTAGGAAACCTTACAAGCATCAGTGATACCATCAGCAAAACCTCTTGCCTCACAGGAGCACACATTTCCACTGCCATGGAAAGGTAGTGCCATGGGGCAGCGAGAGAGAGAGAGAGAATTTCATCCATCCCCAAATTAGGCTGAATGGAATTGTTAATAAGGGTTCATTTTTTGATCTGATCGCCTATCCAGTTTTTAAAAGCATCTGACTTTGACTAGATTGTTATTAGCAGTGCTTTAGCAAAGAACCAGCAATATAATCTTTCTCTGACAAGAAATACCAGCATAATTTATTGCATTATTACTCCTCTGAACTGAAAGTAATTAATTACCTCCAGCAGGATGCACAATGAAAATTCATCAGAGGAAAGTGATGAAAAATGTACCCACCATTTTAAAATAATAGGTGTTTAATAGCGTCTTTTGTTTGCTAGCTAATCTAGAACTAGAATCTAGAAATGCCTTAGGATTGGTTATCTGCTGCAAACCAAGATTTTGCCTCTACCTGCTGCTGTTCTAGAGCTGGGACTTGGACTGGGGAGAGGTTTGCTTTAATACAAGCAAATAAGAGTAAATAGAAGCCCCTGCCTTAATATGAAATGCACATAATTGCAGTACATACATCTGAAAAAAAGTAATCCTAATGTTATTGTTGTTATATGTAATGCTATTGAGCACTCTGTTTTTATGAGTCTTTATTTCTAGTTTGTAAGAACTTTAACTTATTTATCTATTTGATTTATTATTTCTTTTAAAAATATGTGACTCAAAGTGGTTCACAATAAAAGTAATCAAAATATATAGTTAAACAAGTTCACAATTAAAATGAAATCAAATATAGGCTGGCATCTTGTTCGGTAGTTAAGAGATCATAAGCTGGACTCATGATCTCAAAACTGCTGGGGATTCATGTTTGAGCTCTTTAATTAAACATGGCCCTCCAAGACGTTTCAGCTTGGCAGCATCCCACTGAAGATTCTCTGAGATCAGGCAGATCCTTTCACTCTTTTTCATTTTTCATCCTTTCTGAGGTTCTGGGAAGTGATGTCTTTCATATTCACCCTGTCATGGGATGCACTGAGAGTTGCCCCTCCTTTTTTGCAAGGGATTCTGATACCCCCCCCCCCCCCCCGCGAAAAAGGAAAAACATAAATATTCAAGCCCTATTGGCTTGAAAGGAGGTACATGAGGTACAGGAGTGAGTGGGAGCACGCCATGGGAGCACACCCCATTTTGTGCCCCTCCGTTCAACCCTCGCAGAGTAAGCGAAAGTCGTGGACTTCAAGTCCATGAAAACGGAGGGACAACTGTAATTGTGGTGTGGCCATCAGGTGGGTCTCTCCAGATGCCTGTTCTCAATGCACCCCACAACCAAGAGAACACAACAGATATTATTTCCAGTGGCCTGATCTGCAGCAGCTCAGAAATCCTTTGATTAGGACACTGCCAGAATGAAAAGGGTGGGAATTTGGGGTTGACATCATCAGATTTAAGTACAGCGATGGAGCTCCACCAGTGTAGTTAAATCTGAAAGTACAAGATCTCAGCTTTAATCTAAAATTTAAAATATAAATTAAATAAAATATAAATATATTTAAACATATAGATTAAAACTAAGTAAAAGAAAATGAAACACACATATGATGAGATGCCTTTTCTTTAGTAGTGACATCAGCTGCCAAAAGCCCTCTCAATTTATCTAAAAAGGATTTGTTTCCATTGGAAGGACAACAGGGAGGGTGCCAACCAGCCTATCCTTTCTTGGTAGAGAGTTCCAGAGCCTGGAAACAGTCACCTCTATCTGCAGCAGATAAACTTCTAAGGGCCTAAAGAACAGTTTATCCTGAAGGCCCAGGCAGACTCATACAGGAGAATATGGTCATTCAGACAGTATGGCCACAAATTATATATGGCTTTGTAAGTCATAAACAGCACTATGAATTAGGCTCAGTAACAGCCTGGTAACCAGTGAAAGCATTTTAACAAGGTAGTTTTATGCTCCCTTGTAACCTGCTTTCATTCAATCATCAGGCTGCAGAATTTTTTGACCATCTGGAGTTTTTGAGTACATTTCAAAGACAACTTCACATACTGCACAGAACAGTCATCCAAGTAGGTTGCAACTAAAGCATGTGTTGCCATAGCCAGTTCAGCGATCTCCAAGCAGTTGGAACACAAGCTTCTGGTGTGCAAACACACCTCTGACCATCCTTGAAATATGAGTATCCAGATTCAGAGCTAAAGCCAGGAATGCACCGAAACTGCATACTGCCTCTTCAAAAAGACAGTTCCTCTACACCAGAGGTGGGGGAATGGCCCTTGGGCCACATGCAGTGCCTCCCAGGATTCCCTAAAAATACAAGGTGGGGGAGCAGGAGCATTCCTGCAGCCTTCTAATCCTTGACAGTTGGCCACCCCTGCTCAATATCCACAGGGGCCAGCAAGGACATAGCAGCATCAGCAAATGATGGCTTGCAAAAATGGGAATGTAAATTCCATTCCTATTCTCATTCCCTTACCACATTAACACAAACTTTCACATTACCTTTTCAACAAAGTAAAATGTTGATTTCAAGCTCATCTGAACCCATTGTCTGTATTCATCAAACATTATAGGTGAAAAATTTGGGATTTCCAATTTATCATTTCTGAGGATGCATATTTCTCCTTTACTGACATCCCTTCACTGGCTCCCCCTCCCTTTCCATATTCAGTATAAGATTCTGTTGTTGACTTTTAAAGCCCTGCATGGGTTGGCCCCTCCTTATTTATCAGAGCTTCTTTCCCTTTACCGTCCCACTCATGCCTTCCATTCTGGTAGTTGAGGTCTGTTGTCTCAGCCTAGGATTTTTACTGCTCCATCCCGGATCTGTCCCTTTTCACTTGCTGCTCCTCATTCATGGAACCTCCTTCTCCCACGAGCATGGGGCATCACTTCTTTAACCTGCTTCAAAGCTGAGTTAAAGACTAATCTGTTCAGGGAAGCATTCGCAGGCACTGCATGATTATTATTTGATGTTTTTAATTTGTTGCCTCCTTTGTATTAATATGTATTATTTTATTATTTTGTAGAATGTACACCATTGGTAGGCTTATCTTTATCTATTTTTATCTATTTTATTGACTGTATGTACTGCACTGTGTAAATCTACAGCACTATATAAATAAAGTGTAATAATAATAATAATAATAATAATAATAATAATAATACATATTAGTATAGGCTTCACAACTGCTCTTCTTCTGCCAGCAGGAGCAGCAGCAATAATCAGGAACTCACCAGCAGAGATGGTTTGCCCAAACCTATCTCTTGGTTTATCATTTCCAAACTGGAAAGCCTAAGCCAACTTCAAACTCTGACTTCATGCACTGGCTTCTTAACAGGAGAAACAAAACCAGAGTGAAAAAGCAGGCAAGTATTTACCAGCACATTTGTTCACAAATAATAAACCAAAACTTTACTAAATTCTGGTGACTTATTATTTTATATGACCATGGCTAACTGTACTCTCTGGTTTGCTGAGAACCATGACATGTGTCTTTCCACAAAACATATTAAACCATGGTTAACACTGGATAAGGAGGAAGATACAATCTGGAGAAGTGAGGGAGTACATGTTCTCAACACAATCCTGCAATCTATGGTTAAAGGAATCAATGTTCATAGCTGCCCCCCAGGCCAGTTTGAATTTATAAATGAAAGCTGGCATCCTACAGATTTAATAGGTCTGCAATCAGCATAGATATATGTTAACTCTATTGCTGGAGTTCTATAAAATCTGTATCAGGCTACATTTTACAAAACAACATTCACCTCAAGATACTGCATGATATCCTGTGTCTGCATGATAAGAAGAAGGAGTAATCTTTTTATGATTCTTAAAATTCTAGGAGTGATAAAAAGAGGGAAATTCATTATATTTATTTTCTTCTTTTCACAATTACTCACATGGATATGATTCAGTAATTGTTTCTTCTATAAAGTTATTGAAGTAATTTTGCTCTCTATATTCCCGATCAATTCTTCCTCTCAAGGGCACAGTTGAAAAGTGATGTTTGAAAACGGCCCCTGATAGACTGCATGGTTAGTCAGCAGCAGAGACAAACAACCTAATCCGGTGCAAATTAGTTCGGCTGCCAGCAATAGTTTTATACAAAGATGTAAATTATGTTGTCAAAATTGGTCGCTTTCTAGCTTACTGCTCAGCTAACAAGAAACCACTTTGGCTGATAAAGATGAACACTAAGCTTTTCTCGCTTACAAATTTGCAAATCTGCTTTTTCAGCATTCTGTTAGCCACAAACAAACAGCCTGGTATAATTGCTTCCTTTTTCTGCAATAGTATGTCTCTCATATAATACCATTTCTCTAGACTCTTAAAAAAACACACACACAAGCATAAGCTTTTAAATATAATGCCAGCCAGAACTGCCACAGTCACTTATTTTTAACATTTGCAATGCTGCAACACACAAGGCCTAGTTACAACTGCAACCATCTATATCAACAATTTACAGGGCTACTACAGATAGCATCTAGTGACTGTTCACTACTCCTTCCAAAATGAAAGCACAAGAACAGACAAATATCTAATAAAAAGTAAATCTATGTATATTAAGACAAAGCTATGGCTCAAGCACAATTTATCTAAATTTTATTGTGCAAGCTTAATTATTAGTTAGGCTTGTATCCCTCTTTCCTTTTCAAGAAGCTCGGAACCATCCTTATTAATACAGAAATGGCATATGATTATTATTCTACCTACCTACTTAATTGTATACAAGATACATCTACATTCTAACACTGGAATCATAAAATTCATTACTACTGTAATTATATTCAATGTAAGCCAAATAAATAAATTACAATTACCCTTTAAAGTTGCTAGTCACACTATTTGCTTTAAAATTAATTGCAGGTGTTCCTGAGTGCTTTATTATAGTCCCAAAGTTGTATATTTGAAAGAACTGTACAGATGATTCCTGTTTATTTGTTAAATTAAAGCTTTGTTGAAAAAAATTAGAGTTTAATTAATATTATGGGTACTATATAGCAAAACAGCTTACCTTGTGCATAATTTATTTCCATGCACATATCTCAGTGCAGGCCTATTACAGCTCTAAGGCAGCTAATATAAAATATATTTCTCCTTTGCTGGCATTTTTCTAAATAGCAGTTCCCTAAATCAATATTATTCACTTGGTATTTTTAAAAGCAGTGTATCTTAATAATTACATAGCATTAGAGTAGGCAATAATTTCACTTGCTAAGCATATTAAATTTAGCAAACCATCAGTCAAAAGAGTTGTTGTTCTTCAGAATTCTTAAGCAGTGAGCGAATGAGTTTGGAATCATGTTACTTTGGTATAAATGTCACATATAGTTTAAGAGCCTGAGTGTGACTCCCCAAGCAAGCCCAATGCCATATATCTTTATTAGTTTCATTGGTCAGTGCAGTGACCAGTTGTTTATACTCATTACTCAAGACAAGGTGAACCATTTGGCACAGACTACATTCACAGCTAAAAACATATGACTTTGCAGAAAATAAAATCACAGGCAAGGATACCAAAGAGAAAGAAAGGAGTGGTATCTGATACACCACCAGAAAATTTTTCAGTAGCTTTCTACAGTTTTTTCCCTTGTGTATCAAACCACTAACCTTCAGCAATTTTGTTTCTTATTCATATTACTTGCACTGTACTCTACTTTTCAAAGACAATAACATGGGGGGGGGGGAGGAATAATTACATCTCAATCATTTATCAGACTTCTGATTCCCTATTATTAGAGATAATCTTAATTCTGTATAGAACTACAGTTCAAAACATATTTTTTCCCGATAAGCATATCAAATCTTTGATAATAAGTCAAAAGTTTAATGAGCTGCTAATCCTTAGCAACTCTTACTCATATTCTTTGGCACCAATTCCCATCTTACAACCCAATCCTTCAATAGTAATATGCCATTGGCCACTATGCTGAAGTTGTAAACTTGTGTTCAGCCAAAAGAAAGAAAAAAGCATACAGCCCTGTAGAATCATGCATTAATGTAGCAACACAGACATCAAATCCCACAATATCCTGGGGAACTCTGTTCCAGTCATATGGTGCATACCAATGAAACTGCCACAATCCTCATCTAAGGAAAAACTCACTCAGTATATGGTAGTATCAGAATACAACACCATCTAAGCCAGTGCATAGCTCTCCCACAAATACAACAAACAACTAGACCATCAAGGACAGCCCAGAGTGGTTTTTACTCTATGGTTCCAGATTCAGTAGGACAGCAACTGAAACATAAAGCCACATATTCCACAGATCTCTTCAGAAAGGGTCTATTCAAACAGCAAGTTGATACAGAGAATAAGACAGGACAACACAGAAAATGGAGGGTTGCCATTTTAGTTACAGCAGTAGCCAACTCCACTGTGGTGAATTTATACCACTTGTGAACAAGAATCTATCAGTAATTGTAATAACTTATCTCATCATATTTGAAGATGGATATAACCTAATGTCATTTTCATGTTTCCTCTTCATAGAGAATCTGTTTTGTAGCTGAATATCACACTACACTGATAAAGTGCTACTATTCCATCTTAACTGCTGTGGGGGCCTCTTGTGGAATCCTAGGATTTGCAGTATAGGGAGGAGCATTTAGATTCCTCAGCCACAGAACTACAAACCCAAGAATTCCACAGGAGGCAACCAAGCAGTAAAAGTGGAATAATAGTGCTATAACAGGATAGTGTGATTCTGACCGTCCAAACTGTTACAGCATAGTAGCCTGGTATTTGGAAAGAAGCCTATAAAAACAATCCACAATACATCCTCCCAGGAAGATGGTTTGAATCTCAGTCAGGAACTCCATATCTTTTATGGCAACACTGAAGAGAGTTGTATTGGTTTGCATGTTATAGGACCAAGTTTGTCTATTATAGGACCAATCATTCTGCAAGGGAATTAAGATGAAGGCCATGAATGTTCCCCATACAACCTGGGATATCTGCCTGTGACAGTAGATGCTCATGAGTCATCTTTTGGTCTTCATGTTGAGCCATAAGAAGAATCCCAATATCCATAGGAAAGCAATGGTCTACCCTGCAATTGTGTAAGCATCATTTCATAGAATCAGAGTTGGAAGAGACCGCAAGGGGCATCCAGTCCAACCCCCTGTCAAACAGGAATGCAAAATCAATGCACTTTCAGCAGATGGCCATCCAGCCTCTGTTTAAAAACCTTCAAAGAAAGAGACTCCATCACACCCTGAGGCAGCATTTTCTACTGTCAAACAGCCCTTGCAGTCAGGAAATTCTTCCTAATGTTCCTGTAGCTTGAATCCATTGTTCCAGGTCCTAGCCTCTAGAGCAGCAGAAAACAAGCTTGCTCTACCCTCAGTATGACATCCCTTCAAATATTTAAACATGACTATTATGTCATCCCTCAACTTTCTCTTCTCCAGGCTAAATATACCAGCTCCCTAAGCTGCTCCTCATAAGACATGGTTTCCAGACCTTTCACCTTTTTGGTCACCTTCCTCTGAACATGCTCCATCTCTCAGAGATATTGCCATGACTGCAGCTGAAAGACTGCTTCCTTTTAGTGTGTCCATAGCATATTTAAGGAGTGGAGACTTCCATCTGCCTCATTTTTTCATATAGCTTTACAATCAGGCAGCAGCAGCTCAGAGCACAACAATGATGCGCAGCAGTAGCAATATCAGCAACAACGATTTCACCAGCAGGGCTCAAGGGTTGTGGTTTGAGGACAGTGACCAAGGAAGATGGGGAAGTACTATATTTTTGTAAAATATATTACAGAGAAGCACAAAAGCAGTCCTATTGAAAGCAGTGGTCCATGGACTGATGCCAGCTGCTGGTTCCTAACAAATTTCATGGGGGGACAATTGTAGCCAATAGACACTAATGTGGCACTGTCCACATCAGATAGCTTAAGATGCACTGCATTAAAGCACTTCATCCATTAACCAAATACAGGTAGGTTTATAGGTTGGGAAGAAATTCGAGTTCCATCAGAATTTCCGGATTCAGGAATGTAGAATGTGATAAGAGATCCCCCCCCCCTTAAAAAAAAAAAAAAGGTTAAGCCAGGTATCAGATCTTTCCTTGTACCTCTTTCCCATCCCAGGCTTCACTTCGGGTGTCAGAGGTTCTCTTCTAATATTCATGGACTGTCCTACTGTATATATATCATATCAATAAGGTTATACTTGTCACTTTCCTAAATACTACATACCAGCTCCTTCTATAGCATGTAGAAGGGGAATGGCATTTGTAAAGATTTCTTAATTAGTTTTTTGGAGTATGATACTACTGGTAACTTAGTAACCACGGCTTCACAAGGCTAATATAATATACAATATAATATACAACATACAATTTAATGTAATAATATAATAATATAAGCATTTGTGTTTATTGTTCCTATCACCCAAACATATTTGTTACATTATTGTTGTGTTCCTTCAAGGTATTACCATGGCAATCCTAAGGCAAAGCTATCATGAGGTTTTATTGGCAATATTTGGGGGGGAGGGTTTGCATTTACCTTCCTCTGACGCTGAGAGAATGTGATTTGCCCAAGGTTACATAATAGGTTTCCCAATGGGTTTCCATGGATAAGTGGGAATTTGAAGCCTGGTCTGCAGAGTCACCGTCCAGCATTCAAGCCTCTACACCACACTGGTTCTTGTTACTGTACATTATTTGTTGTTGCGTGCCTCCAAGTTATTTCTGACTTATAGCAACCATACAGTGAACCAACATAGGGTTTTCTTGGCACATTTCTTCAGAGGGGGGTTGCCACTGCCATCCTCTGGGGCTGAGAAAGTGTGACTCACCCAAGGTCACCCAGTGGGTTTTTATGCTTAAACGGTGAATCAAACCTTGATCTCAGTGTTGTAGTCCAGTGCTCAAACCACTAGACCTAATTGCTATATGCCACCTTCTTTATGAACTTTCATGAAGGGTCAGAATGTCACAGGCATATATTTATTCTGTACTTCACTTTGGGGCCTTATTGAAAATGTGGCAACTCATAGCTTGGATTGGACATTAAATTAACAAAGAGGGGAGGAATTTTCTAACATTAGCATAGCTTATAGAGATATGCTTGAAGTGTGTACACAAAAGTTCTGGTGGGATCTGAAAAGTCAGCTGGAATTGCTGTATAGGATTTCTAATAGTTAGAGGATGGGGCTTCAGTGGAGTTCACAAATGCACCTGCTATATATGCTGTGTAGGCTGTATTTCAAAGGAAAGAACTGGAAAAACCATTCTATTACTTACCTAAGAAAATTCTATGAAATTCATGGGGCTGCCATAAGTTGAGAGGCAACTTGAAGACACATGCATGCATGCATGCATGTGAGTGCGTGCACACACACACACAGCGAAGCTCAAGATAAGGTTGATTAAATTCCATCTCTCTTCACATAGTGTCTTGCTTTACTAAAACCAAAATTGAATGTGACTAGATGTTTACTCTTTTCATCCCAGATGTAGTAGATTCAGCAACTAAGGCCAAAATCCAGCAGTGTAGTTTAGATATCGAATGCCAATAAAGAGCTGGACCTTTCTTCCTTTCTCCCTCCTATTGCATCCCACCTTATGCCCAAAATCTGTTCCAAATGGGTGCCCAGCCTTCCAGAGGAGATTTTGGGATGGAGTAGATGTGTGGTTGCAGAAGGATGGACACATTGTCAATTCTGGTCAAAGAAGTGGGATCCAGAAGAAGTACACCATTAGATCTTGGCCTCAGTTATTACTCATTCATTCCACAACCATCATTTCTTCCCCTTTACTACAGAAACATAGCATTAAACCACTGATTCATTCACATCTTATAAATAAATTATAAATTGCTCCTCTTCCTTCAATATGTTCCTCATCACAAACTGTCAGGGGAAAATCCTCCAGACCATGAATTAAATTACTATTACTGGGTTAATATGCATCACAGTTCTGTGTAAGGGCTCATGCACAAATACAAATAGCCAACTGAACTCTTGTTTCCCCTTCAAGGGGGAAGATTCTGGCGGGACAGGATAGTAGCAGTAAAGGAATAGTTGCTGAATTTTTTTTTCCCCTTTCCTCTGGGCTGTGGCATGAAAAGAACACAATGGCTTTTCTGAAGCAGTGTGCAGACAAGGCAGCTCTGGGGGGGGGGGATCCCTAATAGCTATGATTAATGACAATGGGCTAGAGGAGAGTTGGGACACAGCCGCCACATATATCATCCTTTCCCATCAGTCTCTGGTCCTCCCTGCCCCTCTTTCCTACTACCAGCAAAGCATTATAAAAATGTCTTATCGGCTTTAGAAGGGTGGTGGGTTGTTGTTTTTTCAGAAACAGCAGCTCTTCCAAAAAGAAGAAAGAAAGAAAGAAAGAAAGAAAGAAAGAAAGAAAGAAAGAAAGAAAGAAAGAAGAAGCAGGAGGGAGAGAGAAAGGGTGAACAAGAGAATGGCATGTATAATAACTGTAAGATATTCCAGAGGAAAATGCACCGGCTGTAATCATTCAAGATTTCAGCAACTTGACTGTTCACATGCTGAAGCCACATTTTCAAGGTCTTATCTGCCATATGGTTCCCTGCTTGGATGATTTATTAGGTGTAGAAAGCACACTGATAAATTTTACTGCATTTCCCTGAATAGGCAACCTACAGTGTCAATAACAAAGCTCAGGCCGCTTTAATGAAAACTGTAAGCACCAAAGGGTAACCATTTATTTATGAGTCACTATAGTATTACTATGACAAAATTTATCTTCTCATGAACTCTGGAGAAACCAAATCTGGTCAGAGAATACAGAGATCGTAACCATATGCTGACATCTCTCCTGCATTAGGTAATACTGGTGAATGGAGCATGGGAACTGGAATGGGGATTCATATTACTACTATGCATCAAATAAGAATTTGATTTTGATAATACTAGTTAGAGGTTTGATTAATGTATTTCCTCTTGTTCGTCTTAACTGAGAAATGCAACCAACCCACCTTCCCACATCATAATGGAATGATAAAGTAAGCAACTTATTCATTTCCCTTTACCTGGCTGTTGAGTCTGTTGTTTTGTGTTTTAGCAGGCTGAGGATGGCATCATCAACTATAAATGTTTGTTGAGGGCACAAATAAGAAGAATTCATTGATGGAGTCTGCTCCAAGACCATGCATTAACTCGTTCATTAGTGTTACCACAAGCATAATACTGTGAGTAAACTGTGAGTAAGAGCTTTGATTAACTTCCATATTCCTAGAGTGATTAATTTGCAGCCACTACATTTAAGTGTCTGCATGTGCCATGTCACTTACCATTTTACAACTCTTATGCATGTCCATATTTTGAAAGTACTACTCTACTATAAATTGTTAACCAATATTATTCTTAGAAGAGGAATTAAAACCTTTTCTTTTTCAACTCTTGGCCATCAGTCAGTAGCATGTTTACCCATCATGTCTTCTTACCAACTCGTCAAAATGAACACTGGGACATCCATTTTCAAGACCAGCTGAATATTATCTGTTAGGAATCCCTACCAATAAATATTTGCTTAAGAGCCAGAAGTGGAAATCATTCAAATCTAGTTCAAATGTGTAGTGTAGAGCTCATTACAAAGGTATAATGGACAGAGATATAACTAGCTCTTCAACACATACTGGTTTCATAGTAGGTTAATAATCATGGCTTCAAAAAAAAAAAGGAATTATCTAGTAAATGTAGATATTTAGGACTCATTACAGAGTGAGCTCATGAGGAACAAAGTATGCCTGTTACAACCAATATAAGCTCATGGTGTAGACATGCCCAGATTCTTCTAAGTGAATTGCACATTCAAAAAATTCCTATTTAGGGATTTATCCAGATACGTTATACTACTACCATAATCTCTCCTCAAAAGTTTACTTATGACATGTTAGTAAGTAAAGTAAGGCTAGTTTGCTCTCACATGCATGCATAAAAACACACACATGTACATCTAACACCACATCCAGGTACACCTCTCAATTGTCACCATCAGCAGCCATTCCAACATTGTTTGAATGCAGCTATCCTCCCCACTTGTTTTTTTAAAGTGTAATTTTAGAGTGGATATTTTTTTTATTAATTAACTGTTTATAAGCCTCTCTTGGAGCCTTTCTAATTGAAAAATAAGGTAAATAAATAAATAAAGACTCACTAGCTCATTTGCAACAAACACAATGTACAAAACAATCAATTATATTACACAGACTATGAACTGAAAAACCAAAATTGGTATCTTCTGGTATTGTCATACCTAACAAGAAAAAGCATTTGAAGTTTATTTTAAACATAAGTTGGATGGGAGATTAACTTTTTACAATAGTATCTGGTGCAAACAAGGAAGAGGGAAAAATACAGCCTCTTATTTCCTGTTGGTTCATTGGTATTCTAATAAGGTATCAAACAGTGCAATCCTATGCACATTTATTTAGAAATAAGCCACACTGTGTTTAGTGGGCTTACTCCCAGTTAAGTGTGTATAAGGTTGCAGCCTTAACTACAGGGAGAGATAGGATTTATGAATTAATTGCCACACGTAGAGCAAGGAAGCAAGTAATGAAGTCCCTGATTCAATGACCTCAGTTTAAGGAGCCAAATGGAAGATCCATTCATTCAGCAGAGCTAATGCCAAATAATACTCTGTGCAACATCACAAGTTGCTCTTTAAAAATTCCCCTGCGGGAGATACACTATTGACCATAAATGAAAGCAAACCCCACTGTGCACACAGAGGAGCTTTATTGAATTAGAGCCAAAATATGGCTCCCCACCCCAGTGTTTGTAATGTTTGCAAAGTTGTATCAGTGTTTGTTTGTTTTTTAGGACTGCAGTATTTTCACCACATTTCAGGGAAACATGTTCTCACTGAAACATTGTAGCATTTAGCATTCACACTAATAATAGTTTCCCTTTCCCTGGTTTTATGGACATGAATCATATTCTGAGCACCTCATTTTAAGAAGGTTATAGACAAGCTGGAGTGTGTTCAGAGAAGGGCGGTGAAGATGATAAGAGATAAGAGAACAAAACATATGAGGAAAGGGTGAAGAAGCTGGGCATGTTTGGCTTAGTGAAGAGAAAACTGAGGGGGTGACATGACCACACTCTTTAAATATCTCAAG
>JAIPUX010001232.1:4927302-4942107 GCA_020142125.1 Phrynosoma platyrhinos
ATCCAAATCTGCCTACTGTTTTTGATTCTTCTTTGCTTCCAATTTTTGAGTTCCAATCTCCAATGATTAGCTTGATGTCCTGTGCTGGTGTGTTGTCAATTTCTTCCTGTAGTCCTTCATAGAATCTATCCATTTCTTCCTGTTCTGCCTCTGTGGTTGGTGTGTATATTTGAATTATGATGACATTCATAGGTTTTTAATGGAGCCTTATTGAGATGATTTGATCTGATTTTGCATTGTATCCTCTGACTGCTTTTGCCACATCTTTTCTTAGTATGAAAGTCACCCCATTTCTTCATGTCTTTTCATTCCCCGTGTAGAACACTGTGTGGTTGTCTAATTCAAAGTGGCCCGTACCTGTCTATTTTAACTCACTCACTCCCAATACTTCTATGTTCATATGTTCCATTTCAATTTTTACTAAGTCTAGCTTCCCTTGGCTCATGCTTCTTACATTCCATATCCCTATTTTATTTGTGATTTCTGAGCGTGTTTACTACTTGTCTTGTCATCTTTCCCTGCCCTTAACTGTTCTTGTAAGTGTATTTTCCTTTAGTTTCTACCTGCTTGTCTGTTAGTGCTCTTATCCTACCTGTGTATCACCTGAGATTTCTCATCGTACAGTTTTCTAGGTGAGCAGATTACACAAGGAGGGCCACCTACAGTATACCTACACCTACATGTTCTCAGTATAGATTAGTACAAATCAATCATATAATTTTAAAAAAAGAATTAAGCAATAATTAAATCAATTTAAAAATAAAACCATGCTGAATTAAAAGCATTTAAGGCTCAACAGTTGACAAAAAGTATCAAAATCACTACCCCTTTAAAAACCCTTCTGGAATGGACAAAAAACTTTGTACTTACACATAAAAATAGACACAACACTGGTGTTACTAAGAACTCCTGCCTACTGTATTGACATTCTGCAGAAAATAAACATTACATCATTCAAACTGTGAGCCTATGTTTTCCAACAGGATGGTCAACCTTCTTTTCATCATTGGAAAGATGACCAGGAAACTTTTCCAAGCAACCACTTCTCAGCCTTTTATTGTTTGGTGTCTGTCACAGTTCAGCCAATATAGTATGGCCAAGAATGCCATGGGGTGGTAGTGGATACACTGAGCAACCACGATCTGAAAAATCCCACATTCAGTTGACAGTGCATTAAGATGAGGGGTGCAATGTGTTTGCATGTACACAAGCATGTCTGTGCATGGTATGTGTCTGAGAATTAATTAATCTTGCCATACTGACAAGTAAAAAAATTAGGACTTTTCATTTATTATTAGGGCAAGTGAGAAATGACTGCAAATTATGTCTCATAATAAATGGCAACCCTGACTCTACAGCACTCTGTGGCTTGTACAGAATGATGACTGTGTCTATTTTCTGCCTCATGCTTCCTCTTGCTACTTGTATGACTGATCTTTTTTAAAGGAAAGTTTAATGTTGCAGCACATGATTGCCATAGAAGGAAGTATGGTTACAGTTTTAACCAACAGAGGGATGGTAGGAGGGAGAAACAGACTCAATAAGTCCAATAAGAGAAGAATTAAAATTCTCATAGTGGGAGGGTTTTCCCCCCTCCTTTGGCTTGTATTTGTTAACTTGATTGAACAGTTGTGTATTTCTACACACTGATACATTAAACTAGATTTATTCTTTACTGGTATGCAACATTTCTCAGTAGTGTAATGGTCTTTCTAAGAACTGTAAAATGCAACTGTGAAAACATGTTTAATGAAACACAAAGCATTAAAAAAATCACCCCCAAACACCACACAGGTTGCAAGACTAACAGAAAACAGGAGCAGGAGAGCAAAAGGTAATATACCACATGGTACAGAGATACCACAGTGGAGTTGTGAAATGGCTACAATTTGATTGGTTACAGCTGTCAGAGCCTTGGAGCAACATAATGCAAGAGATCAGGCACTTGTTGGCCTGCCTGCCAAGCTTCAACGCAGCTCACTTGATGAGGAAATCCAAAGGACGGTAATATATGGAATCCACATAAGTATAAGCCGCTGCCCCCCAGTGGATCTAGTCCAATGTCAAATTCTCCAGCTACTGAAGCTATGAGTAGGGATGGAAAATATATTCCAAAATATTTCAAAAATTAGAGGGGGGGGGGGGAACCACATGGTTTTCAAGTATTGAGAAACCCTAATAAGAAGAATCCTAGACTGACAGGATTTGCAGTTCAGGACTTATTCTGCACAAAATTTCACCAGGCTGTTTTGTACAGGAAACAGCATTTCCTGCACAGAAAAAGCATTTTCCTATGCAGAAAATGCTGCAATGGGTAAACTTTTTCTGCAGAAACTTAGCATGTGGTTGATTTGCGCAATTTTCTGCCCAAGGTTTTTTCCCCAACAGAAAATAATATTTTTGTGTAGGATTATTTTCTAGGCAGAAATTGCTACTCTCTGTATGAAACAACTACTTGTGAATTTATTGCAGAATAAGACCCATATTGCAAACAAGCTTTGAAAACTGTGTGGTTTTGAAGACTCTCCTAGTTGAAAGAAAATAGCTAAAATCACTTGTTGCTTCCTTCAAGAAAAAAACTTAGTGCAGTATTATACCCCTAGTTATGACACAGAAAGACAGGTTAAAAAAAGAAAATAATTTTCCCCAAGCCATACAAAATGCCACATAAACCCACATGCAATGTCTAACCTGTCAAGACCATGTGGCATCCTGGTCTGGAAAATGACATGGATGTGGCCACTGAGAGGAACTAGAGCAATAGTAACAGGGTTACTACAGTTCAAGTGGCAGGTGCATTAGTTAGCATTTGGTAAATTGTGCATCATGGGAAGCCTGATGCAGCCTGATGCAGCAGGCACAGTGGATGGGACAAGTCAGGTATTCATCATGGGAGACCTGATGCAACAGGGATGAAACCAGCCAGGTTTCATTAGTGCATGGCTGTCACATGTTTCTAAGAAGACCACCTATATATGGGATAGAGTCAGAATCTCTGTTGTTGGCTAGTTTGGTTGGTGGTTGATGAAGCACTTTGTTACTCTGTATAACTCTGAGTATTAAAAATACTATGATATTGATACTCTGTGTATCTTTGTAAATATTTGCAACCAAGATTAAACCCCTCTTTGAGAGAAACCTCACTGTGAAGCTATTCCTTTCTCAAGCTGAAAGCAGCAACTGTGTGTGGGAGGTTTTTTCCTGTGCTGTCTGGAGCAGACACTTCACAGAAGACCAGCTTCTGGGCGTTTCTGCCTATGTGCATCTACTCTGCATGTGTGTATGCTAGATCCCACTGTCTGCATTTTCCCACATGAGTTATGGGCCAGTGTGTGCATAGACAATGCCTGAGTGGTTATGAGAGTTCCAGAATTGGTGCTGCTGAATTCACAGAGAGCAAAGACGAAGTCCTGGAACTGAATGAGTTATAGTGTGTTTTCTCACTGTCAGTGTTATCAGTGAACTGGGGAAGGCTTATCTAGCTTCCACGTGTGTTGGCTGCTTGCCCGGGCTATTTGCAGTTTTCCCAGAAGTCCATCTGCTTCTGACTGTCACTGACTCAGAGCAAAAGTAATATGGAAACAATCATTAGATATCAGAGGCTGAATAGTTCAAATTATGCCTCTTGGAAAATCTATATGCAAGTTTTACTGCTGAAACAGGACTTGTGGAACATTGTGCAAAACCAACCTGACCCAACACATGTCCATCAGATTGATGATGATTGCAAGGCAAGGGCAATGATCATTCTAGCCAAGGTTGTCAAGAGCCCAATGACACCTGACTACCAGAACCTGGAGTCAGAGGAGTTGTTTGGAAGGCTGGACTTATATCACTCTGTGATAGGTAGCCTGCTGTTTTTGGCAAACAACACCAGGCCAGACATCAGCTTTGAAGTAGGGTTACTGAGTAGGAAAGCTGTGAAGCCCAGACTGGTGGACTGGATGGCAGTGAAGTGCATTGTGTGGTACATGAAAGACACAAATGACAGGTGCTTGGTGATAGCAGGAGGGATGTCAGAGCTGGAAGGTTTTGCTAACAGTTCCTTTGCATCTGAGGCTACTGATAGGAAGTCAGTGACTGGACTGATCATCAGTTATGCAGATAGCCCTGTCATCTGGAGGTCCAGGAAGCAAAGCTGCATTGAACTCAGCATAAAAGAGGTGGAGTTTGCTGCATTGTAAGAGGTTGCAAATGAAGTACAATGGGCTAGGCAGTTATTGGAAGGCCTAGGAGAGACCTGTGGTAGAGCAACTGTGGTGAAGGAGGACTCTCAGACATGCATAGGCATGGCAGAATCAGAAAATCTCAAATGTAGGACCAAGTACATTGCTGTGAGATACTAGAACATGGGAGAGCTTGTCCAAAATGAGATGCAGTATGTTGGTACAGAGGACAACATAGCTGACATTTTCAAAAAGCCTCTACCTGTGGAACACCATGAGAGGTTGGGTACCAGTGGTTGAGGTCTACATTACAGATGGGGCAAATGTAATGACATATGCAACATATCTCATGTCATTTTGGAGGGGATTGTCAAGACCATGTGGCACCCTGGTCTGGAAAATGACATGGATGTGGCCACTGAGAGGAACTAGAGCAATAGTAACAGGGTTACTACAGTTCAAATGGCAGGTGCCATTTGGTAAGCTGTGCATCATGGGAAGCCTGATGCAACAGGAACAGTGGATGGGTCAAGCCAGGTATTCATCATGGGAGGTCTGATGCAACAGTCCTGATGCAACAGGCACTGAGATGAAACCAGCCAGTTTTATTAGTGCATGGCTGTCACATGTTCCTAAGAAGACCACCTATACATGGGAAAGAGTCAGAATCTCTGTTGTTGGTTCCTGTGAGTATTCAAGACAGACGTATGATACCTGTGTATCTTTGTAAATATTTGCAACAAATATTAAAGCCCTCTCTGAGCGAACCCTCGCTGGGAAGCTATTCTTTTCTCCAAGCTGAAACAGCAGCTGTGTGTGGGAGGTTTTTTTCCTGTGCTATCTGGAGCAGACTCTTCACAGAAGACCAGCTTCTGGGTGTTTCTGCCTATGTGCATATACTCTGCATGTGTGTATCCTAGATCCCGCTGTCTGCATAAACAAGGGAGTTAGCCAAGAGATTGTCTAGCAGAATGCCTAGAGCAATGCCTTTATGGTCTCCAAGTAGATTAAAGAGAAGACTTCCATCTCCATGTCTACCCACAAGTTCACTGCCTGCCAGTGATCCTATTTCTGATTAGTTCACTGATTTCTATATCATGCTGAAAGCCTATGCCAGGGGTCAGCAACCTTTGTTGCTGGGGGGCTGGGGGGGAAATGGTGTGAGAGCTGGGTGGGTGCCATTTTGGAAGGCCCCAGCGTGCCTGCTCCGGGTGAATTCGCCCAGAGCAGGTGTGCTGGGGCCTTCCCTGGACCCTGGCAAGGCCGCCATGTGCCTGCACTGGGCGAATTTGCCTGGAGCAGGCATGCTGGGGCCTTCCAAAATGGTGCCCATGCTCACACACATGCGTGCGCAAGTGCGGGCACCATTTTGGATGCCAAAATGGCATGCACACTTGCGTGTGATGTGGCAGCAGCGGCAGGACTGGCCACAGGCTGGTCCCAAGGCCTCCACGGGCCGCACCCGGCCCGCAGGCCGTAGGTTGCCGACCCCTGGCCTATGCCAAGTATGGAACTTCCTGGAAAGAAGACAAAGCACCACTAAGAGAGGATGACAGCCTCCATGCCTCCTGGGCTTTCCCCACAGCTGGCAAACAAATCCAGAATTGATGCTAATCAAAAGTATGGGAATGAACTTTTACATGCTAATTGAAAGCAGAATTTGCAGATCCCACAACCTGAGTGGTGTTTGGGGGTTGGAGGTGATTTATTCGCAAGGCTAGGAGAAAGGATCCAGCCATTGCTTCCTGCATTGTGAGCAGAAAGTTCTCTGATGAGCTTGGGTCCTTACTATTGTTTTCAAAATTCTCCCAAGAGACCTTCATAAAGCCACCACAGTGGGATTTAAAAGAATGAAATGCTTTGAAATTCTGCAGGCAAACAACAGATGAGCATGAAATTGCCAGTGTGTCATGTATTTACATTTGTCTCCTTCCTTAATGACCTATTATGCCAGGTGCTCTAGGTTGCTAACAATATAAAACTATTAAAATGCAAGCAAATCGAACACAAGCAATGAACAACAAACCATGCCATAAACACATCTGTAAAATTACAGTCAAATAAACTAATCACAAAATTAGCAATAATATCAGCAATTCACTAGAATTAGCCAAAGATGTTATAATTTATAAAGAGTTTTATATACTCCTGTAGGTGGCCTAAACACCCTAAAGGCACCACATCCCAGCTTATCTTAGAAGCTAAACAGGGTCAGCTCTGGTTAGTACTTGGATGGGAGACTGCCAACAAATACCTAGTGCTGTAGGCTATATTTCATAGGAGCCAACTGGTAAAACTATCTCTGAGTACTCCTTGCCTAAGGAAACTCTATGAAATTCTTGGGGTTGCCACAAGTTGACAGGAGGCTTGAAGGTGCACACACACACACACACTGACTGCTTGTACTTTGACACAGGAATGCTAACTATACATTCCAGTTCCCCCCCTACACACACACACACACACACACACACACACTATATGACAAATGCCCCAATGTCAGCAGAATTTCCCCTTTTTAATGTATGAACTTTATTTTTAGTTACTTGCAGCAAGTCTTTATACATATACAAATCCCTCTATTATGGAGGTGAGGAAACGGTAGCCTTTCAGACATTGTAACATTCATTTCCACCATTCCTGAATATGTGGACTAGGGTTCATTGCAACTGGAGACACCATTCATCTTCTTGGAGATAAAAACAACAGGTTGAAAATGGTTGCCATATAGTTTCTCTCAACTTGCTGCCATCTGGACATTTTGGAATACAAACATCATGAGCCATAGCAATAAAGACAATTTCAGGTATGATTGAATGTGTAGTCCAAAATATTTAGTGAGGGCAACATGATGAGAAAGACTAATTCAGAACTTTAAAAAAAATAACCACTGTGAAAATGTAGGAGTATATGCTTTCCATGGAGACAATCTCAGGTTCATTCTCAGGCATCTCAAGTAGGAGTGTTGACAAAAATTAATATTGTGGGAGAGCCTCTGCCAATTTGATTGGAGACTTCTGGGCTAGATGGATCTGAAGGCCAGATCAGTGGAAGGCAGCTTTGTAGGTTATCAGCCATTATTCTAATAACACTTCTCAGCAGGGACAATGCTGGTACTGATACCTGCAAGCCTGTTTCGTTCCTTACTATAAATTTTAACTATCAGCAATTGCAAAATTTGCAAAAACCTGAAAGTATAGATTTTGAACAACCAACAGCTACTGTACACTCGAACAACCTACACCAAGATATGTGAGATGAAAACAATATGTGCTTCCTTGATTTTATCTGATCTGTACCCTTGTCAGTGCAAAGTGCAAAGGGAGGCTTAATGTTGAACATGGGGGGGGGGGGATAACAACTACCAAGGAGCTTCACAAGTACAACCTAGACAATGAAGAAATAGAAATAGTAAAAGAATGATCAGACCTGGGATCAAACATTGATAGAAATTGGGACTGCAGTCGGGAAATCAGAAGAAGACTAAGAATGGGGAGGGTGGCTATGAAAGAACTAGAAAAGATTCTAAAATGCAAAGATATACAACTCAGCACAAAAGTTAGAATCATACAAGCCATTGTATTCCCTATTACCATGTATGGATGTGAGAGTTAAGAAAGTTGATAGAAAGAAAATCAATTCCTTTGAGATGTGGTGCTGGAGAAGAGTGCTGAGGATCCCATGGACAGCCAAAAGGACAAACAAATGGGTCCTAGAGCAGATCAAGCCAGAAACCTCCCTGGAAGCCAAAATGACCAAACTGTGAGGCTGTTATATTTCGGACACATCATGAGAAGAGAGGACTCATTGGAAAATACAATAATGTTAGGAAAAGTGGAGGGAAGTAGGAAGAGAGGAAGGCCACATGCCAGATGGATGGACTTTATTATTAAGGAAGTCAGGGGTAAGGGGTTGCAGGAATTAAGCAGAGCAGTGGAGGACAGAGAGTCTTGAAGATGTCTCATCCATAGGGTTGCTATGGGTCAAGATCAACTTGAGGGCAGTTAACAACAAACAACAAAACCCTTGTCAGCTGGTATTATTCACAATAATTGGTACTTTGTGGAGAAAAGTAAGCACATCAACTGAAATATCCAGTGTTACGTTTGGCAAACAGAGGACAGTCTGCTGTTGCATCCATGAATTCAAGGAAAACCAGGTCATGAACTGGCAAAATTTATATGAATAAAAGATGAATGGCATAAAATAACATTTTTACATCAGCAGGGGCAACTGCAGTGGGTCCAGGACTGAATGCTCTGCCCTAGGAAACCTGTGAGCACAAATTGTCAAAAATGCAAAAATAAAATACAAAAACAAAAACAAAAGGGACCAAAAATCTACTTCTGTTTTTTAAAAAATGAGCATATGTTTTAAAATGGTAAACAGTACTAGGGCAGGAGATGGAACCAATTTGAAAAGTCACTTGTCACTCCTAGAGGTTTTCATAACAGGCAAGTCATTAAAAAAAAAAAGGAGAAGAGCAGCCTAGATAATCTGAAATGGTTAAAAATGACAACCATTTTACTTGACTGAATAAAAACAACTTTGGGGAACACAAATGGATCCAGGAAGCACTCTGCCCATCCCTGGATGGCCATCTGTCAGGGATGCTTTGATTGGGAGTTCCTGCATGGCAGGGGGTTGGACTGGATGGCCTTGTGGTCTCTTCCAACTCTATGATTCTATGATTCTATGATTCTATGATTTAAATATAGGTAAATATGGGTTAGCCAACCTGCTTCCATAAAATGTACCAAGTAGAAAAGCAACTCCAAAGTTCTGCAGGCTGTTTCCATCCTTTGTTTAGTTTCTTATGTGTATTTTGCGTACCTTCAGGTCATTTCTGACTTATGGTGACAGTGCAGCGACCATGTCATAAGGTTTTCTTAGAAGATTGGTTCAAAAGAGGTTTCCAGTTGCATTCCCCTGAGGCTGAGAGCATGTGACTTCCCTGAGGTCATCCAGTGGGCTTTATAACTGAGCTGGGAATCAAACCCTGATCTCCAAAGTCAAACCACTACACCATGGTGGCTCCTTAGTGCATTAACCTTAAAATAAATACCCATAATCCCTTTCTCACAAAAGGACCACAAGTCCAAAAATGGGATATACATATCACTGCTCTGCATAAAACTGACCACGTACATCTTAGAATATGTCCCATAAACATTTACAGGCAGGATTTTCAAACAGTTCCTGTTCTACAACTCTCATAATACTTAACCACCATAGTCTGTGATCAGGGATGATAGGAATTATAGGCCAACAACATCTGGGGACCAAGTATTGGAAATCACTGTTCAACAGACATTCTACAACAAATGTTTATAAGCTCCTTGGAAAATAACTCAAATGGAAAGGGTAGAAAATGTAGTAGCTCTATATGCTGAAGTATAGGAATAACGTTGCTCTCTAGAAGCTGTTGGACTGCAGTTCCCAGTATTTCTCACCATTAGCTCTGCTAGGACATGATGTTCCACAATATCTGGAAGGCTGCATTATTCCCATCCCTATGCCAGAGGACAATATGGGTCTTTAAATTTCAAATTATTTAACAGGAGGACTGGAGTGAGATAATAACACCCCTGCACTATTCCATATAAACAAGCTACTTACACTTACTGCTGAATTATTTATTGGCAATGGGACAGAATCATCTGCATCTGCAGGCAGCAAGGTAGGTTATGGGGTAAGGCAGCCTGCACAGCACACACAGCACTGTCCTATATCTTACTGCTGTCTCCATCCTCCGAACTTGTTGCATGAGGTGGGTGACTTGCTTGCCTAATTATAGGGCTGGCTTTGCTTAACAGAAAAGGCAGCATAACTAGTCTGTAATGGTCTCACAGATATACACATGAGAAAGAACTTTCTATCAAGTAGATTCTTTTCATGTCAAAGCAGTATTCAGTAAGACACTGACTGGTTATGTGAAAAATAATGCACAAGAATGGCCAAATTCTAGGTTCCTGTTCTTTGGACTTGCACAAGTCAATAAATTTTTGCCGCTTGCAACCATCAGTGTTATTTGTAACTGTCAAAGGAAGGGAAATCTGTAATTGTTAGGAGAAAAGAAGCCTGTGCAAATTCCTCCCTGTGCAAAGTGAACAGTCAATCACTTTTATAAGGACAGGAACAACTGAAACTATCCATTCGTATACTTTCCTTTAGTCAACAATATTACCTTTAGTAATCTGGGGAATGTGCATCCATAAATTACAGAAAGTGTTATTGCATTGCTGAATAAACAGCAACATTTCCATCAGCAGCTGTGGCAGCCTCACAAAGGTATAACAAACAGACTCAATCATTTTCTTGTCAAGCTTTGCAATGAGTGTAGAGTTTACTGCTGGAGATAATGTTGCTTTCCTCAGCATTGTGTGCCAAACTGCAAACTGCTTATTAAAACAAAACCTCTTTTTTTCCCTCAGCAGTGTGAGTTAGATAATCATATACAGCACTCAAGGAAGGGGGGAAAAAACAGGGTTAGTGCCCCAGAGTTAGCAATCAAGCAAAAGAGTTAACATTTGGTAAGTAAAAACTTGTTGGGGGGAAAGAAAATAACAAATTAGCTTAAAAGAACCTACTGGTAACAATGCCCCAGGTTGATCAATTTCCCTGTCACTCCAGACAATAGGGTAAGAACGTAAGAGCTGCCATGACAGGTCAGAACAGTGATCCATCCAGCTCAGCTTCCTGTCACCCAGGAGTGGCCTGCTCCAAGCCCAGGGAAGTTCACAAGCAGGGCACGTTGGCAATATCCATCCTCCCATAGATCCCAAGCATCTGGTGATCTCACAAGGAAGTGTCTCTGAAAACTGAAAACTGACTTCCATGACTAATAATTCTTAATAGTAGTTGCCTTCCTACATCATTTTCAATCCATTTATGCCAACTGCATCACAACATCCCATGGCAATTATGCTGTAGTGTCGTTGCCTAGTTTGCAAGCAAGCTTTTACTTGATGCAGAACCCCTCACTGGAGCTGAGAAATAAATAACTCAAATGGATGCAAATTCAAAAAGTTGCATACTCTTCCAGACTAGCCTAGTGGTTATTGTCATAGGTTAGCTACTATGTGCCATAAAAAATAACAGTGCACCTCCCTACACCAAATTGCAAGTAGAAATTGAATAAGTTATTTAACATTGCTTGAATTCATTGCACCCTGATGTTTTAAAGGATTTAAATGAATTATTAGAGCAATTACAGGGAAACAGTCACAAAAGCACTCTCCTAAGAACAAAAGGTAAAAAAAATCTGTACACTGCTAAAGAATACAACTAAGAAGCAGGAATGGAAGTTTGCAGGACAGCTGCAGAGTTCAGCTGTTTTTGGCCAGTCTTTTGCAAGAACATGCCTCCCCTGACACCCCCTGATCTCAGATGGATGGACAAAAGTAGGTGTTTGTGCTTATAGATGTCTTGAGTTAAGTGTCATTATGTCTTTGATCCTGTCCACTTTTGGCTATGGCCCTGCCCAGTACTGACACACATCCATGGGAAAGTTGCATATGAGTTAGCATTACTAAGGTATCAAACAGTTCTGTAAAACCTAGTTCAGTTTTCATTACCTAAAAGAGCATGACAACCATTTTACTTGACTGAATAAAATGAAAAACCACATCCTTTGCTGTGTCAAGAAAGCACGCTTGTTAAGAAAGTCATCATTCTTGATTTTAGAAGAACTCCTAAATCCTCTCTTCCCCTGGCCATTATCAGAGATCATGGAATATCTTGGTTTTCAGGCCCAAACTAGAGAGCTGTTAACTTTAAAGTTCTAAATGGCGTAGGTCCCAATGTTGGAAATTAGTGTTTCCCAGGTTGTTAGCCTTGTTTGGGAAAAATGTAAAAGCTAAAAATATTAGGATTTAGCCTTTTTTAGCAGAGTAGTAGATAAGCATGCCCAATCTGAAATTGTTTCCCTGAGAACTGAAAACTGACTCAAAAATAAACAAGGCAAGCAGTTTCAGGTTACAAGCTTAGAAAACTTAGAAAAAGTTTACTAATAGCTTTAACATACACATGTGGAGAGCCTACATCCTACTAGGTAATGAAAAGATTAGGTAAACGAAAGAGCTTCAGTCTTTAACTCACCATCTTGGTGAGGAATGGCTGGAGGTATAGAAAGGAAGGGAATGTCTACTCAGGCCAAATGCAGGGCAAAAGCCACAGTTTGACTGCAAACTATCTTCTTGACATGAGGGCACTTCTGCAACCTGTTTTTACAATGCAGGGCAAAAGCCACAGTTTGACTGCAAACTATCCTCTTGACATGAGGGCACTTCCACCTCAAATCTGGGCCATCCCTACCATAAACCCTATTTAAAAGACTTATGTTTTGTGCACAACCATGTGATTGATGCTGGGTACTAGGGATCCCTGGTAACTCAGTGGTTAAATGACAGTACTGCTGCCACAAGGTTTGAGTTCGATCCCAGGGAAGTTTTGGGTCTTGTTCTCTGGAGCAGCAGAAAAGAAGTTAGTGCCCTCCAAGTTGACTCAGCCTTCCATCCTTTCATAAGTCAATAAAATGAGTACTCAGCTTGTTGGGGGCAATTAGCTTACAGATTGTAAACTGCTTACAGAGTGCTGAGTTCACTGATAAGTGGTATAGAAATGCACATGCTATTGCAATTGCTCTGTTTTTTTACCCAAGAGGGAACAATTCACACCACCGGTGGTTGTGCTAGTCAGCACAGTGGAACACATGTATAGACAGCCACCTGGCATTGCTCTCAAATGCAGAGATAACAGGATAAATTTCAGGGAACTCTGGGACCAGAATACTTTGGGAGCAGCACAGTATATCTTGGCTGGTGTGGACTCTCCCAAAGAGATCTGAAAAGGAAACAGAAGTAAGAAGAAGGATACTGAAAAGGTCTTTATATGACCAATAACCCCAGGAACTTTCCATGGTCACATTATTTAGTTATATGGATACTAAAATGGTATTTATGACCATGCATTTCAATGGATAGGAAGAGAAAATAGAGGGAAATAAAAACAGAAAGAGGATCTTACATGCAGGGAGTTTTGTCCTATCTAAACCCAGCAACAGAAAGAGGTGAGAGAGAATGCTAGAGTTTTCCAACAGTTCCCTTCCCGTTCTCTTGGACCCACATCAAGGATTCACATCCCTTCTTGTCTCTGGAAACAGTAATTTGGTAGAGGCTTGGTAAAAATATCAGAAATCATCACTTCTGCTAGATGAACTAGTTCATTTTGACACATGCTGCAGCTAAAAAGGTCAATGCAATTTTAGGCTGCATTAATAGAAGTAATAGTGCCACTGTATTCTGCTTTGATCATGCCCCACCTGGAATACTGTGTCCAGTTCTGGACATCACAATTCAAAAAGGATGTTGAAAAACTGGAGTGTGTCCAGAGGAGGGTGACCAAAATGGTGAAGGGTCTGGAAACCATGCCCTATGAGGAATGACTTAGGGAACTGGGTATGTTTAGCCTGGAGAAGAGACGGTTAAGGGGAGATATGATAGCCCTCTTTATTTGAAGGGATGTCATAATTGAGGAGGGCACTAACTTGTTTTCTGCTGCTCCAGAGAACAAGACCCAAAACAATGGATGCAAGCTACAGGAAAAGAGATCCCACCTCAACATTAGGACAAACTTCCTGATAGTGAGAGCTGTTTGGCAGTGAAACACACTCCCTTGGATCTCCTTCTTTGGAGGTCTTTAAACAGAGGCTGGATGGCCATCTGTCAGGAATGCTTTGGTTTTGAGTTCCTGCATGGCAGGGGGTTGGACTGGATGGCCCTTGTGGTCTCTTCCAACTCTATGATTTTATGATTCTATGATTCCTTGCATCTTATAGAAGGTAGTAGCAGTATTCATTTTGAGTGCTTTCAAACTTCCACAAATCTTGATGTAGCTTTGTTTATTTTTTATCAAAATGGTTGGTTCAGGCTCTGTTATCCCAAAGTCCAGAAGTTAGTTTAAAAAATTAGGTTGCCATCAGATTATTTTCTATCTTCCAGGTCTACAGCCCATCAGTCATGGTTGGACAGAGGCTAGCAGCATCAGTTTATGATCTGCAGCCCTTTCAAATATCTTGGCAACTCATTTCACTGCAGGGAGATCCCTTTCAATTAACCATTTTGCATAAGATTCCAACTACATTTTCTATAACAGATCTGGTGTAATTAACTATGTATACGACCTTTCCAGTCTTATATTTGTCCTGCATTTTTTAAAGGTTCAGATTTTTCAGTGTCCTTTAAGAAAACCCACTTCCATTGGGGTTGGTATAATTCACATCCTTTATGCCTTTATAGTCCAGAAGAGCCATTATCTTCTGTCTTTGATAAGAAAGAAACCTCCATCACTGTTCTTTTCTATTTGTATCCCAAGATAGTGTAAGATGTCTCCCAAATTATTAATATCTCTCTTTCTTGAGATTCTAGATTATATCTCAACTATCTGCTTTGTTTGACTGCACAGAATCATTTCATCAACATAACTCATAATGCAAGTTCATTTATTATTTCTGAACATTTTGTACAGACATATCTCAACAGTGTCTAGAGTGAACCCCTCCTTGATGAGATGTTGATTTAGTTTCTCACTCCATGTTGCATCGGCACAAAGGACTCAACACATTGTTATGGGTAAACAC
>JAIPUX010001232.1:4946612-4959967 GCA_020142125.1 Phrynosoma platyrhinos
CCTTTCTGTCCTTCTCTGGCTGAAGGTAGGTACCTCCTCATCCTGCTCTTCTATGTCCCCCAGGCCTGAAACCTGTACTGGGGGGAGGCTGGGCTGCTGAGTCAAAGGCTCTGCTAGAGCTGGCAGAGCAAAGCTAGGGACTGGCTCAGCCTCCTCATCCTCTGAGTCCTCCAAGTTCTCAGCCTGGCTGGCCATGACACCAAGAACCAGAGGAACTATGGCAGGGGTAGGCAACCTTTTCCCTTTTATTTAAAAATTAAATTTGATTGTTCATCAGATTTAATGATGTTTTTTCCCCTTCTGGATATTTAAAAAACATTTTATTCAACTCAGCCAGTCATACTGCCTCTCCACCCTTTTTTTTTTTTACATACATTCTCTCTCTCACACACTGCATGTACTGATATAAAGAATTAAATTCCAAGGCAGGAATCATCAATTATTTCAATAGTAACTGTACCCATTCAGTACTAACTTAATCACTTAGAGAGAATGTAGTTGTTTGTTACATGTGTAATTTTTCTGCAAGTGCTTTAACAACTTGTATCACACTTCAGCATATTTAGCTATATAAATAATACTTTGATATCCTTAAGTGAAATGAAAATGTAAAAATGTTTCAGAGGGTTTTAATGTCTTCATATTACTTTGAATATATGAAAATTTTACATCAATTTGTTTTGCAGCCATAGCTGAAATGATGGAGAAAGAAGAGGAAAGGATAATGTATCTTCAGATTTATCTGCATTTTCACATTAACTACATACAAAATGAGTTCTGTTCAAAAGCATCAATCTGGATAAAAAAAAAAACATAACACTTATAGTTTGGCAAAATGCCTAAAACTATTTTCTCTTACTATGGCATAGGAGCATCTGAATTGGTTTAAACAAACAAAATTCAGATTTCATGAACTAAGCTAAAACTATTTAGGGGAAATGTACTAATCCTTTCAAAAGCAAAGTTATTGAGTTAGATCTAGTTAGACCAGAGAACCTGAAACTGTAGGATAAGATCCCTGATGGGATGATTTAATGGACCTCTCCTATAATGTTAAATGGGAAAATAAGCAAAAAGTAAACCTCATCCTTGTATCATTCAGCTCCAACTCAAAGAAAACAATTCAGCTGGTTTCAGAATATGTTATCTAGAAAAGAACATGCTAAGAGCAGCTTTTTTTTTTTAAATTCACATTACCTAGAATTTTGTGGAATCCCCCTCACCCCCCCCCCCACACACACACACTTCTGAACATTTTTTAAAAGTATAATCACACAAGACAGATATTGTGAGTTAGAAGAGAAGGAAGGTGAACAGAGAGGCCATTTTACCCTTTCTGCTTCTGATTTTCAGCCTAAATTTCCCTCTGTAAGCTGTGCTGCTTTTTTCATGCTCAAAATACAGTCTCGTATTCCCCCACCCACCCACAGCAGATGAAAAACCAGCTTTAAAAATGAAATTCAACAGGAGGAGAAAGAGTTAAGTATCGTTTTTATGCCCACTCATTTTTCTTCCCTGATTTACAGCCTCTTTAGTCTGATTATGTTTTTAAAATACATATGGAACTCCATGTAACATGGATACCTAAATGTCCCCCAAATATTTTTAAACTGTCCCATGATGCAGTTCTTCAGCTTATAAAACAGCTCCCTGCATTTTTCTTTCCTTGTTTGATTAGGATTTAGACTGTGCTGACAGATTATCATTGGAAAGACCCCTGGCTGTGCCAAAAAGGACAAGTTAAGCAAAGGATTAACCAATAGGCTCTCCCTAATGCAGTCAAACTGTCACTAAGATCAAAGGCTTTCACAAGAGACAGAAAGTAATTTAGGCAAGTGTCCTCAGATAAATTAATGCAAAAGAAAATGAACAATCAAACTGTGCCTGACTGAAAAGGGATATACTAGTCTGCTTTCAGTTCTCAGAAAAGTCTTTGTGTTATTATTATTTTTAAAAAACAAAACAAAAAACCACCAAGCTACTCTCTTACTCGATTTATATTTCTTTTTGGCATGTGTATTACAAATACAGGCATTTAAGAAAATACCTTAATCAGTTTATTCCTCACACCCAAAGAAGGAAAACTATTGATGTTCTTCCCTTTCTTCTTCACTACCTTTCCTCAATCTGTTTATTAAACACTGAAATCTGATCTGAGAATTTTAGCAATATGATCCCACTTTGAAGTCGCAACACCAACTGGGCTGGGAAATACAATTTGGAAGGCAAGAGGTCACACCGTCTGTGTTTTCTCTTACCCATCTCATCTGTTACTGTCACAGAGAGCCACAATCATGGAGATGTGTTAAGAGTTTAAGAGGACACAACCCAAGATTAACCTTCCCTTGTGAGTTATGCATTAGGGAAGGGAGGATTATACACAAAAAAAGAAGTGATTCAAACTACAACCACTGTAGCTGTTGCCTTCCTCCACCTGTTTGCAAACAAGTGTTAATACTATCATCATATCTTCAAATCTCTTATTCAGGCTAGGATTCTGTATAACCTGTTTTGGAAGGCAGCTCTGGAAACTCTAACTCTTTAGTGATATTCTGTTTTGTTTTTGTTTTTAATAGTACTGGGTCAGGACAGCAAGCTCATCTTCAGCTTTTTGTTCAGACCTACTCTCCACCATCTTAGAGGACTAAACTGTTTCCATCAGCCCCACCCTTACATTTAGGAAAGCTCCTAACATTCACCATTTGTGAAAGTCTAATTTAGAAAATCTTTAGTGTAAACGAATAACTTTTATTGCTATAAAACGTATAAAAATGATTCAGAAAGGAAACAATAAAAACACACATCCACATTTCATGGACAATAAATAAATGGTTGAGATAAGCACTCAAAACTCATTATGAAGGAATGGGAATGAACCCCTATTATGATAAACAAAGCATTATATGTAACATATACCATCTGCTGCAAAAATAGCATACTATAATGTTTCACTTATTACTAATCAAAGTTAGTAGTTACTAATTATTACTAAGACTGTCTAATTTAGCATTTATTGACTCAGTAATCTCATACCACTTCAAATCAAAATCAAGGTGTTCTTTTGTTTTCTTTTCAAGGGCTACCAAATAATCATGTTTTTCTTTGATTCTGCTCTCTCTTTTTGCCTCAGTTAGTGGCAGAGAGAGATTTGTTGGCTTTGATTACTAAAGCCAACAACTAAACTGTCCATTACTCCTTCACCATTGTATGACTTAAGCACAAAACATTTGGGCAAAATGACGTGACCTCAGGATGAGTTGGGGGGATGCCATTTACATGACACACACCCCAAACATAGCCTGAAGCTGTGCTGACACCACACCAAACAAGAAGAACTGGGCCAAGGAGGATACAATCCACTCCTTTTGATGACCTGGTTCAGGACTGTGGTGGGGGCCTAGATCGAAACCAGGCAAGTGCAGTTGGTATGGTCCCAGTCGAATGGTGCCCGTGTGGTCCCAGCACAGTCCTTTTGGCCTGTGTGTTTTGGGCCTAACAGAAATTGGGTTTGTAAGATGTTGTACCATTAATCCAAGGTGGGAATTATGGAGCCCTCCTGATGTTAGATGCAAATCTAGTAATCCTTGTCATTGGCTATACTGGTTGGGAATGCTGGGAGATGCAGTCCAGTAACAACTGAAAAGTTGCACAGTTCCCAAGCCTGATTAAACCCAATTAAATGCCCACATGGAATGATTAATACAACTCTTGTCAATTGGATTTAATACTGTATCCAATATGTAGTAATAGCACTATTCTTTTACTTTTTGGACACACCAAAAAAGCACCCACTGTAAAAATAGATGAATGATGGGTGGACAGAGTTTCTATAGGGTAATGACTTCTTGGAAATGATATAATGCAATTCCAGCATCTCTACTAGTGAGACCCATTTCCACAATGCTAAAAGGGGAAGCAGGCTTGCAGTCTGCAACAACATTCAGTTAAAATGTTGTAATTTACCCTGTAGGACTGAATGGCAGTCATTCACTGATATAGGAGGAAATAAAGAGGCATGGAGCTGGATGTCATTCAGGTGAAAGGGAAATAAACTTTCTCCCTATCCCTGCAGACCCCAAAGTCCTGGGGCAGGGAAAAGCCTCTCCCTCCTTCCTGTGAAGTCCTGTCCTGAGTTCTGTTTCTCAGCCATGTCAGAGAATGAGATGGAATGTGGGCGGTTCCAATCTAGAGTATTCCCTTCTTGCAAAACTACATAGCATACAAGAGATCAAAATTGTTTTATTTAATAGCAAGCCTCTTGAAAAAAGCAGCAACTCATTCTCTCCAGTGGGAAGGTCATGTGGCTTTATATGAGAAGCTCAACATGCCTAAGTTATTATTGCAGGAAGGCAATCTGTCAAACTCTGGCCGGTTTTGGCATGGTGAATACCACTGGTGAGATCAGAGAGCCATATTCTGCTTGCAATTACTGCAGAAGGACCTTGGATATAGCCTGCCTGTTATCAATTAGTCCCCTGGCCTCAGACACTTGGACTTGTCAAATTCCTTGTGTCTTCTGTTTTCTAGCAGTTAAAGAAAAGGCTCCCTATGACTAGTTCTTGGAAATCTTTCTATGTGTTGCATCACTTCTTTGAGTCATTAACACTTCTATGAAAAATCACAGGGCATGTGTTTTTGGTCCCTGTGAAACAGAATTTTAAAAATTATACCTTGCAAAATCTGAATATAGAAACCATTCATATTTATTCAAATGGGAACAGGAGGGAATGTTCATACAGGCCTTCCCATGAAGAATATCTGCTGTTGTTAAAGAAAGTATAAACTCTTGCCCAATTATTCCTAAAAGTATTTTCATTGTTTCCTTCTCCACTGAATTAGTTTTGCTTCTCTGGCTCCTCAAACTGTTCACTGAAGATATCAGGAATCAATTCTTCTTTTGAATTTACCCTTCTTAAACTGGAGTTGGTCTAAGCAGACATTGCCTGGACCATCATGGCAAATGCACATTTGACGTTCCTGATCAACTCAACAGGAAAAAAGGAAAAAGGCTAGAGTTAGAAGAGAAGGTTTGATTTCTGGAAACCAGTTTACACTAGCTGTCTAGACTATTTCTCATTCAGACCATTTAAAAACCAGATGCAATTCTGTTTTGTTTTAGAAACAAAACATTTATGAATGTACTTTCCCTACCTCTTATTAATTTGCTATCTCTGTTTAGTGGGGGTGGGGTGGGTTTGAGATTCCTAAGAGGTTAATACTACTCAACTAGTGAAAAGCATAAGCTACATATCATAACCCTGAAACATATATCACATAGCATGTTAATACTGAAGACACTGTAAGCCTTCCTAGCAGTTATCTATTTCCCTGGGTTTTTACTTTCAATCCAAGTGAAAGCTTTTGGAGTAGATTTTGAACAAATTAAAAAGTTTTAGTCTAAAGCTTGTTAAGGCAGCTTTCTCTTAAACGTTCAATAGGTTTAGTCATGCAGGAAGAAGACCCTTTAAAGTTACCAAAGACTTTGTTCAAAGCCCAAGAAAATGTGAACTGCCAGAATCCTTTGTGTGGATTTCTGCAGCTTAAAAGCCAGTCCCCTGGTACATCTGTGACCCTCTATGTTCTAACCATTTGGTTCCTTTCTGAAATAAAAATCAGGATTAGGTATTGGTTTCCTTCTAGGAAAAAACAAGGTGCAACCAGTGGAAGCAAGAAAATAACCATTCTCCCATCCCACTACTTTATTTACCAGGATAGCCATCTTCCATATACTATTGCACACTAAACATTCCCAAAGGTCAGGGTGGGTGAGGGACTAAGGAGACACGTCCAGAGAATGTCTTACACAACATAGCTGAAGTGTCACACATTCTAAGGCAAGAATGATTTGTATGTAAATCCTGATCAAAAGGAATCCTGCACCCTGAGTTGTCAGACTCTGCTACCAAACTGACACTTAAATGGGCTACAGCAAAATTTGATTTAAAACTGAAGAACTGAAAGACATGGCAAGCCAATTGCTCACATGAAGATCAGATCTGGCAGTTCAGGTCAAGTGTCTCACCCTGCCGTTTGTCAATGCCCAACATTTTAAAAAAAAATGTGTATTTTTCTTACAATACTGAAAGCTCATTTCCTGTAACTCTCTACCACTTATTATTCTAGAATTTTAATGCTGTATTTCTAGATATACTTTACAAATGCTTCTTTTGAAATAGCCAGCAAATAGAATAGCTGAGACACCTAACTGTCTTTTGTATTTTATGTAAAGTTTTTATCTCCTGAAACTGTTTGCTATCTATTGCAATTGTTTTTGTTTAATCTATTTATTCCTTTGCAATTATCTATACCACATAAGAGTATGGCTGGTAGAATAAAATACAAACTATTACTCTGTGAAGTTAGACCAGTATTTTTTTAAATTTTTATTTTAATGGAAGATCTAGTTCTTGAAGGATCTGAAGAGCTGAAATTCGGGAAGGGGGGATATTCTGGAAAGTATAGATGATTTGGAGGCACCTGTTACAGCTCTTTGGATCTCAACCATTAAGAGGTCAAGATATTCTTTCTTGCTAAGAAAACAAACTGGTTGTTTAAAAACAATTATGAACCATTTTTCTTCAGCATTCTAGAGATGAAATGTAAAAATGGGATTAAAAAGTCCAACATTTAACTTGGAATTTATGTTCACTAGAAAGCTCTTCTTTCTTATCTTTTATAAAGTAATATATTAGTAATTATAAAATATAATTACAAACAAGCATATGTGAGCTTTAACATAAACATATACAATCAATCAAAACATCAAAAACACAGACCCTAACATATACTACCCACAGACCCCCATTAAAATGTTTCTCTTTTCTCTAACTGCCACATATACATCTATTCCAATTCTTTCTCCCTTTGTTGTTTTATCCTTGTAAATCCTTTACTGATATCCAACATATATCAACTTCTCTTTCCTAAATTTCAAAAATTTAACTTCACTGTCAAAATATCAAATCACATAATAGTAATATCTTCCCTTTTGGTTTTGTCTCATTTCTATATAAATACCTCATCTCAATTTCCCTTTATATAATTAGTTAATTTAGCCAGTTCCACCAAATCTATTACTTTTTTCAACCATTCCATATTATTTGGTATTTTCTTAATTTCCCAGTATCTTGCATATACTAATTTCACCATGGTAACCATATAATTTATTAAATCTCTTTGCTTTCTCTCTTTTATCCTGTAAATCTATCATGTTCAACAAGTATAATTCAGAGACCTGCCTCTGCTATCACGTCTTAACTAATGATCCCAGTTGTGGCTTGTGATATCTGATGGGGGTGCCTGGCCTTGTGAGTGTAGACAGGTGCCCTGTTTCTGAACTTATAGAAAGTGATGGGAATCTTCAGTGAAGATGCAATGACAGAGGTAGGTACAGGGTGTGTTGCGGTAGCAGGTACATGGCATGGCAAGAGGTGAGCATGTAAACACTTGCCCATCACTGTATCCCCCTGGAGATTGAGCTGAGTCAGAACCTGGGTCAGGAGATCACAGGCTTGGCCCATGATATCTTGTATGTCTGCTTAGGGCCTGAGTCTCACATAATCCATTTTGTTAAAATCTCTCCCGTCATTACCATTATTAAATGTTTTTATACTAAAAATTAATTGATTTCTAACCTTCCCATCCAATGGCAATTTCATTAACTTTTCCTATTTTAATTTAATTTCACCTAATATCTTATTTGTCATGTCTTTTCTCTTTCTTTTTCATAGCATATTCATTTGTATAAAAAACTCCCCTTATGATAGCTTTACTGGCATCCCACACATTATTTTCCACCCCATTATTCAAATTCTGCTCAAAATATATTTTTTAATTTTTTCCTTATATTTTTATGACTTCATCTTTTTGCAACAATAAACCATTTAGTCTCCACATATAAGAATAGTTTTTTTTTAATTATCATGACAACTGGGTTATGGTCCGATAACTGCTTAGCCAAAATCTCTACTCTTCCTATTCAACTTATCTGAAAGCCAAATTATTTGAAATTATATCAGTTCTAGACATAGATCTGTGGGTGACTTGGGGAGGGGGGAAGTAAAGTCCTTCCTCTTTCTTGATATAAAAGCTGCTTTTCCATGTATTCATCCTTATGGTCAGAATCACTGGGCTGCTGCTGAAGCCTCAGCCACCACACGGCTGGTACCAATCTCTGGAATCACTTTGATTTCTTTCTCCTCCCATCCGATGCTACCACTGCCATTTCACCTGCTTTCTAGGAAAATAAGAGGAACAAAAAGAGGAGATAGTCACCTCCTCATGCTTTGCCCTTTCTTACTCTGGAAGGCAGTGGTGACACTAGGGGGTGCGGGGGTGCAAATTGCACCAGGTGACACATTGAAGGGGGTGACACCACTGCTCATCAAACACCTACCTTTGAGCAGAAATGGGCTGTGGCATTCATTTGCTTCTCTTTAAAATGCTTTGAGAGATGGTGGGAATGGGGTGAAGCTCAGTGGGAGGAGAAAGCAGAGCCCCCCCCATTTTAAAGTTAAAATTTCAAATTTCTATTATTATTATTATTATTATTATTATTATTATTATTATTATTACTAATTGTTTATGTCACAGCTATTAGCATAACATTCAGTGGTATATGGAAATTACGATTTATTAGTAACATTAGTGCAAAAAAGCATTTCTAAGAATCATTAGAGTTGGAAGAGACAACAAGGGCCATCCAGTCCAACCCCCTGCCATGCAGGAACTCCCAATCAAAACATCCCCTGACAGATGGCCATCTAGCCTCTGCTTAAAGACCTCCAAGGAAGGAGACTCCACTACACTCTGAGAGAGTGTGTTCCACTGTCAAGCCACCCTTACTGTCAGTAAGTTCCCCTAATGTTGGAGTGGAATCTCTTTTCCTGGAGCTTACATCCATTGTTTCGGGTCCTAGTCTCTGGAGCATCAGAAAACAAGCTTGTTCCCTCCTCAATATGACATCCCTTCAAATATTTAAACACGGCTATCATATCACCTCTTAACCTTTTCTTCTCCAGGCTAAACATCCCCAGCTCCCTAAGTCATTCCTTATAGGGCTTGGTTTCCAGATCCTTCACCATTTTAGTCACCCTCCTTTGGACACTCTCCAGTTTCTCCACATCTGGATTCTGTATGGTATGGTAATGGGAGGAGGAGGTCAATGGGCCGATGATACCATGAGTTACCACACCGGGTGACACCAACCCTAGGCACACCACTGCTAGAAGGTAGTCCCAATTGGCCTGAAAAAATGATGAGAAACATATGGTCTTCCAGGTATTGGCAAACTGTCAGTATCCCTCACTACTGGTTATGCTGCAGCTCCCATCCTTCCTAGCCACTAACATAGGACTGATGGAAGTTGCAGTCCAACAAAAACTAGGAGAGTACATCCTTAATCTGAATCAGGAGTGGTAATCTTATGACTCTCCAGATATTGCTGGATTGAAGCTCCCACCATTCCTCATCATTGGTTGTGCTGTCTAGAACTTCTGGGATTTGCAATCCCATAGGATCACATGGACTCCATAAATCTCACCCCTGATCTAAATGGAGAAGCAAATGGCAGTGGCAAAAGAGTAAGGACAATGAAGAGGCAGGGCCAATTGAGAATTATTTTTCCCAAGAAAGAACATGGCACTAGCACTGGCACTGATTATCTTCCAGCTTTTGCTTTTTCATGTGCAAAAAATAAATCAAATCAAATCAAAAGACAGTACAGAAGTAGTCACTATAAATGTTTCCTAAGTACATCTGCATGATCAGCCATATGACATGAGATCTCAGAGGGTTCAGGATTTAATCAATGCCTTGGGACTTGTCTGGCAACAACATAAGATCTAGCACAAGCTGGCTAGAAAATATGGTGGAAGGGCAGTGCTCAAAATGAGCCAGACACTCAGTGTACTGAGAAGGTTTTCTGGACCAGTAGAACCTTATTTAAAGTCCATTAGACAGCAAGAATGTCAAGACCATGTGGCACCCTGATCTGGAAAATGACATGGATATGGCCACTGAGAGGAACTGGAGCAATGGCAATGAAACCTGGCTGGTTTCATCCCAAGTGCCTGTTGCATCAGGCCTCCCATGATGCACACCTGGCTAGTCTCACCTACTGTGTATGTTCCATCAGACTTCCCATGATGCACAGCTTTCCAAATGCTGACACATGCACCTGCCACTTGAACTGTAGTAACCCTGTTACCATTGCTCCAGTTCCTCTCAGTGACTAGAGTACATCTGCATGATCAGCCATATATAACAGTACTTTCCCATCTGACATGAGATCTCAGAGGGTTCAGGATTTAACTCTCACGTCTATATATGGTAATAGGGAATACAATGGTTTGTATGATTCTAACTTTTGTCTTCAGTTGTATATCTTTGCATTTTAGGATCTTTTCTAGTTCTTTCATAGCCACTCTCCCCATTCTTAATCTTCTGTTTTCCTGCTGCAATCCTGTTCCTATCAATGTTTGGTCCCAGGTATGAGAACTCTTTCACTATTTCTATTTTTTCATTGTCTAGATTGAATTTGTGTAGATTTTCCATGGTCATTATTTTTGTTTTCTTTATGTTCACATATATTTGCACAAAAGTAACTCAATATATTGACTATAGTATACTTTCTCAGTCATACACCATGTTCTGAACATTGTTCATAACTAGAAATAGGTTCAAGAAAATTATATACATTTCACTTTAATGGAAGAGACTTCAACTACAAAATTATAAAATGTGATATCAGAGTAAGGATATATATGCCCATATTTAGTTAGAATTATAAACCAGAATTTTGCTCTTTAAACAGAAGGCAAATGGAGACTGAGCTAAAAAAAATTGTTATTTCTATTTTGTTGTTTTTTTATTTTTCTGCTCGTTAATTCTAGCAAGCATCCTTGAGTCTTTTTTAAGTCACCAAAGAAATGTAATAAACCTGAAACATTAAGATATTTATCCAAATTCCTCACCATCTTCTTATTTAGTTTTCTTCTGGGGAAAATCTATTCATTATGTACAGCAGATTTGCTGATCTATCTAATCACAATCTATCTAACATGGAAATATTGTTTAAATGTATCCACTCAAAAATTTTGATTAATTGATTCAAAACAATGTAAGCATCAAAGAATCAAAAAAATTGAGTGTGTACATTTAAACAATATTTCCATGGAAGGACTGGCTAGATTACTGATCAGCATACCATTCCTTGCCTTAGAAAACACAAGTATGATTGGACAAAGAATGGTATTGGTGCAAGCCATTCTCATACTGATCATGCCACTCTGAACACAGTTGATTTAATCTGATTTTGGAAGTTAAGCAGAATCATGCCGGGTTAGCCCTTACATGTGAGATCACCAGGGAATACCAGGTATCTCCAGGTAAGGCTAGGAAGCAATTTTGAAATGAAGGGCCTTTGCAGACTGCTAGAAATAGTGCAAATTGAGACCACTTTAACTGTCCTGGCTAAGTGCTAGGGAATCATGGGAATTGTATTTTTTCTGAGACATTGAGCCTTCTCTGTTAGAAAGCTCTGGTGCCACAATAAAATACAGTTCCCATGATTCCCTAGCACTGAGTCAGGGCAGTTAAAGTGGACTCAATTTGCACTATTTCTGGCAGTCTGCAAAGGCCCAAAGTGGTTGTGAGACAGAGTTGACAATATCAGAGCAACTCATATAAAGCAGTGACTCCCAAACTTTGGTCCTCCAGATATTTTGGACTTCAGCTCTCAGACTTCTTGACTGTTGGCCAAGGTGGTTGGGCCTTCTTTTGGTTGAAATCCAAAACACCTGGGCAATCAAAGTTTGGGAATCACTAGTATAAAGCCTATGTAACCTTACGTACCTCTACAGCTCTGCAGAAATGCAATGCTCAAACAAAACAGTACTGTATGACTGAGAATGCAAGCAACTGTTCAGATTGGCATACCCATCCTTTCCAAGACAATTAAATTTACCTTTATCAGATACCTGGCACTTTGAAACAGCTTTAGCAACAATTAAACAGAAAAATTCATCTTAGCTAGAACCTGGAAATCAAATGCTATGAAATCTAGTGCACAGATCTGAAATGGGTTTCCACCCAAAAAAGTAATAGAAGAGGGCATCTGGATAGCAAGGTGAAGTATGCAATTGCTGCTGCAGTTAAGTCAAAGGGGTCATGGAGGAGGAGGAGGAAAGTGAGTGGCTTTCAGTTCATATACTCTTGCTGTGAAACCCTTACCTGGCAAGGGAAACAAGCCATTCAACAAGGTTTGTTATTTTCAAGTGCCTCAAATGTGTATACATACAAAGGGGGGGATATCCCACAATGAATATTTCTATTTTTCTATGCTGTTAAAACCAAACTACTACTAAATATGTGATTAAACATAAATCTGAAATTCCAGAGTCGTAGCTACATTTTTAAGCATATTTCTTCACAAACTCAAAAAGGTTCCCACCAGCTTCCACTACCAATTCCAGCTCAGAGCTAAAATCAGATTTATAACAACTGTCAAAGCCGAGGATGACAGATAAATTAATCTTCCCTTCATGAGTTTACATCCCAGCAGCATCTGGGCTCCTGATCTGCCCCTAACAAGCAGAGGGTCTCTACAAGCTGTCGTTTAAAGTTGATGTTTTCATGACTAGAGATGAATTATTCTGTCATGAGAATCTATTTATTCAGCATTGGAGGGTGCGGTTTTGGCTTCCAGATAGAATGATTTCACGGGTTAAGGTACCCTTGAAGCATCATTTTAAGTCTCAGAACAGTCAGCCCTGGAACAAAAGTTGAATCTTTACAAGGACATTTTCAGAAGGGAAAAAAACCTGATTGGTCACAAGTAACTTAAAAATCCTTAGCTAGTACCATAACTATAGTTTTAAAATCACCAGTTTTAAGTATTAGAAAACTGACACAAATGTATTGATAAAAATGTAATAATTCTTACTTTTATTTCCATTTATCTAAAATACAAATATGGCTGTAGCTATATTGCCACACCATCCACCTTATAAGAAAAAGCTTCTGGGCTACAGAAACCTTTCTAAGGTCTGGCCAGATTAATGTTCTACAGGTTCAAACTGTTCATGACCCTCCTTCCACTCTGTTATTTCATTTGACCAATTGAAGAGAAGTGGGAGAAATATCTGGGAGAGTGGCTTTAGGATAATAGAATAACACAAAACTGGTAGTAGGAACTTTCCCATCTGAACAGACTAGAAAGCTGGGCCAAAGCTAACAAAATGAATTTTATCATGAAGAAATGTAAAGTACTGCACTTAGGGTGGAAAAACTAAAAGCACAGATATACAATGAGGGACACCTGGCTGAACGAGACTATGTGTGAAAGGGATCTAGGA
>JAIPUX010001232.1:4990519-5029735 GCA_020142125.1 Phrynosoma platyrhinos
TAGGACCCATTTGTTTGTCCTTTTGGCTGTCAATGGAATCTTCAGCACCCTTCTCCAGCATCACATCTCAAATGCGTTGATTTTCCTATCTTCTTTATTGATTGTCTAGCTCTTACATCTATATATGGTAATAGGGAATACAATGGCTTCTATGATTCTGACTTTTGTGCTGAGTTATATGTCTTTTCATTTTAGGATCTTTTCTAGTTCTTTCATAGCTGTCCTCCCCATTCTTAATCTTTTCCTGATTTCTTGGCTGCAGTCTCTATTCCAATCAATGTTTGATTCCAGATATGAGAACTCTTTTACTATTTCTATTTCTTCATTATGTAGCTTGAATGTGTGTAAGTTCTCTGTGATCATTATTTTTGTTTTCTTTGTGTTCAATAGTAAGCCTGCCTTTGCAATTTTTCATTGATCTTCCTTAGTAGTTGTTCTGTGAGGTTTTCTGCTGGTATTATGGTGCCATCAGCATATCTCAGATTGTTGACATTGCTTCCTATTTTCACTCCTCCCTCTTCCCTTTCCAAGCCTGCTTTCCTTAACAATATGTTCTGCATATAAGTTGAATAGGTAGGGTGATAGGATGCAGCCTTGTCTGACTCCTTTGTCAATTGGGAACCATTTTGTTTCTCTGTGTTCTGTCCTGACAGTAGCTTCTTGCCCTGAGTACAGATTCCTCAGTAGGACTATCAGATGTGTTGGCACTCCCATGTCTTTAAGGGCATTCTATAGCCTTTTCTGATCTATGCAGTCAAAGGCTTTTTAGTTAAGTTTAAGAAACTTGCCTTTAACCCAACATGGAGACCCACTCACCAAACTTGAAATATTAGGTCTGAACATTAATTTGATAATCTTAAATTTTATTGTTAATCAACTTGCCAATGATCAAACTTTTATCTTCTGCATCATTCATATTCAAACTGACTTAATTCAGGAGCAGAACATAGATAATCAATAATTAAACTCCTTCTCTCAAACTATCCACATGCTGTACCACTCTTGAAGAAATCCTTATAATTCTCAAAATTATCCTACACAATTTCAATGTGATAGTAATGACATCAAATAAATAAGGATTATATTCCTATGTAAGTTACATAAACATCAATAAACAACAGCAGCAGTTGATTAAATGGTACCAAAATTATTCCTTAAGGATCATATTTAGTTTATCCCCTAAATTCTACTTACATAAGTCTTTCTTGGTTTGCTTTTTAAAAGCAGCTTGTTCAGATATTGGAGAATGGGTTAAAAAAAACACACTTCTATCATCCATTTATTTATTTAAAAATATGTTTGTAAGAAATCAAGTTAAATATATTCCATGTATTTAAATCCTTGTTTACTGCCTCTCCTGAAAGCCACATGATTTAAAAAGTCATTGACTTCTTGCATTCATTTGCTTAGGTTAAGGAGCAAATAAAATTGTGGTGACAGATATATCCAGCAACTAGTTAACCCACTAAATCTGGAAATGGAAAGAAGAAAAGGAGGGAGGAGTGGAACAAAAAGAGAATCCAGCTATATAAGATGTTCTTTGTTGCTTGCTTGTTAAAGAATCCCTCTGGTACAACAGAAGGGATTATGAATTCACATGTGAATTTATCCCCTATTAAACTTTTAGTAAAAGGGTCAGTTAGCAGGAATGATAAAGCTCACACACAGCAGTCACATGTTCACAGCTCATTTCTCCAACTTTGAGAAACACAGACAATTGGGCACATTCTATTTAAACCTATTTTCCCCATCACATTTTATATGTTGGTATCCATAAGAAGGAAATTCCTCAACACACATTTCTAAATGTATAATTCAGTAAGATCACTTTTTTTGACAGTACATTTTCAACTTTTTTTTTTTTTTAGTTTGTATTTTTAAGGAACAGGAGCAATACCACAATACTACTGATTTTTTTTTCTCCTATAACTTGTAGGACAATGTAAAATCTTGTAGCAATAGGTATGTTATCAATATACTTTTCTTTTACATAATTCAATATTTAACTTGAATTGTTAATAATGAAACAAAACTAAACTAGAGGTTTGCAACCCAAGATAAATCTGTTGATCTCAAATTAATCTGCAGTTTTCTCTGTCTTTTTAGCTCCTGGTCAGGTACATTTTTTTTCCTCTACCACTTTCATTCATAGTTTCCCTCTTTCTCTCCTTGGTTGCCACAGTGAAGTGATAACCAATTTTCACTTAATCCAAATGTGACAATCTAAAACATGTATATCATATGTAGAAAACTAAGACTTCCAGAAGGTGTCTGGGACTTTTTTAGTGAAGTAAAAGATCACATACCCTCAAGCTTTTTGATCCAAATAAAGAATAAAATTATGACCCAAATCCAACTGCCAGTCACAAATAAAGTAGACACATGAAATCCATGGAATTCACAGAAGTGCTGATTTACCAAATTCCCATTGATTTTCAGTAGCTCTACTCTAATTGGGACTACCCCTACTTCTAATGAGCCTAATTTAGCCACTTACTGGGACCAACTGTTTAGCTACGTTGAAGATACCACTAATAGGTTTGCTTCTTCATGGTGCATCTTATTGGATGATTTTAATGCAAGAATTAGGACTTCTAATGATTTTCTTTGTGAGCATCTCATGATTGATCCAGGCTTGCCACCCCTTCCTTTAAATCTTCCCTGTGTGGGCAAGGATCTAAAAGTTAATAATAATTGGTCATTTCTGATCAATCTTTGTTTTTGTAACACATTTTTAATACTAAATGGACCCAAATACTGACAGTTTTACATATAATTCATCCATTGGGAGAAATACAATTGATTATGTAATAATCAGTCCTGAGTTTTTGAGTTTAATTGCTGATTTTGAAATCTGTCACAGGACCGAAAGTGATCATCTACTTTTATATGTTTCTTTTAACCTATCTGAGCCAGTACATTCATCTTTTAGAAGTGATTTGTCAGCCCAGGATATCAGAGAATGAAGCATATTCATTGGGATTCTAAAATGGAAAATATTATTAGCAATAGTTTTAAGGCTGTATGGGTTTTAAATTGTTTTAATGTTTTAACTGTTAGCACTGGGATAGATGATGCCTTGTTGACATATAGGGATATTGTGACTATTTTTCAAAATAATGCCTCTTATCCCCTTAATTATATAAAAGGTAGAAGAACAGGGTTTGATAAGAGTTGTCTTATCTGGAAATGGAAATTAAGATAAATGTTCCATCAGGCTTTGGCCAATCCAGTGGTTGATTTCGGGCCCCATTATAAGGCCCATAAAGAATATTCTAAATTGGCAGAGGGCAAAAGAAAGATATTTTTCCAGCAAAATTTGGTGTCTCTGGATAATGCTTTGAAATCCAGAGAAGCTAAAACCTTTTGGGTGGCTTTAGGAAACATATGAATAATGAAAACTTAATGTTCTCTCCTATTATATCCTCATCGATTTGGTTTTCTTATTTTACCAATAAAATGGGAATCCAAACATCTGAGAGTTATCTATTAACAAAAAACCCACCTAATAAAATCTGGTAAATCCCGAGGATATTATGGCCTTCCAGCAGAAATTTTGAAATTTCACCCTGAGCAATGGACAAAGGCATTGGCTAATTTATTTAAAGGTAAAGGTATTCCCCATTGACAAGATTGTCAATTCATGTCTGACTGTAGGGGGCTGTGCTCATATCCATTACTAAGCTGAAGAGCCAGCATTGTCAGAGACTACTCTGTGATCATGTGGCCAGCATGATTGCAGAAAACACTGTTTACTCTTGTAAATAACTCTGGAGAGATTACAGTTGATTGGAAGGATTCCATCATAATTCCAATCTTTTAAAAAGGGGATAGATGGAATCCAGGTAATTAGTGACCAGTAAGTATTCTATCTGTAGAGGGCAAACTTTGTGCCAGCCATTTACATCTGAAATTACTGAGTTGGATGAATGTCCAAGCTTGGATTGGTCTGGAGCAAACGGGATTTAGAAGACATATGTCCACTGTGGATCATATTAAAGTGATCTCATTTCTTGTAAATAAATACCTGTCATGCCCTAAAGGCAAACTATATGCAGCTTTTATTGATCTAAAGCAGGGATAGGCAACCTTTCCCCTTTAAGGGCCGAGGGACTTCAGCTCCCAGAATCCCAGGAGCTATTGGCCAACATGGGACTATTGGCCAACATGGCTGAGGCTTCTGGGAGCTGAAGTCCCTTGGCCCTTAAAGGGGAAAGGTTGCCTACCCCTGATCTAAAGGCTGCTTTTCATTCAGTTCACCAGCCCTTATTATGGAACAAGCTTGGTAGGCTTAATATAGATCCCCGATTGTTGTTTCTTTTTTTAATTTTTAATTTTTTTATTAAATTTTACTATAAACATACAAACAAACCAACAAAAAAGGAAAAACAAAAAAGAAAAGAAAAGAAAAAACCCCAAAAACCTACATACAAACAAAACTTTGTATACACACATTCATCCATTCAAAATAATTTGTCAATTTACATATACGTTCTTGCTTTGCCTACTCTTACTTCCATTCACTGTGTTTTCCCACATTAGTGAAACTTTATTCCTATTTTCTCTTCTTCTTCTTCTTCTTTTTCCAACTGTTCTTATTACATTAATTGTAATATCTTATTTAATTCTACAAAATCCAAGGACTATCACATAGATTTGACATTATATGTAAAATTCAAAATAAAAAATATACAATTATCGATATTCTTAAATATCTATTTCTATCTTTATATTCCAATGATCATTTATATACTTTATTGTCTGTTCCCAATCTTTCCCATATTTCGTCTGCTTCTCATTTCTTATAATACAAGTTAACTTATCAATTTCCACCATGTCTATTAGCTTCATTAACCATTCTTCCACTGTTGAAACTTTGTAATTTTTCCCTTTTTGAGCTATTAGTAACCTGGCAGCTGCTATCATGTAGAAAATAATCCTTGTATTTCCAACCCCTATTTGATCATCAATAATTCTTAGTAGGTATGTTTCAAGTTTCATTTGAAATTTCATGCCTAAGATTTTTTCAATTGATTGGTGTACCTTTATCTAAAATCTCTAAATGTTTACACATGTCCACCACTGGTGGTAAAAAGTTCCTATTTCCTTTTAACATTTCCAACATATATGATTAACCTGTCTGTACATTTTGGATAGTCTCTGGGGGTAAGGTACCATCTATAATGCATTTTTATATATTTTCTTTAATGTTCTGTGCAACTGTAATTCTCATTGTCTTCTTCCATACCTTCTCCCACTTCTCTATGTCAATTGTGTGTCCCACATTTTGTGCCCATTTAATGATCTGTATCTTTATCACCTCATCTTCCATATCTCATTTAAGTAATATTTTATAAATCTTAGATAAAATCTTTTGATTTTCACCTAATAAATTTTTTTCTAAGTCAGATTTTTCTTCTTTTACTCCATGGTTCTTTATTTCTAGTTTAACCTTTTCCCTCATTTGTCTATGTAGTATCCACTGGCAAGAAATGCCACTGTTGATTAATTCCTCTTGAGTTTTTATTCTGTGTTTCTGACTTTCAAAAATGATCTCATCTCGAAAAGTAATCCATTTATCTTTCATTCTGTTTTCTCTTTTATATAATGCCTCATGTGGGGATATCCAATGAGGAGTAAAAGGAGAACACCTTTCATGTAGATTTTCCAGACAAGGCCTTCCTGACATGATGATTATTAAAATCTTGATTTGTTTTTTCTTTTTAAAACCAAAGATAAGCGTGCCATCCAAATCTTAATTCCTCACTTTATAAATTCAATAAGCTTGTATTTTCCAACATTATCCATTCCTTAATCCATATCAAACATGCTGCCCGATAATACAATTTAAGATTTGGAAGACCAAAACCTCCTCTCTCCTTGTTATCATACAAAATTTTCTCCTTTAACCTGGATTTCCTCTCCGCCCAAATGTATCTAGAAATTTCCTTTTGCCATTCCTTAAAAACCACTTCATTATGTATTATTGGAATTGCTTGATAAAGAAATAGGAATTTCTGCAACACATTTATTTTTATTGAGGCTGTTTTTCCCAAAATAGATAGATTTAAATCTTTCCATTTCATTAGATCTTTTTTAATTTCACTCCAATTCTTCCCATAATTATTCTTAAATAAGTCCAAATTACTTTGTTTATTACAATGCCTAAATACCTTGTTTTCTTACTAATTTCAAAGCCTGAATTTTCACTAAACTCCTTTTCCTCTTTTTTGTTATATTTTTAGTTATCATTGCAGTTTTGTCCTTATTGATTACTATTCCTGATATGGCTACAAATTCTTGTAATACCTTTTTTACTTTTTGTATGCTTTCTGCAGGTTCTTCCAGTGTCAATGCGATATTGTTGGCAAATGCTCTAATTTTATGTTCATCTTTTCTTATTTTTAAACCCCTAATTTCTTGGTCTTTTTTAATTAAACAAATAAGAGTTTAAATTACACACCCCAAGCTATAATTCTTATGAGCAATAGTAACAAAATATCCAAGTCTTAAATGGTATTCAAAGTCACCAACCAAAGAAAAAATGTATCTTCCTCTTTATGCACTCATGGAAGCGGAACAAAAAATGTCCTTAGCTTAACTTAATAATTCATCCTTAATAAATCATCCTTGTGGTATCTTCTTAACAAAGTAAAGCAAAATTTTCTAAGGCTCCCCAATCTTCTTGTGTAGTCTCTCAGTCCTGATCCTTGTTTGTTTATTTAATTATTTCTTTTCTCACTCTCCTCTCAAAAGAGAAAGGATCAAAAATCAAAGTCCCACAGAGGTCACCCAAAGAAGGGGGAAGAAATAAATCTCAGTATCTCCACTTTGCTTTCCCTTTTTCCTTCTTCTATCCTTCTTCCAATCTTTTCTTTTCCTTTGCTTCATAATCCTTTATAGTCCACAGAGCCCCCAGTGTCAAGAATATTAGTAACAGTATTAATAATAAAGTTCACAAATACAATCCAATATATCCCTCTTCTCCAATTACTAAGTCTTGGACCTCTTTGGAACAGACAGATAATAATAACTTTTTCTTTTTAATCAAAAAGTGATTTGTTCTGTTTTGATAATATATTCCTTATTTCCCATGTAGAATTATATGTATAACAGTAACAGTAGGTTTATCAAGTTCCAACTAACTTCTTTCAATAAAGTGATGTTGGTGGCAGCATTTACACCGGCAAGCTGTTTACCTGCTTTTGATGGTAGTAGCTCCTGATCTCCTCTGCTTCTGTCCATTCTCAGCTCTTAGACCAGCTCCTATCTGCCAGAATTTGTTGAGTCTCTTGCGGAGCCCACAAAAGTCTCCCTCATGCCGCCATGGCCAGCACTAGGATTGTTGTTTGTTGTTTCTTTTAAGCTAACTTCATACAAATAATCAATGCTGAAATTTTCTAAAACCGGCCTACTAATAGACCCTATCTACTCTGGTGTAGGAGTTAGACAGGGTTGTGTGTTGGCTTCTCATCTGTTTAATCTATTTGTGGCTGATTTACCTGCTTTTATGGCCTCAGTAGATTCTCATCCACCTTTGCTGGGAAATCGCCTGCTTTTTATACTTCAATATGCCGATGATACAGTGTTACACTTTCTATCTCAGGTGGGTATGGTAACAGCCTTGAATTTTTTGAATATAGCAATAAATTTCACCTGTGGATAAATTCCGATAAATCCAAAATACTGGTATTTTCTAAGAGATTTACACTGAGAATGTGGAAGGTTAGTAATCAGATAATTGAACATGTCAAGAAGTATGCTTACCTTAGTGTCCCTTTCCATTTTAATGGGCACTGGACCAAACAGAGAGATAAAGTAATTCAAGCAGGAGAAAGATCTTTGGCTGTTATACAATCCTTTTACTACAAAAAAGGCAACCAAGATATCCTGGCAGCCTTAAAAATTTATAAGGCCAAATTAAGACCACAATTGCTTTATAGTATATTCACCTGGATTCCTGCCTTTAATAAGGAGATTGAACATTTGCAGACACATTTTTTCAGGAGAATATTATCTGTTTCCCCATGTGTATATCACCTGACTCTTTATGCTAAACTGCTCTTGAATTCTATTGAAATGGAAGCCTGTTGATAATTTACAGATCTTGGTTTAAGATCCATTTTAGGCCAATAGATCTGGCTTTTTATGTTTCCTTCTATCTATGGACTACACATTATGAAAGCAAAGTAATGTCTTTGGGCTTAAATTTTGACTTTCTCCTTTTATTAACTGAAAAGGAGTGTCTTGAAGCTGTCAGAGTATGCCTTGAGGAGAGAGAATATCAACTGTCATATCCAACACCTCCTAGGGTTTGCTCTCCATTGATGTTTGGTTCCCCCCCCCCCCGCCAGGTAGGATTCTGGACTATTTTCAAACTCTTTCATTGCTGGTGTCAAGGAAGGCCTTTCTACTTGCAAGGTTGAATGTACATCCCTCAAATGTAACTAGGGACAGATATCTACAGACCCCTTTCTTGAATTGTACATGTCACTGTTCTCCAGCTCCTGATATTGTATTGTTTTGTCCATTGTATACAATCCCTAGGAAAAAAATGTTAAGGAGGTTATCAGAAATGAATATCTGTCTGGATAGGTTATCAGTGGAATTCCTATTGGAAGATCAGAACCCATATATTACCAAGCTAATGGCCAGTTTTTTGATGGAAGCAACAAATTTCCTAAAAATTATATTTGATGTTTTATTGTAAATGTATGTTGTTTTATGCCTAATAAAGGTTGGATAAAAATAAAGAATAATTGGGACTCAGTAGATTTTGGCCTATGACTGTTGTATATTTGATAGGTGACCAAATGTGTGAACTGACTTCATTTAGAAGCTCTGGTTTGAGTTGATGTAAAAGTTCTCTTATAGCAGCCTCTCTGTGACGACATGCTTACCCATGCAAAGCATTTCAGTGTGAACCAGCCATTATACATTTGTTCACCCATCTAGGGTTGTTTTTTTTAATTGACTAAGGGTCACCACACCATGGACGTGATATATCCATGCTCAGAGATTGTCCAAAAAACATACAATACTCATATGTTGCCTCTGTAAACCAATCCCCAATTCCTACTTAGCTCCCATGTTGTGATCCCCCACCAACTCCAAGTATAGTTAATTGTTCAAAGACCCCTAATTTAAAATGTAAGAATCTGTACATTTTATAGCCAGTGAATGCATGTAACATTTGTCCATTCTTTCTAGCCATCGCCTGGGTGGTCCCAAACTTTTCTGGCTTCTCAAGACATCCAACTGTCTCTGTACATATAACTCACTGATTCTGGCATCTACATCTCTTGCCAGTCTAATCCAGTTTCTCCTTTTGAAAGTGTTGCCATTTTTTGCCTGTATTCTAAATGGATATATTATTTTTGCTCCCTAATAATGTTCTTGGTGCCAGTTTGATTTGAGCATTATATATCCCAAATTTTCTACTGTTTTGCTACTGTTCTGGCTATGAGACTCTTAATAAGATTTTAGAAATTTGTGAAAATTGCTGAAGTAATAAAGTTAACATAATAAACTGTAAAATAGCAAAAGGTAAGAAATTTTTTTAAAATGTTACTTACCTTTAATAATGTTTTGATAAACACCAATATATGTTGCAAACAAGCATTTTGCTTTGAACTGATAATATTTGAACAATATTTTAAGTTTTTTGTATTCTTATGGATTATTGGTCCTAGGTATTTATGGTTAATCTTTCTATAAAATTTATCAAACATATCACATCTGCTACTGACAATTCTCAGAATCATAAGGCTCCTCCAGACTGGCTATTTTTGCTCATTTGTTTCACACAATTGCTTCTTGTTGTTTTCCCACTTAGATTTTTGTTTTATTTTCTTCCCCCAAGACTTAAAGGGGAATTGGCAATTGAGGAGGTAGGTTAGAGCAAAATAAAGAGATTGCTTTTTCTCCCACTATCCCTATTGATTGCCACGGTAATATTATTATTATTCCAAACCTCCTTTTATTGTTGTGAATTTAATTTTTCCCAACACTCTTTAATAAATGGGAAAATTCCATTAATTAAAAGGTGTGGGAAAAGCCTGGGTCAGGTATAGGATGCCTACTGCCCAGACTTGGGTGTGTGATAAAATCCACCTATTTAAGTTTACATTTGTGCCTAGAGCAGGAGGAGACGCAGTGCTATAAAGTCCAGTAAAACAATGCCCTCACTGTTGAAACTAAAGCAGGCTTTCTGGCCTACTTTAATGATGGGCCCACAGAATGCAAGCTAACATCTTTCTCCTCTAGCAAGGGAGCAAATGAAGGAAAATGCATAAGATCCCTTGGTCCCCTTGTAAATGTTCCTGGATTGAGAATTGTGGTGACTAACTTGAGGCTGTATAGGTTGAAGGGTTTAGAATTTCTCAACAGGACCTTTATATAAATTGAACTACACTACTATACACATCTGTAAACAGGAAGAAATGCTCTTATTCTACAGAGGGGATCACATAAGCACTTCTTCCTGCTTACAGAATTCATTTCCAATAAACACTGTGTGAAATATTGTTGCATCAATTATTCTAATCCTAATAATGCTACCATTGTTAATATCCAGTGGTTATGAATGTTATCACCTTTTCAAACAAGTCCTCAGCATCTAATGTACCACATGCCCTACCAGTGAATGGACTCAGCAAATAAACTAATTAAAAACTAATTAGGAAAACACAAGCACAAATAAGTGTAAACTTCTGATTAGCTGGTGCTATTTGGTTCTTGTTGCTGCCGCTATTCAATTTAAGAAGAATTCTACAAGGAGAAATGAGTTGTCATCAAATGCATTCAGGGCTGACACACAAACATCTGTCAGAGAAAGAGTGGGAGAAGAATCCTCCTTTATTTATCCTTCCTAAGAAATAAATGTTCATGAAGCTTTCAGACTATTTTCATCTAATGTTTTGAAGTAGTGTTCAGTTCACATGAAGGCTAACAGCTGCAAAAAGGCAAGAGAGAACTAAAAGAAATTGCATCAAGCAAAAACGAACATACCAAATGCTTCCTTAAACTGAGGATCTTTTCAACTGAGCAATTCATCTGCACTTCACTTGTAGCAAACTGGCAATGTAGCAAATGGGCAATATATTAAAATGTTAAATAATAGGCTAGAAAATGCCAGCTGCCTACAGGGTCAGAAAAAGTAAGTCAGAAACTGGAATTCTGAACCCCAAAATTTATTAGGCTTTATAATAAACTATTAAACTCCATAACAAGGAGTTTAATATGCATAGTTCACATGTGCCTAAACAGTAATAGTATTCTCAAGAGAGGAAGGGAATGAAGAATAAACATGCTCCCCAAAAATATTTCTTGACTATGATTTTTTTAAAATGTTCCTTCATCTAGACTTCTATTTCAGGATCATATACAAAAAATCCACACTGGTACATAAAGTTGGTAAGCACTGAACTAGTAAGCTGATATTCACCTGGCACTGAAAGTACTGCTTCAGTGCCAAGTTGGAAGGGCAATCCAAGCTTGGAGACACACCACAGGAAAGGCCCTCTCTTTCATAGATACATAATACACTTCTTCTGTTGATTGAGTGCAGAGAATGACTTTGTAAAGCATGGGCAGGGTGGTATGAGAAGTTTCTCTCCCACACAGATTACACACCTGAAAGGCAGCTGAACCACAGTCTTCAGCCTTTCCAGAATGTACAAGAATAACCAGTTTATTGATAGACAAGCATTTGTGCTTATTAGGGAATTTCTACTAGAAGGCAAATATTAGCTTGGAAGTTTTAGCAAATTTATTCTATTCTATTTACTCTAATTTGCTCTAATTTATACTGGGTTGCCAACTATTTTTATTCATCCTAAATGAGTGGCATAAAACTTGCCTAGACTGGGTTGTATGCATTGACCCAGTGACACCTTCTTTGGGGGGGGGGGGCAAAATTAGTCCCCAGAAGCTTCCAGATGGTGTGACTAGCCAATTTGAGCCATCTGAAGGGAACCAAAGCTGTTTTAGGGAGACCTAAAAACTCCCCCAGGCCTAAAAGAGTCTCTGAAAATAGCCTACATTCTTCAGCCATGTCTCAGAGGCTTCTGTTGACCAATTCTGGCAAGATGAGGGCTGCTAAACCTTGCCCATTCCTGCCCTAAGTATTAGAGTAGACATAAGCTCTATTGTTTTAGAGTATTTAGCATTACTTGAATAAGTGCTATTCCTGTTCTTGAGAAAATTCCTAAGACAGATCCTAGGATTTGAGCACATGTACACACACTAGTGGGGTGGGGGTGGTGGAATGAAAGAATACTGTCATTACATCACTAGAGTCAATGCACATAACTTGAAAAAAGCTGAGTTATGGAACTCCCTGGTACAATAAAATCACATACCTTCCAACTGTAGAGATTAGGCAGGCCTGGGACAGAGTAATGCTCTCTTGACTCATTTTTTCAGCTCTTTTAAAATGTCCTAGATTCTCTCTCTTCTTCCCACCTCTCCCCCTTTGTCCTTGGCTTACTTCTATTAGTGCAACCTGAGCTCAAAGTGCTAAAGTAATTTGCACTCAGTAAACTCAGCAAAGGGAGAGACGAGGAGAAGTGCAATGTTGCCTTTCCCAGTGAGCTCAGAAAAAAGCAAACTACTGTAGCCTCTCTGAGTTTGTGTGTGTGATGCTCTATCTTATTGTTTACCTCACTTAAATCACTTTACTTTTTCTTCCAATCAATTTGTGAAATGGCTTCACTGTTGTATAAATGTAAGAGGTGTGCTTTATGCTGTAAAATACTTTGACTGTTAGTAGCGTGGATATTCAATCAAGCTGCAGACAAGCTTTTACTAAAATAATAACAGAACTTCATTTAGAAGATGTTTCAAACAATAGATACTTAGTTATAGGTGAATAAGACATCTATTACTTCATGTATTTGTGTTACTTGTTCCACTTGAGAGTTTTACTTTCTTAGTTTTAACTTTGTTACAATGACAGCTTCCTGTACACCACTCTCCTTAGAGAATAAGAGTTACTGTTACCCAGAACTCTCACACAGTCCTTTGTCTGGATTACTTCCCTCCAACCTAATTAATAAACCTGCCACTATGGCTATCTATATCCCTCCAGATATTCTTCACTATTACTCCCTCATTTGAAGTTCTTCACAGGTACTGAGTCCCTCACTTCTGCACTTTAACACTCAGTTTCTATCTAGAAACTTTACAAAAAGTGTGTTCTTCTCATTAATAACTTTTGCCATCTTAACCTCACCGGCCACACATGTCCCAGCCACACATGTGAAATATGGCAAAACATTAGCTGTACATAGATATCTATATAAAGTGACAATTTGAACCTCACAACATCAAACTCAGTCTTGATCTGCTGTATTTTCTGAAAGGTGAGCCCTAGGCATTTAAGCTTTCTCAAAGGCTCACTAAAAAAAAAAATTGAGAACTCCTGGTTTAGTGCATGCTGATAACACCAATGTCAAGAGTTTCATCTTCATGCAAACATAGAGTTTGTTAAATCTTTGCTTTAACTCCTCCTGCCCTCTCCCAACCAATGCTTGAAAATCCAACTTCTCTCCCAAGGTATCAGCTGACTGTGTTTTGAACCAAAGAAAAAAATGCCTGGAAAAGTATTCCTGAACATGAATGGAATATCTGGAACATGAGTGGAATATGGCAGGATATGGGGAAAAATAGTCCAGAATGGAATAGAATAGAATCTTTATTATGGTCATAGACCAACACAAATAGCTCAGAACAAGTGTCAACTGCTGTGAGGACATACTGCTATTTCTCAGTTATGGGTAGAAGGCCTCACCTGATATGGGTCACCATTTTGTTTTGCTTTGGTTTTTTGTAAAGAGTAGCTTTCAAGGCTGGAAGCATGCAGCTACACTCTCGATATTCTACTTAATGACTGGCAGTCCTATTTCTTTTGTACACACCCCACCATCCACTCCTAGGCACTCAATGGTTTCATAGGCCCACTTCCTCAACATGATAAAAGCCCATCCCTTCCAGCTATATTTTAAATAAAAACTGTAGAAACTTGATAGCAGTATTAGTAGGGTGTTGCATGTACTAGACTTATGGCAACTCCATGAATTTCATAGGGTTTTCTTAACAGTCAGAGGTGCTTTTGTGAGCTCCTTCCTCTGAAATATAGCTTACAGCACCTGGTATTTCCTGAAAGATAGCATACAAACTGAAAAAACTGGCTGGCAAAATTGGCTGGCAAGATTATTCTCAAGTGATTCTAGTTAGAAGTCAACACAAAGGCACATTCAAGTCTTGCTACATTTTGAACTGCATTCCAAATTTATTTCAGTTTGGGGGGGGGAGACACTGAAGTGCTGCTAATATATGTACAGTAATTTTAAAGTATTTTTAATGTATCAAGATGAAAGCAGCCCTGTAATTACACAAGTGCCAAGAATCTTTGCTTTCTAGATTAGGACAAAGCACTATAGCTGTTCCATAAAAGAATTCCCCTCCTCCACCTCACACAACCAAGGCATACCTTTTCACTGATACAATTACACTTGAGTAGTTCTGAACTCTCAGTTCAGACTAATCTGTCTAACGATGGAATGCACCTTTCAAGTTTCCATTTGACAGAAATCCATCGTTCATCATTTGACAGTGCATATGCCTTTTGCTGACAGAGCTCCATTACCGGAAAAAGCTCACTAAGTAACACTGATCTGAAACAACTATGTATTGTAGGTGGCCAGCAGGAGATGTACTGATTTTTGAGTGAAGAAAGTCACTGTCAAAAGAGACAACTATTTAATTATTTAGGTACTACTTACATCTTACTCAAACTGCTTATGTGTTTATTCTTCTTGGTTTCTGGAATTATTACATTTCTCCTAGACATAATAGTCAAATACATAGTTCCCATTAGAGACAATATAATACCATGAATATTGATAAATTTGGGTCGCCTGGGTTCAAATCCCAGTTTAGCTGTAAAACTGAAGTGACCTAAGGGAACTCACTGTCTTTCAGCTGAATCTGCCACCACAGGGTTGTTGCAAGGCAAAAATTAGGTAACTCCAGATATGCTACCCTGAACTCCTTGCATCAGAAGGTGGACAAAGTGTTGCCTTCCTATTATTGCTGTGCTGCAACTTTCAGGAGCCCTAACTACTGTAGCTCATGGGGAGGAATGCTGGGATTTGCAATCCAACAACATCTGGAGGGTCTCCTTTTTCCACCCCAATCTAAGGAGTTCAGAGAAGTGTACATGGTGTTATCCAGCTTTAGAGAAAGGGGCTGGGAACACTAAGTGGGATAAACAACAGATAAATAGTTCTACAAAAACGACTATAATAATAATAATAATAATAATAATAATAATAATAATAATAATAATAATATAGTTTATTTGTATACCGCCCTAGTGGAAAACCAATCTAGGCGGTGAACAATAAAATTGTAGATTACAAACAAGTTAAAACCACAACATCCCTCCTCCCCCCTTAAAAAGTTATTAAATCAAATACAATTAAAACAACTGCAATTAAGCAGTAATTAATCTAAAACCAAACATAATAACAACTCCAAGAATCAATACATACCGCAGCAACAAGCAACAGTCCCCTGCGAATCTACTTAAGGGAATTACAATGAGTCCAATACCCGACTTCAGAGGGTCCTGGCCAGCTATCTAATCCAGAAAGGCCTGCCGGAAGAGATCCGTCTTGACAGCCTTTTTAAAGCTGTGTAAGGATGTTAATTGACGGATCTCATCCGGCAGGCCATTCCAGAGTCTGGGAGCGATGATAGAAAAAGCCCTCTGGGAGGTCGCCGCAAACCTGGCTCTTTGGGGTTGCAGCAAATTCCTCCCAGAGGATCGGAGAGCACGGGGAGGATTATATGGGAGGAGGCGGTCTCTGAGATAGAGATTTAGAAGCCTCTGAGACTACTCAGACATTGCAGTAGTTTTCACAGAGGTAGCTGTGCAACTGTGTTAACAGCACAAAAAAGAAATGGGGCAGGGGAAAAAAGTAGCAGCATCTCTAATGCAAACTGATTTATTTCAGCAGGCACTTTCATGGCTTTCAATCCATCTATGGATTTGGGCACACCAGGACTATACTGTCAGCTTCTATGTCCCTTCTATGTTTCTCTAACAATGAAGGATAGAGGGTTCATGTGTGTGTAAATATGAAGGAATGTTCCAGAGGGTGCTAGCTGGGATTGGGAACTACTATGTCAGGCTGTATGCCTGGCCCGCCAAACTCCCCCTTCATATTCAAATTGCCAGTGAAAAATAAAAGCCAGTGGACCCAGTGAAAAATAAAAGCCACAGGCTCAGCCTCACATGGTATTTTCTGTAACTCTGTCCTGACTTAGCCAGTCAGTGGCAGCCCTTGGCTGTCTATGCCCATGACTTGCATAGTTTTCCCAGTATAATGCTTGGTTGCAGGAAACTGCTGCTAACCACAGTTACACAAGAAGAACGGGCCTCTTCAAAGTGTTTTTCTGTGTTAAAATCTTTGAATTCTTTACCATAGAGAAAGTTAGTTTTATCCTGGAGTCACTGCTGTTTTATATTAGTGGCAGGCTACAGTTACCCCTCAGGGGACCATCACTTACCACTAGTAAATTACTGGTTGTCACTTTGTTGAGATAGAGCTTGCACCATACCTTGAGGTGTAAACTGCAATTATTTCATGCAGCAACAACAAGAGGTAAATCATTATGTGTACTCAAACCCTAAGATTGCTCATTTATGGAAGGGACTTATTGGAGGTAGGCATATCGTGTTCAGATTGCACATCACACAAGGCCACACACGGAGCACTGTTCCCAAGCAACACCACCCACACTGAATTCAAGCCCTTGTGACTGATAATTTTTCAAAGATGTCATGTGCAGTGGGGGTAGAGAATAGTTTCATTCTTGATCCATGATACACAGCAGAGATAGCATCTGCTTGGAAGCAAAGGGCTGCTTGTCCTCTTTACAGAAACACATAATGCTCACTCCAGTGACAATCAAGCATGATGTGATATTCACAGGCACAGGACACAAACAATTATACTAATTTGGAAAGGAAGCCATTCCTATTAGCGAAAGCATGATGGTATAAAAGTAAAGAAATGGAGGCTTCCTTTCAGACCACTGCAGTTGCCTCCTTTGCAAACAGTGACCATAGCATACAAACCATTGAGTGTGAAGCTGTAGGCTCTCTTACCTTTCATTTAGAAGCCTCCCCTTGTGACAGATTTTAGGAAGATATCCAAGTTAGACATCCTAAGAATCAATCTTTATCAACCATCACCAACAGAGTCAAAATATATGGCTTATACAGTCATAAAGCTTGACTATATACTGTGATGTATGCTGTCCTGAGCATTTTATGGAAAGGCAAGATATGAATATTCTATTAAATAAATAACTAGACCTCTAGATATGTATATAAGTGGAGCTAATCTTTGTTTTGGGTCAATACTTTAAAGCTAATATCAACAATGACAGGAGGAGGAGGAGGAGGAGGAGGAGGAGGAGGAGGAGGAGGAGAATAATAATAATAATAATAATAATAATAATAATAATAATAATAATAATAATTTTCAGGGTTGGAAAAAAGGGATTTACACCCAGTCCAGCTTCTTCCCTATACCTCTGCCATAAGAGAAATACAGCATAATTTTCACTTGGGTAAGTGTGTTAAGTCTCCCTGCTGGATGGCTTGTCTAGTTTGTTACCATAACGAAACAACACATCAAAGGCAGGAAACATAATTAGAGAAAAGGAATAATAATTACTTCTAACATGACAAGGCTGACCACAGTAGAAGGGTGCTCTGTCAAAGTCAATTACTCTTTTAAAATTAGGAACCAGGCAATTATTCCAATGCACTCCTCATGAATTATACTGTTCATTAATGACGGCACACAAGCAAGCGCTTCATCTATGTGTTGCTCAGGCTGGATGTGGGTGCTAATGTTGCAGCTCTGCATTGTTCCACACAGTTTTTAAAGGTGCTTGACACACATTCAAACAGCTGAAAGGAACACATTACATATCACAAGGAAGACCATTTTCTGCAAGACATCTTAAAGGACTGACCCCAACATTAAGTTTTCAGCACAGCATGTCAATTTCATTTAATTACATTTTTATGTACTTAAATTCCTTTTATAGGATTTTTATGTCCAGAACCTAAAACTTTGAACTGTAAGTACCAACCAAAATAAAAATTAATAAGCCTCCATAGAGGCTGGCTCAGAAATCCTGTCATGAGAACATTTCCTTTTTCCTCTAAAACTCCTCTAAAACCAAGCCCCCTCTGTTGCTAGCCTAAAGGTATAGTAATGCTTGGGGCAAGGAGATCACAAGCACTTGTCCATCATTAACAGTACTAAAGAATAATATAAAATGCTGGTTCTGACTCTGGATACAAAATGATTGTTGAGACATTTATAAAAAGCACTTATATCTTACTTCAAGGGCCCTAGAGTTTAGATATTCAGTGCCTGTATGAAATACATTCATAGTATATATACTTATAACAGGATATTATTATTATTATTATTATTATTATTATTATTATTATTATTATTATTATTATTATTATTATTATTATTATTATTGCAAAGGGGAGAAAGGAACATTTTCTTTCCATACTGACAGCAACCAGCACATGTGTTGCAAAGCCAGTGCAATGGACTCCATATGGGCTCTGCTCTGTGTTCTTAAATAGCAGTGGCCTGCTTTAAGTGTCTACACTGTAGTGGAGGATGAGAAAGGGACTGCTTGTCCTGTCCACCTGAATTCTCAGGCCCTAGCAGGACTGATTGGTTCTGCTGTCTCAAATGCAGGGACAGCATGGAGACAGCATACTTATTGTTCTTGCTGCCTTCCCTTGCTTTGATCCTTCCCATCGTGCAGGCAGGTGCCACAGTGGGAATGAACCCAGAAGATAGTGTGTTGGGCAGAATGTCAGTACTCCAGCTGCTGTCTCCTCCATGCAAAGGGCCCAGCAGCAGATCTGGTAAGAAGCTACTAGAATTGCTCCAAAGCACTGCCTCTCCTTAACTTGATCCTTCCTGAATTTATCAACAGCTACCAATCATAATGGCTGTGTATTACCGCAAATATCAGAAGCACACAAGCTGGCGGTGCTACTACCTCCATGTCCTGCTTGTGGACTTCTTATAAGCAACAAAATATTTGAACAAATACTGTAGGGCATTAATCAGAAACAATATTGGTTCTTCATATGTTTTCAAGACACCATCAGCCCTCACTACCAATATAGTGAGAATATTCCCCTAGGGTTCCCACATTTACCTGGGATGCGGTGGCTCAAGTGGTTAAGGCACTAGGTCTGTTAATTGCAAGATCAGCAGGTTGGCAGTTCGAGGCCCGGGTGCTGCATGATGGAGTGAGCTCCCATCATTAGTCCCAGCTTCTGCCAACCTAGCAGTTCAGAAGCATGCAAATGCAAGTAGATAAATAGGTACCACTTCAGTGGGCAGGTAAACAGTAAGCCATCCTGAAAGTAAGCCATCCTGCAGCAGTACAATGTTCTTCAATCCATGCACAAATCTAGCCATCACAGTGAGAAAATAGTCTTAGACCAAGGGTGGGCTGCATGAATCTGCCATGGTAACATTTTGTGGGCCCCAGGGGCTGTATGCTGTGCCCAAGTCAATTTTTGAGGCTGGGAAATTGCCCCAAATTTTCCCTTAGTACCCTTTAGGACATGGGGCAATTTCACCATGTTCTGGGGGCCTCAGGCTATGCCCAGGTTCGCTAACAGGAGGTAACCCAGAAACTGACTTCTGGTCATTTCCTGCTGAGAAAAAAAAAGGCTTTTCCAAGCCCCCAAAACATAGCAAAATTGACCTGCTACCAGGTGGGCATTTTGTTTAGGGGACTTATTTTATTTTATTTCCAGAGACAGAAGACTGAGAGAGGAGTGACCTACCATGGACCTTTGGCAGGCCAATGTGGGTCACTAACCACTGGCAGTTGCCCAACCCTGCCTGAGACCAGTTATTTTGGTTCAGTGTAATTGTTTAGAGTACTTGTTCACAATTACAAACTGATAGAAAAATACTGACATCTGCTTTTGCAGATCACTCAATTTTGCAATATAAAGGTATGCTTTGAGAGAATATTCTCTCCTAACATATAGAAACCTTTATTTTTTGTGTGTGTGTGTGACACAAAGCAAGAGACTCTGTGTCTCCCCTACCTCATTTTGCTTTACAGTTTTCTTGTAAAGCAATCACACATTTTAGGATTTCATCATTTTAGGATTTTAGGATTTAACAAATTTCCTCTTTCAGTATTTGTTCTGAAATAATCTCTCTAGTAAAGGAGTGGGATTAGCAAGCCATGTAAGAATTCCCATTTTTTTCTTGGTCAAGTTAAATGACTCACAGTATGGGAATGGGATGGCTGTTTAAGCTCATATTGGGTTCATTTAATTTCAGAAATTAGCCTGAAACTACAAATTTAGTATAAATATCTTTTCAACTACACACACAAAAAATTAATAATTGTAGTTTCTCTTTTTTCTTAAAAAGGGAAGCTTCTCTATGGAAGCAAGCTTTGATGTCATCATAGAAATTCACAAAGTACATTTCAGCCAAAAAAAAAAAAACAAAAACCCTGACATATTCTACATTCACAGCCACAGTCAGCAGGTTTTGTATGGCTACAATTATCTCCTGGAACACAAAAATCAAGACTTACAGATATTCAACAGAATTCTAATAATCTGAACTTTCATTTCACAGAGTAAGGGCTGGTGCAAACCCTTAAGGCACCTAAGAGCAGCTGCATGTCAGCCAGTTTCCAGGAGTCTTGAGGGTGTGGCAGTTACACGCCGCAAGACCCCAACATGCTGCAAAGCTGCTGCAGGGCCATGGAAGAGCCACTAAAGGTGGCTTTTCCACAGCCAAAAAGGGAGTGGTTGAAAACTGCTCCTTTTCTGGCTGGTGCCAGAAAAGAGACAAAGAGACCCCATCCCAAAAGAAATATAAAGAAGGGGTGTTGTTTGGAGTTGTTCCAGAGGTTAAGATGAATGGCATATGAGATCTGTTCCTTCTTTTCTTTTGCGTATATTCATTGCAGTTCTGTTCTGCTCTTTCACAGCCATCACAACCATCTGTATACAGGAGTGTTTTACTATTGTTATTTGTACAGTTGGCCCTTGGTATCTGTGGAATTTCCATCCACGGATTTGAGTATCCACAGACTCAATGGTGACGCATGCATGTGGCCTTGCCACCATTAGGAACAACAGGACTTCTGAAGTCTTGTTGTCATGCATGCACCATCATTAGATACAAGATAAATTTTGGTATCTGTGGGGGGTGGGGGTCAGTCCAGAATGGATCCTCCACGGATACTCAGGGCTGGATGTAGTTGCATACATAACATTAGTTCATGAAATTCTTACATATCTATTACCTTTAAACATACAAAACAAAGAGAGGCATGAGGTTTAAATACAGAGGTCAGAAATGGAAGTTCAACCACCAAGCAACAATTCTTGACAATGATAATTACAACTGCTCTATAATACCTTTGAATGGATGCATTTCAGTTAAACTAATACTTTTAGAATGATTCACTATTTCTTCATTGCTTCACATCATAAAAAGACACACACACCCCTGCAAACATAACGTTTGCTTGGCCAACATGTGGTGTCATTATAAATCATGTTTTTCTTCTAATCATGTCAGCAATTTTCTCTGAGTTCAAAAGAGAAACAGAACAGAAACTTTACCTAGTTATGGCAGAGAGAAAAAATCCCCAAGATGTTTGGCTTCACTTTTTCATCCTCCTGATCTCTTGTAAAAGTTATTCAAAGAACAGGTTGTCACAAAGATGGAGAAAGCCACAGAGCCAATATGAGCATATGTTTCCTCTCTGTATTTCTCTTTCAGGAGTCTTTCTTCATCCATTCTAGTATTTACCCAGAAAAATATTACAAATCACTCTTTTACAAACAAATCACTCACATTGTTGAATTTGTTAGCAGAGTGACACCATTTGTTAGAATCTAGGTAAAGTAAAAAAAACTTCAGATTAGGAAACTGTTCACCTTAAAAGCAATTGGTATGCTTGCACATTGCTGTGAGTCTTTTATGACACAAAAAAGAAGACGTGAAAATTGCGATAATTACAGAACCATTGCACTAATTTCCCATGCAAGCAAAGTCATGCTCAAATTTCTGCAGCAAAGATTCCTGCCATATATAGAATGAGAAATTCCAGAGGTACAAGTTAGCTTCAGGAAATGAAGAGGCACTAGGGAACACATTGCAAACATATGTTGGATAACGAAGCACACCAGGGAATTCCAGAAGAAAATCTACATGTGCTTCATTGTCTACAGCAAAGCTGTTGACTGCATAGATCACGAAAAACTATGGCTTTCACTTAGGGAAATGGGGGTGCCTTAACATGTGATTATCTTGGTGCATAACCTGTACTCAGGACTAGAGGTTGCCATCAGAACTGAGTACAGAGAAACAGAATGGTTTCCAATCAGCAAAGGGGTCAGACAAGGCTGCATACTATCACCTTACTTATATGCATAGAATATTGTAAGTAAAGCAGGCTTGGACTCAGAGGCAGGAGGAGTGAAAACAGAAGGAAGGAACATTAACAACCTAAGATATGCAGATGACACGATACTACCAGCAGAAACAAATTCCTGGAGCAATTACTAAAGAAGGTCAAGCAGAAAAGAAACCATTAAGAAAACAAATATAATGACCACAGACAATCTGCGAGAATTCAACCTAGACAACAAAAAAATTGAAATAGTCAAGGATTTTCCATACCTTGGTTCAAATATTGATAAGCACGGAAACTACAGTCAGGAAATCAGAAGGCTAGGATTGGCAAGGGCTGCTATGAAAGAACTGGACAAGATCACAAAATGTAACACAGAATACTAGCGTGAGGATCATCCATGTTACTGTATTCTCCATCACCATGTACGGATGTGAGAGCTGAAATTTTAAAAAGCCAATTGGAAGAAAATCAACTCATTTGAGATGTGGTGCTGGAGAAAAGTATTGAGAATACCACGGATGGCCAAAAAGACAAACAAATGGGATCTATAAGCCTGAACTTTCTTTGGAAACCAAAGGCCTAAGCAGACTGCCAGAAATAGTGCACATTAAATTGATGCACTGCCCTGGCTCAGTGCTAGGGAATCATGAGAATTGCATTTTTTTCTGAGACATTGAGCCTTCTCTGTCAGAGAGCTCTGGTGCCACAATAAATTACAGTTCCCATGATTTCCTAGCACTGAGCCAGGGCAGTGCCTCAATTTAATGTGCACCATTTCTGGCAGTCTGCTTAGGCCCCAAGATGACTAAATTGAGACTGTTGTATTTTGAACACATCATGAGGAAAAATGAATTATTCAAAAAGACAATGATGCTAAGAAATGATGCTAAGGAAGGCAGTAGAAAAAGAGGAAGATCACATGTCAGATGGCCAGACTCAATCAAGGAGGACAAAGGTCTGAGCCTGCAGGACATGAACAGAGGGGCTGAGTACAAGAGGTCTTGGAAATGTCTCATCTAAAGGGTTGCCATGAATCAAGATCAACTCAAGGGTAGTTAACAATGACAACAATATAGATAGAATCTCACCACTGTATAATTTCTACCGACATGAATCAGGTTGCCTGGTGGTCTGTTGGTTTTGCTTTTATCACAATAGCATTTTTGAATTACTTTTCCAAGTGAAGTAAATGGAAACCAATTATTTTTATGAGAGAAACTAAGAGGGAAGGCAGGGATGTCACTTGGGCAGTGACAAAATCAAGGCAGAGATGTCACCTGGGCAGTGACAAAGTCTGTTCCTTCTCACCTGGATAATCAAGTTTTTCATACTGAGTGCATCATCTCACTTTGGCCAATCAGGAGGCAGCTGAGAGCCAGCCAATGGGAGTTCAACTGGGAGTAGTATAAAAGCCCAGGCTGACAATTAAAAAGAAGAAGATTTGGGTGAGAAGAAAGTTAAGCCAGTGAGAGGACTGTGTTTAAGGTGTTCCTGAGGGAACTGAATTTTAGGGAGATAGAGTTTAGAAACGGTAAACTCTGAACACACACAGAGCTCTGGGAGCGAGAGTTACTGTGATGTTCTCCCCATTAGATATTATTAGCCAGTGGGGTTGAGGTATTGTGATTGAATTAGTAACATATGTTATAAGTCTGTAACTAAGAAAGATTATAATAGCAAGTCCTGAAACAAGTTGCCTTTGTTGCATGTTGATGTAAAATAAACTTTTCTTTCCAACATCACTTGGCCTCTGATTTAGTCACAAAACATGCTACCAATATTTTATTATACTGGAGGTGGGACTACACTAAAAAGGCAGTGTGAGTCCCTGAAACTTTATTAGGTGGTAGAAGTGGGGATAACAAGTTCCCAAAGTACAGCTAGCTCAAATTAAAGTGTAAAAAGTAGGAAGATGGCAGTCGTGTGCATCACACTTGGTTCTGTTCCTTGGCTAATTTAATATTGGGCATTGGCCTCTTCCTCCTATCCATCCTAGAGCTATAACGTTTAATCTATGCTATTTGTGATAGGTACATGAAAATGTTTAAAGTGTGTGTGCGTTATTTAAGTAACATATTCTGACTTTTCACCAAAACCAAAAAGGGACTTAAGAAACTATAGGAACTAGAGATGTAAAAGGATCCTGGAGGAGAAAGGTGAAAAGAGAATGCAAGGGAAACACCAGCTTCTGGTGGTGTTTGTTCTTGACAATGCAAAAATCCAGGTTTGAATTCTTCAGAGACCAGGTTCCCTTCCAAGCCTACTTCTAGAAAATCATCATGAGTAATGCATATACAGATATGATCCATCCCCTATTGGATCCCTTTTCACTAGGAAAAGACAAAGGGGTTAGTATACAGGGTGTAACCCAAATAAAAAGATGATATTCAATTTTTGCTCCCAAAGTAATAAAACAGGGAAACAAAACTGCATAGGACTTGAAATGTCAAACCCTTTCTATCTTGCTTTTATTTTGCTAGTCACAGTGATATTGGGGGGTTGCAGACTGCCAGAAATAGTGCAAATTGAGTCCACTTTTAGGGTTAGGGTTAGTGCTAGGGAATCATGGGAATTGTTTTTTTTTTTTTTCTGAGACATTGAGCCTTCTCTGTCAGAGAGCTCTGGTGCCACAATAAAATACAGTTCACGTGATTCCCTAACCCTAACCCTAAAAGTGGACTCAATTTGCACTATTTCTGGCAATCTGCAACCCCCCATTAGTTCACAAGACCTTTTCCTGCAGTCCTTAGAACATAATGCAAGACACTACAAACATCTCAGCTTCTTCACACTGCCCTTCATCATCTAGATTCCATGAGAGCTGTAATTCTGAGCTACAAATATGTACATCCCTTGTGTATAAATGCACCCACATAGAGACATCATCTATATAACTCAGTAATTTACTCTTGCTGTTAGCTTTCTTTTAGGTTCCCTTTCATGTATGAGTATCTCCTTTTTCTTCCACATCATTATCATAATCATTTGTTCAATATAATGGCAAGCAAGCCAGACATTTCCCCAGTTCTCTTGAAAAACCAACCAAATTATGTGAGCTCAAGTACTGTAGAAATTTTGGTCAAAAACGTGATCCAAAAACCCAACTTATCCACAGGTCAATGTAAGTACTGTACTTTAAATCATAAAAATGAACCACTCCTTGTGAAAGACAAAAGTGCAATCTGTCCTGGAAGCACTGACCTCCCCTCTACCCTCTTATCCATCCAGCCTTTAGGGTGGGTATAAACAGCTATGCCTGCTGGGATTTTTTTTTTACTTTGGCATTGTTTTCCTTTGCTTCATCCTCTACATTCTTTGTTAAATGCCTCTTAAGTCTTACCCTCAACTTATCCACAGGTCATATCATAATCCATAATTTCAGACCCAAAACCTGCCCATGACATGAGGTCGACATATTGGAATATATACAATAGTTTCTGAGAGACACAAAAATGATATTTCAAATAATCTTTTTATGCCTCTTGGATTCTCATACCTCTTGGATACCCATAGGCCAAAAACCTATCTTAAGCATTAAAAACAACAAGTGCGGATTGTCCTGATGTTCTTTGATATTGCAAACTAGCAGAAAACAAGTAAGTTATTCAGAAATTAATAGTGTAAGAAGTATGTAAGAAGAAAATGGAAAATAATATGCTTATGTTGGTCCTATCAGTCTACTGAAAACCCAAAATATATTTTGCTGTTGTTGCTTTTGTTGTTGTTGCTGTGTGACTTACCACAACCCTAAGGGAACCCTATCACAAGGCTTTCTTGGCAAGATTTGTTTGCAGAGGGGTGCTATTGCCTTCCTATGAGGCTGAGAGATTGTGACTTGCCCAGAGGCACCCAGTGAGTTTACATGGCCAATCAGAATTTGAATCCTGGTCTCCCTGAGTCCTAGTCCAGCACTCAGTCCACTACACCAAGCTGGTTCGCTGCAGTCAGGAAGAAAAAAACCTGAGACTAAAAATTCCCCTTCAAGCAGCCCTCTCCAAGCTGGTGTCTTCCAGATCCTGCTGCCAGCAGGCTGTGGGAAGTGCCAAGCTTCAGATGACTGCCCCAAAGAACTGTTAATCAAATATATTTGATTATATATAAGCATTTTTGCACAAAATCTGTTACCTTGAATATTGTCGTCTGAGGTAACTGCAACACTACCCAGAAAAATTGTGTTCCACTACCCAAAATAAAGTCTATAATATTGGAACAACAAATTTCCTTATAATGAGACTGACTCATTAAATAATTAGAATTAAATATTAGGACTCATTTAAACTATATTTGTATTTGTACATGCATTTCATTAGACTAAGAACAATAGCAGTAATGTTATTCAAAAGCAAATATTACAGAAAAAATCAATTACATCCATAACTTTTAGTGCCAATTTTTTTTTGGGGGGGGGGATAAAAGTGGATTTTGCTATTAGAATTGGATGTAACACTTGATTTTCTATAATAAAATTTGATAGCAACATTCAAAACGTCACCTACTTTGACTGGTTAAATGAGAGACTTCAGGCACTGCTAAATACAAACTCAATACATAGTGTCTGATATGGCCAAACCCTAACTGCTACTGCATGTGTCAGGTGTCAAATATTTGCAAACATTTACAACCTCCTGCAAAATATTTGGAAAGCAAATGTTGTTGCTGGACAACAAATAATGACTGAAGACATCTAGAGAACATATTATGTCAAAACTGATAGGACTTTGAGGATAATTCTAAAGGTAAATGTGAGATCTACTTATGTTCACATGATGGCCTTGATTTTGCTGTTGATGTTTCTTAAGAACAATTAATTATATCAGTGTCAATTTCTCAATTAGTGCTACAGTGAGCATTACTAGATTCTCAAACAGAAACGTTGACCTTCAGTTCCTAGCAAGCCTGAGAGACATTTTAATATATTTCTTTTTAAAATTCTACAAGTAACATATCTAAAAACATTTTAAAACTCTACATCAAGTAAACCCACACTTACATATGTTCTCCAGTAGTTGTAGTCCCTAACACTGGAAAATAATTAACCACTATTAGTTATTCCTTTTCAACTGTTCTGGAGGATGAGAGCCTCTATCTTTTGGTATACAAATGTCGCCTACTACAAAATGTCATTTTCAGAAACCTTTTAGAGAACATGCCTCTCCTGACTGCCCATCCAACAAATTACTCTGTATGAATGAAAAAAATAATTAGGTATCTCCCAAGACTTCCCTCAGTCAATTTTGTGTATATCATTTAGCCTATATGCTATGTTTCAGTGAGACCTTTCCAAACATCTGCTCCAAATCTGATGAAAATTCATCTAGCTGCTTATATGTGGTGGAATAACAGATTTTAAAATGTAAGTTTTATTTATAGAATAAGACAAAACTTCAAAAAAAGTTTATTTAAAAAAATCTTAACTCATTGAAATATCTTCCAAATCTTCAAATATACAATTTTAACAAAATAATTAGGGTGCCCTTTAGGTCTCTACCATAATGAATTTCATGAACAGTGGTAGTAACTTGTACATCCCAAACATATCCTCCAAATCTGGTGAAACTCCATCCAGTCATTTTCATGTGATGTGGTAACAGACAAAAACAGCATTTATTGCTCCTAATATTAAAGTTTCAAAAAGACTTGAAGCACAAGAAAGACACAATAATGGAAAAATAATGTTGTTATAAACATTAGTTTATATAATAGTAAAATTCCTACCCGCCCAACAAATAATCTCTTATTTGCATTTAGCTGTTTTAAAAGAGACTGTAGTGGAAATTAATAGGTATTGTCCAGGAACCAGAAGAGCCTTAAGAATCAGCACTTCTAAATTATTTACATTTGTATATAAGAGTTTGATTTGTTTTTTACTTCTGCCTGCATCTCCCTTAATGACATGTTGAAAAGTAACCAAAACTTTATGAGAGCACATGAGAACAATGCAAGGAGTGGCTGTTAGGGAGCAGGAAACCTACAATATCCCAGTTTAGAGGTAGATGCAATGGCTCTCTTGATACAAGCCACTGGAATTCAGCACTATTTTGTGCTAATCAAGAGGTGTGAAATACTTTGCTCTATAAGCTTCAAGTTCTGGAAAATTTCAAATGAATCCATTATGATAGCATACCTCAGCCATGACTTTTTCAGCCTGGTCACCCCCACCTCCATCTTATTACATTCTTTGAAGATTCAAAACATGCTCTTTTGAACAATCTCTCTTCTGTACTAATACAAAAGTAGGGAGGGAAAAGTCATTTTAAGTGCTCGTTCCATAAACTACAGGATTGCTATCGCACTACTTACTAACTGGGAATCAAACTTGGGATCTCATAGTTACAGATTTGGCACAGCAATTTCTTTAAACATTTTTATTGCCTGCACAAAAAATAAATGTTTGCTTTTATGTTTCAAATCATAAGCAATGGTTTTTAAAAAAAGATGAGGAGGGAGACATAGAGAAGTCTGGGATTTTTGTTTCATTTTGTACTGTTTGTGTGGGATGGTCCTGCCATGTGCCAGATGTAAAGGATAAAAAAGTGAAAGGCAGCAGCCAACAAAGCATTAAAAACACAGTGCAGGCTCAAATTTTTGAAACATGATGTCAAGCCCATTCAGGATACCTACAAATACATTACATTAAGCCCAGATTTAGTGGGTGATAATTGAAATCAGAGCTTCAGCTATTACCACCAACATGCTTCCAAGTAGTACCCAATAAATTTGTCTTCTGCTTTCTTTTATTTTCATTACAACTGGCACAACATACCAAGAGGTCCCTCTTTCCCTCACCCATATGCACCATTATTTTTTATTCCTCTTGTTCTCTTTGTTCCATTCCCTTGGATAATTAAATGTAGTCATCAATCCAAGTTGCTTTAGATATGATTTTTAAAATTTAAAAAAAAAGTTTTCCACAGCATCTACTCGTTCTTTAAATCAACTAAAGATATCCTTGCTTGGACAATGTCATGAACCAGAATTTTTAATTGGCTTCCATATTAATTCATCATGATCAGTTAAAACCACATACAATACCAATATGTTTAATATGGCTTTTTTGTTTGAAAACAAATAAATTTGATATAAATATTACATAGTGGTTTAAGTGTTGGACTACAACTTTGAAGACCAGGGTTCGATTCCCACTTGAACCATGAAACCCACTGGGTGACTTTGGGCAAGCCACATGCTCTTTGTCTCAGGGGAAAGTAATAGCAATCCTCCTCTGAACAAAACTTGTCAAGAAAACACCATGATAGGTTCCCCTCAGGGTCACCATAAGTCAAAAATTATTTGAAGGCACAGCAACAATTCCAAATTTAGCTTTATCAGAAACATATCAGAACAACACATGTTTTCAAATAGCTTGGTAGTTTGGCTGGTGGGTTCAACATTCACACTATTAGCACACCTGGAATACCCTGCTCTGGAATTGGGGTTCCCATATTTTCTTATTCCATATCTGGAGCCAGCATGTTCTTGAGAGGTCACAATGACCTTTAGGAACAATAGGTCAGGTTCCCAGGAGAAAAGGCATGAGAACCAAGGTATGGGAACAATCCAGGTAATAATATAGCCAAAGCTACTAATTACTCCTTCTCCCAAGTCACCTGCATTTCCTCTTGCACCTTGAGACAAAGGATCTCCTTGAACCCAAAGCAGTAACCCAACCTTTCTGCCTACCCTCTGTTGTGTTCCCAGCCAAACTTTTCTGTCCATTCATCTTGGGAATATCCTGATCCAATCACTGTTTTGTCACCCTAAAATTACAGCTATCAACCAGACCAGAATCCCTGTGTCATTTCCTGGGAAAGGATATCAAGTCTTTGTTATCTTACAAGATAGCACATTCCCAGAGGCTAGTTTTCAGGTATAAATATTGGTCTCAAAAGCCTAGTCTCTACATGCTCACAGGAGACATCCAGTTGTCTCAGGCTGCACTCTGTGTATGAAACTGTGCTGCACTCAGACCTTCCAAATCTGAGCCACTCCATCTTTTTGTGGTCTGCTCTTCGGATAGGTAATTATCACACCACTGCAAAACCCTCAAACTCTTCAATCCCATTTCCATATTTCCATTTCAGTTAGCTTTGAATGCTGTGTCTCTCTGAATTGCTAGTGTGCATGTGACTGCACTCTGTATTATTCTAGATAAATAAATAAATAAATAAATAAATAAATAAATAAGTAAATCTTCTTAATTCACCCGTTTGACATTCTCCTCAGTTATTACTGGTATGTACAGGTACAAACCATCCTAAAGGTTATCCAGCCTCTTACAACGATGATTTTCTCATGATGGAAATGTCCTCAACGCCCTCTAGAGATAATTTCTGGGCATTTTGGAGCAATTTTCTGGTCATGGGGGACCCTGGAGGTCACAAACACGACCTTGGAGCACCCTATTCAGCCTACAGCCTGCATTTTGCCCACCTGTGCCTCAGGGGATGTTTCCTTTGTTTATTTACAAGATGAGAGCATTTCTCAGTCCATCACATTTATACTCTTGCTCCACAATTGGCACAACACTATAACCTGACTGTTTGTTGTTGTTGTTAGCTGTCCTCAAGTTGACCCCAACTAATGCAACCCTGTGGGTGAGACATCTCCAAGACTCCCTATCCTCTACTGCTCTGCTTAGGTCTTGTAGATTCAGGTCTGTGACCACCCTGGTTGAGTTTAGCCATCTGGCATGTGGTCTTCCTTTCTTTCTACTACATTCTACCTTTCCTAGCATAATTGTCTTTTCTAATGATTCATGCTTTCTCACAATGTAGCCAAAGTATGATACCCTAAATTTTATTATTTTGGTTTGCAGGGAACATTCAGGTCTGATCTGTTCAAGAAACCATTTGTCTGTCTTTTAGGCTGACCATGGTATCCTTAGCAATCTTCTCTAGCACCATATCTCAAATGAGTAATTTTCTTGGTATCTGCTTTCTTCATAGGCCAAATCTCACATCCATACAGGGTGATGGGGGATACAATGGATTGGATGATTCTAACTTTAGTGCTTAGTATCTTTACTCTTGAAGATGTTGTTTAGTTTTTTCATTGCTGCCCTCCACATTCCTAGTCTTATTCTTTCTTTGACTGCAGTCTTCATTCTGATCCATGTTTGATCCAAGTTATGGGAAATTTTTAACTATTTTGATTTCTTCATTGTCTAGGTGGAATTTATGTAGATCCTTTGTCGTCATTATTTTGTTTTCTTTATGTACAGCAATAAGCTGCCTTTGCACTTTCTTCCTTGACTTTCTTTAGTAATTGTTCCAAGTTGGTAATGTTTTCCACTAGTATTATGGTGTCATCAGCATATCTTAGATTGTTGGTGTTCCTTCCTTCTGTCTTCATTTTACCTTCTTCTAACTCTTTGTATGATCTTTTCTGCATATAATTTGAACAAGTAGGGTGATGAAATGTGGCCTTGTCTGACCCCTTTGCCAATTGGGAACCATTTTTTCTCTCCATATTCTTTTCTAACAATATCCTCTTGTCCTAAGTACAGATTTCTCATAAGGATTATCCAGTATAGTGGCACTCCCATGTTTTTACGAGTGCTCCATAGCTTTTCATGATTTATATAGACTGTCTATAACATACTGATTTTCTTCTGGAATTCCTTGGTGCACTCCATTAACTACCATGTGTTTGCAATGTGGTCCCTAGTGTCTCTTTTTTTCCTGAATCCCACTTGTGCCTCTGGGATTGCTCTCTCCATATATGGTTGGAGTCTTTGTTGCAGGATGTTGAGCATACTGACTATACTAATGAACAAGTAAGCTGTGTCTGTACCTGAGGAATATCAGAGGTGGATTTATTATTGTAAGATTTGATATTACTTGGCTGCTGAAAATGGAGATGGACCCAGCCTAAATATTAATTTCCTCTCAACTGAGCACATATTGAAAACATTCCAGCATGTCTAGTAGGATTTTTCTGTTATACATGTAGAAAGTATCCAAATCTTTTTCAGATATTAAAAATGACTATTAAAATAGTCCTGCTTACACACAGGGCAACACGTTCAAAATATGTGAGCATACTAATAGCTGGACATCACAAAAGGAAGAAAAATACATAGACGCCAACTGTTTTTATCTGTGAAATGAGTGATAAAGGAAGAAATACCTATTATTTGAAAGCACAGTAGCCCCTCCCAATTCACAAGGGATCCGTTCCAGACCTCCCTGCTAAAATGGCAACTCGCAAATATTCAATTCCCATTGAAAATAACGGGGTACATGCTGGCATTTTGTCCCTCCTCACTTGTCCTTCCCACAAAGAGCCACACTGTGGACTTCAAGTCCACAAACAGGGAGGGACAACTGTATAATTGAAAACTAATTTAAATTCAGAAGCATAAGCATAAAAATTAAAGAGAGGGGAGAGGAGTTAACACTGTACAATGATAAACAGTGGCTGGATTTAGATGATCTTTCCCAGCTTCATAAATCATAGAGAACACTGAGACTTAGCAGTGTAAATAAACCAGGTTTGAACATAACAGAAAACTCTAGCTTGTATTAAATAAAGGAATATGTAAAGCAGCAAGACTTGCACACAAGAATGATTGTTTGACCCTACCAACTGTAGAAAAGACTACCCTTTCCAAAGGGTAGCTGTCTTAGTCTGTTGCCACAAAAACAAACTCAACCTTGTAAAACCTTAACAACTGATAAATTTATCAGAACATAACTTTAATGAATTAAAGTATATTTCAGCTGCATATGGAGCATTATCTCAATTTGGCATGGCTATAAATATTTGTGGAGTGAGGAAAATGTAATTAGTGAGGTCAGAGGGAACCAAAATGTAAAAGAAAAAGAAACACTGTGATCATTATGTTTAAGCTTCAAAATACATATAAAATAATTCCTGGCCACTGACAAAGCAGTGCTGATGACAACACACTATATCAGCCTACAACATGCATTCTCTTCTTTACAAATCTTACTTTTGAGACTGTCATTCAAGCTGATTTGTTTCTTATTTTTGATTATTATAATCCAATCCTCATTTCTCAGCATAAAGTGGATAACTCCTCTAGTTATACATATAGCTGTACTACTTACGTCTTCAATGTCACTTCCCATGATAGTCCTCAAATTCTTATAGTGTAATTCAAAATGGAACCATTTTTGACAACCATTATAAGGCATTGTTCCTTTATACTATCCCAAATATTTCTGATCCCATTTGATGTTGGAAGCTCTGCAGGGTCAGGCCTTCTTGATACTTGGATGGAAGACCATCAGGGGGAGACCATAGATCTCTAAAATAGGGCTAGGATAGAAACATTCTTGAAACCCCAGACACTTGTTGCCAGTGAGAGTTAACAATACTGGGCTAGATGCACCAATAGTCTGAGTCAGTATATGGCAGCCTGTACATTCCTTTTGATCAATGGGAACACAGTTGTTTTTCTATCCACATTAATATGTTCTACATCTGTTCACTTGCTCATTCAATTCAATGGTTTTTATAGGTAGCAAGAAAACTACCTGTGTTACAAACAAGATTCACCGATTTCAACAACTGGGTATTTTTTTAAACAGCAGTCCTGTGTTATATGAAACAAAATTAACTGTTTTCTGTTTTCCAGTTAATTATCATCATGCCACAACTGGCTCTGGTCCTGTGTATGGATGTGTGTGTGTTTTGAAACTTCATTATATTATTCATCAATGTGACATTGAACTATAATAAGAAAAACTGGAGAAGAGGCAATTTCAGTATTTTTTTAAAAAAAAAATGGAAATCAACAGGAAGAAGCATGTCTGTGCTGGGAAGATTCTATACATATCTAATAATAAATCAACTAGTAACAAATAGGGACCCTACTCTGCAAACATTTTCCTCCATTCCATCTTATAAAATTAATTATGCCGATGCAACATTACATTTTCCTAAACGCCTTATAAACTGATCCAGTTACTCGGGGGGGGGGGGGGGGGGGATGGTTTTAAATAGATGTGATAGATGCAAGTTGAAACATTCAAATTTCAATTCTGGCACCAATTCCCAGACCCGTTTCCCTGAGTAATTTAAGGACTTCCTGCAGATAGTTTTTCATATTCTTTTAAACTGACATTTTATCTTTCTACAGTATCTCACCAGAATGAGCATGCTCTAAAACAATGACAGGCCTTCTTTGGCTGTCATCTCTCATTCTGGCAAAGACAGATGTCTTATGCTGGCTTATGCCAATAATAGACCCGACAGGGAAAAAAACAACAGAGACTACCTGCCTCTGATGTAAAGGCACCAATTCACATTTGTGACACTCATTTGTCAATTAACAGATTTTTCCCATTGTTGACACATGGGACTTAAAAGATGTGGGCTAGAAAGTGATGAATTAAAAAAGACAGATGAGTAAGCTATGAGCTGCAAAGTAATACTATAATGTGCTTTAGATAGGAATATCAACTGACACCCCTGACAGGCCATACACGGTTTTATTTCATTTTCCACTGTATCTCAGCTTCATACTTTGTCTTCTTTGTTCTCTTTTCATCAAGCTCCTAACATCTCATTCTGACAGCCAAAGACATTTAAGGCACTTTCGTTTCAAATGCAAGTTAGCGTACTTGATTTGTCATTAAAATGCAAAACGATTGCCATCCGCAGGTAAAAATGTAGGTAAGCTTAAAAGGTTGTATCTGCAAAGTATAAAAGCTGAAAGTGGTTTCTGGCTGCTTGACTTAACTCTTTCACTTGCTGCTCATATTTTAAGGGAAAGAATTATGAATAAAGGACCAGCAGCACAAGCACCTTTAGATTAGGTGCAATTTTGTTAGTGGAAATGTCATAGCAGTCTCCATAACTATTGGATTATTGGTACATGAAGTAGAGTGGGCAATAGTACCAGGGGTTTGAATAAGTATCAGAAGAAAAACAGGTTCAGTTCTATGCCTCTTGTCCAGATACTGCATACACAGATACTCAAAAGGGTTACAGATTCCAGTATGGCTTATAAGTTGCCACATGGTTCTTAAGAGCAGACAGAGTCATGGACTATAGGTCTGTCAATGACTATTTGTCATAATAACTAAACAGGACCTCCAGTATGCATCTGAATACGAAATGTTGGAGGAAAGCAACATGATATAGCTAATGCCCTGCTTGTCCTGGTGGATCAGTGGTTAAATGCCTGTACTGCAGCCACTCACTCATAAAACCACAAGGTTGCAAGTTCAATACCAACCAGGGCTGAGGCTCTACTCAGGCCTGCATCCTTCCGAGGTCACTAAAATGAGTACCCAGCTTGTTGGGGGGCAATCAGCTCACAGTTGTAAACCGCTTAGACATCCCATAGCGTGATATGAAGCAGTATATAAATGAAGCTGCTTTGCTTGTCAGATTCTTAAAAAGCATCTGGACAGTCTTCTTTGAAAAGAAGATACGAAACTAGGTCAGAGTTTCTTAGACATGCATTACAAACAAAATGTAACTAGTAATACATTAGTCTGCAGAGTTATTCAACAAGGCATAATAGGAATCCTTTTGCAAATTAACACAACAGCTGATACTCCTTACTTTTGTATGTGGAACAACTAGATTTTGTATGTTACTTTCTCTCCTCAATTCATGGGAATCCTTTTAAAAGCATCCTCATGAATTTTCCCCTCCCAACTTTAGGCAATGAGGAGAAATGTGAGGGGGATATAAAGTTAAAAAGTTGCTATTAAAAAGTGCAATACTAACAACAATGAATTACTTACATAGACGTATGTAATTGTTAAAAAAAAAACTTCCCAAATTCTAAATTAGATGTATCTTTGGTCCAACAATACTCTTATATTTATTTAATGGTTCTAGTACTGAAATAATGCTGTAATGTAGAGCACATGTGTATATATGCATGCCAAGATCAGTTTTGAACCTCTGTGGGGATACTTCAAGGACTTACCCTGGCACTCTATTATGTTTGTCAGTTTTTGGTAATATGTTTCCATATTTAGAATTTTCATCTTTGTAGGAGCAGAACAGTTCAAACCTCCATTGCACACATGAAGTAGTGAGCATAAGGGCTAGAGAGATGGCTCCAAGCACTAATATTCATTACTTTTTTGCTGTAAGCAGAATAACAGTTCACTTTCCATTTAATCAGAGATATTACATGTTTTCCTGGCTGTTTATCCCACTATCTTCAACATAATACCATGTATAACTTCACTGCTACAAATGGGAAAACCATTTCAAGCTCAGCACACATTCACCCTAAACCTTGCACCTCATGCCATCATCTTGGTTATTTCTTACTTTTCTTTCAGTCAGTGCTGAAACATTTCTCTAGCTAGAACTTTAAGAAACTATATCTAATGATACGTCAGCAAAATACTAATACAGTGAAAGTGCCATATTGTTATGATGCTTTAATAATGCATAGCCAAACACATTTGTCACCATTTTAGCAACATGGTTATTCAATAAGTGGATAGAGAGGGTTAAAATGTTTGAAAGAAAAATACTATGATAGTGTAGCAGTGGCATGGCACTTTTATTTAAGTGGCATTTAATAACATAATATATTTTAAAATTATAATGGTTGGGAAAGTTTAAGTACCTATTAAAGATCTAAAAACCAATAATAAAATGGTATGAACTGCCAAGACTATATGTGCACTGAGCTGCAACAGATTCATCATCGCAATGGCCTTGCCCATTTCTAAACTGCATCCTTTCAAAACAACAGATGCGATAGCATTAAAATCATCTACCTCTGTGGAGATGGAGCTACTCTTCCATTTTTCTCCAGAAAAATGAAACAGTTACCTGAGAAAAAAACAGAAGGACCACAAGGAAAATACAGGATAACAAGGACTGGATGACTCTGTTTTATCAAAGGGAAGTTTATAGAGAGAAGGAAGTATAGCAATCCCACACTAAGCACCTAATATGAAAGAACTCTTAGAAAAAGCAAAACATGACACAGTCAAGTTTTCATATGATTGGTTTGAAGATACTGGGAGATAATCCTGCACTCCAAGAAACATATGTCTTAATAATCTTTTTTTTTTTTTTCAACTTACACACTTCTGATTGTCAAGCAAATATTCCTGCATACTCCATTGTAACTGTTGCTTCATTTCAGCCCTCAGTTCAGGCTGCTACACAGTCAAAAATATGAGCAAAAATTCAAAAGGTTAATGCACTTTTAATTTAAGGACTCATAATTTAAGAACTCATAACTACACCACCATAAAAAAGAGATATGAATAGCTCTAAGCTACAGAATGGGTGGCGTGTAAACCTTAATTTATTGTATGATCTTCAGTGTCTTATGTGAGTGAATTACCTTTCTTCAAACTGTCTTCAGATAGATTGCCTACACCTAAACCCATTAAACATGCATAAAATTGTAGCTATGGATGCAACAAATATTGTCAATTTTCATTTTCAAGAGTTAAAAATAGCAGTATATACACTCTCAGTTGCAGATAAGTGTTTTGAGTGGAGCAACAGGTTTCTGAACATTAACAGCAAAAGTGGGGAAAGAAATTGTACTTTGTTTTAATAAAAACATATTGTCCAGACAGTTATTGGGACAATAGCATATCAGAAAAGCCAATCAGAACTTCGAATGGGGAACCAGAGATATATTACATGTTAACCCCATATAAAAAAGATAACCCTACCATTAAGACACTTTTCACGAAGTCTTAATTACTGGTTTTAACAAGAATTAAACACTTTCATATTTAATCCTGCTTTTTTAAAAAAAAATCACAGAAATCTTGGAATGGATACAGAGCAGTCATGCTAAGACCCAAAATAACATGCAAACAAAGAAAAACTGACAAAGGAAAAGTCATGAAATTGTGAAAATTGTACATCTACTTTTGCGAGGGGGGGGGTCCAAGCAAAAAAACCACTTTGACAATATTGAAATATCAATGAAAAGAGATAAGATTTCACACACTCTTAAATGTAACTTCCACAATTGGGATCCAATTCCACAATTGGGATCCAACAGCTAAGAAGGCCCTTTGCCATGTCATCCCACACTATTTTGATCTCACTGGTGGGGCAAAGAGGAAGCAGCTATGGTATCAGAGTCATAGGTTCAAGGTTGACAGCAATTTTGAGTGGAATTGGAGTTAGAATTGGTAGAAATGTACCAAATCTGACTGCAGCTTCAAAATAAAAATATATAATATTAAATCAATATACAGTAAATATATCATTTGATACTAAAACATATCATTTTAGTTTCATAGGAATTTATAGAAATTTTCTTGTTCAGAAAGTTTAATTACATAAATCTGTTTCCACTAGTCTAAGTAATCTGACAAGTCAAATGGTGGTGATGAAATGCCTTGCACTGCCATTGTACTACAGAAAATGTGTTATGGAGTGGCCTAAATACCCTAAAGGCACCAGATCCCATCTCATCTTGGAAATCAAGATTCTGGTTAGTATTTGGATGTGAGCCTGCAAATGAATTATCAGGGGGTTATAGGCAATATTTCAGGGGAAGAAACTGGCAGAACCACCCCTGAACATTATTTGCTTATGAAAACCCTATGAAGCTCATGAGGTTGCCATACATTGACAGGCAGCCTGAAAGCACACACTGACACACTCACACAGAGAGAAACAAATACCTTATTTTCTGGCTTATAAGACTATTTTTTAACCTGAAAAATCTGGGGTTAAAGTGGGGGGTCGTCTTATACG